>JAAOAL010000099.1:0-139463 GCA_013186775.1 Fusarium dlaminii | reverse complement strand
CCCCCAAAAAAAAAAAAACCATCATTCCGTTCTAGCTACTAACTCAGTGTAGGCTGTTCAAGAGTGTGAGACTTTCTCATACTACGACGAGCTCGTGTTTCTATACTCTAAAACGGGCCAAATGAAACGAGCTCTCTACCTCATCATTGATCGTCTAAAGAATGTTCACAAAGCAATCGAGTTTGCTAAAGAACAGGACGACCCTGACCTATGGGAAGACCTACTTAAATACAGCATGGACAAGCCCAGCTTCATTCGAGGTCTACTAGAGCAAGTCGGTACAGCTATCAACCCAATTACTGTAGTGCAGCGAATTCCCGAGGGACTTGAGATTGAGGGTCTTAGGGAAGGGCTTACGCACATGATGAAGGAACACGAGATCCAGTACAGCATTAGCTCGGGCGTTGCACGAGTCCTTCGTAGTGAGGTTGCCACGGCGCAGAACGAGCTTCGAGCTGGTCAGCGTAAGGGTATCAAGTTCGAAGTAGTTATTCAGGAACAGGAACATGTGGATATACAAGTCAAGGATGTTTCCACTGACCCCGACAATCCAGAACCCAACATTTCTCACCCATCTACGGCCCATGATCACAGAGTGCCGAAACCGGGACACTGCGCAAGATGTCATGAACCATTTACAGAGTTCGAGATGGAAACATTAGTTGGGTATGCTTGCGGGCATGTGTTTCACGTGAGTCATCTCTTGGAGATGTTGCATGGGAACAAGAGAGTGGATGTTGATTTAGGCAATGGCTCTGAGGAGGGAAGTCGGTACTCCATAGGCATGAAGGTGATGAGAGCGCGATTACTGAAGGATAAGATGAAAGGGGGCTGCCCTGTATGTCATGTCAAAGAGTAAAGATATCAGGACATCAAGGGTGTTTATACGTGACGGCGCATAGAGAGGTCAGTCTTAGCACACTAGTTTGGATAGTTTCACGGCGTACAATAAAGACACATACTATGTATGATGGTAGCAAACTCGAGTTCTTTTCAGAGTACCTAGGTACAGCACAGCGCGTATTAAGTCCCTCACTCGGTTCCGACAAGCCAGAAAATCCATAACAATCCTGTACGTGCCATCATTCTACTTGCTGCAGGCTCTTAAACCAACGACCATTGATATTTCCATGTCAAACCATCCAACACTATCCGTTTCTCTCTAGCGTGAAAGATATATCCGAGTATAGAGTGAGCATGATGAATGCATGTGGAAGCATGATCTAGAAGTTTTGTTTTAGAAGATGACAGCGATGAGCATGCCAGCGATGCCGAGTGCGGCACCAGGAGCAAGCATCTTAGCTGCTGCGCTGGCAGTGACACCAGGAGTGCCAGTAGGAGTGCTCTCGTCGGTCTCCTCAGCAGAGGAAGGGTAAGTGTTTGTGGCAGTGCCAGAGATAACGGACTCGTACCCGGTCTCGGAGTCAGTCACAACGACAGCGGTGTCAGAGACGGAGGATCCGTAGGCAGCCGTGGTGGTGGTCTGGACGCCGGGCACATCGGTGACACTGTCGACAGCAGAAGGGGAAGGGTTTTCGACACCGGCGGAGTTGGTAGGGCCAGGGTTGGTTCCCTGCTCGCCAGAGGCAGAACCAGGTCCAGAGACGTAGCTGGGCCCGGAGGAGGGAGGGACAGGGACAACAGGGACATCAGGGACAACAGTAGACGGAGCTCCAGTCTGTTGAGCAGGAGGACCGGCCTCGGTGGAACCAGAAGCACCCTGGGCGCCGACGGAGGTAGCGGAGCTGTCAGCAGGAACAGTAGTTCCAGTGGGAGCAGGTGGCATGCCGGCGGCAGAGGAAGGCTGCATCTCGGCGCTGTAAGGCACGGAAGCGACTTGATTGCACTGGGTCTCGTGGGTGACAGTGCAGACGTTCATGATAGAGACAGTAGTGCCTACCATCAGTCAGCATACGCCATAGCAAAGGTAATAGAAATGCATACCGTCAGAGATTGTATAACCAGAATCAGTCACAGCAGTTTCGGTGGTGGTATGAGCAGCTAGGCAAGTGTTAGTGCAAATATAATATCGCGAGGCTACTGAGGTTACGAACACAGACAAGTAGCAGTCTCGCCCCCAGTTGCGGCGACAGAGGCAGCACAGAAAGCCAGAATGCTGGCGACAGCCTTGAGCTTGAGAACAGCCATTTCGAAGGTGATGAGTCTGTTGATTACCGAAGAAATTAGCAAGTATTCTGTGAGGCGCGGTGGTGGAGAGGAGAGGAGAGGAGAGCGCGAGGTACGTAAGTGAGAAACGCAGGCGGAGGTGAAGAAGCACAAGTACAGAATGCTTTCAAGAGATACACGGAGTTCAAACGTGAAAATTAAATCAAGACTCACAGGTTTGATGTTTGGAGATGTTGTAGTTCAGGTGACTGTGTGCAAAGGATAATGCAAGAGGGTGGTGAGGTGCACGATCGATGCAGTGAAGAGAAGATGAGAGAGAGGGTGAAGAAGAGAAGAGAGAAGTGGGAAAATCAAATGACGAGAGGATTCCTTTTCTACCTCGACGCAGAGGTAAACAATAGAAGAGGCCCCTGCGTTAGGTAGGCTGCAAGTATCAGTCCGTTGACAGTGACAGACCGTCGCAGTGATGAGCGGCTGGCGAGTTATGGTTTCAAGGGGCAACGGTTCAACAACAATGGGGATGAATAGGTAACATCCAGTGATTATTACATGTAGGTAACTATGGATACTGGTAGAATGCTAAAGCAACAGCCGTTATTTGGTGGTACCGACTCTTTGTTGCACTACGTGGTGTTGAGGCATCCTATCATGCTTTTGGTGTTTGCCCCTGAGCTGGAGGTTGAGTCACAAGTCTCTTAATAAAGGGTTTTAACAATAGTAATAGTTGCCGGGGCGAGAATTGAACGACTGTTTAATATTATTGGTGTCATTTCTTGGGGGTTTTCTATTTGGTTACTGGGATGAGTATTGTTGGATCTGTTGCTGGTATATGCCAGGAGGTCTCTTGGGGACCCTGCATGTTCTCAGGTGGCTACTATACACAAAATTATTCGTATTCCTACACTCATATGCATAGGTATACAAGTCTTCAATGCAGCTCCGCACTGTAACTCTGCTCATCGAAACTGATCCTTGATATGAAGAACCGCCGTCTTAACAATCGACCTCGTCAACAGCATTGTGTTTTTACAGCTTATGTCTAATCACTCTTGCCACTGAAATTCAAAGGCATTCATTCTCTGCTTGACTGTGCGATACTGCGGGCCCTGTCCTACGTTGCAACCGCAGCGACATCTCGCATTTCTACACACAACATAAGCCATACCTGTCTGAGATAGATTAACGATTCACATCTCCTCCCAGTAACTTTTGCTATATTATCCTCAGTCTAGACTCACGAAATCTGCTGAACAACATGAAAGTCTCCTCGCTCAGCATGAATACGATGCTTCAACGAGACTCAGGGTAATCTCACATAGGCTGTGCCATTGTCTCTCCAACACGTGTCTGGACAGTGCACTTGTGTCGTGTCACTTGCCTGTGCTTCAGAGTGAGTACCCGATGAAGGACAGGCCGTCTCCGAGAAGAGTTATGCAAAGTACCTATATGCAACTCTGCTGCCATGGGGAGGATAGGTTGAGGTTTGTCTAAGCGAGAGTGTGGGTTCTCGTGATAAAACGGTATGTCTTAGGGTCCTTTGCATCTGCCTACAGCATTCTCACGTCAAGACCTCGAGAGCATTAACTGCGATTGGAGTTGTTGCCAAATGAGCACTGCACCTGGCTATGCAAGTGTATGGAAGCAATATTGTTCTACTGCGCCATTATATTAAGCATTGAGGCAATATAAACAGGATCTCTGATGTATAGGGTAGAACATATAGCTAAAAATAAAAATGGAGGATATAATGATGGATTCTAACCACCTTGAATGGACGAACAGGGAATCGAACCACTCCCAGATTATTCGGATTATGCTAAGGGAGTATTATACCACTAAACCATTCGCCCGATTGGATATCGGGGGAAGTCAAATTGCTGTTCATGTTCGCTGCGAGTAATTCTTGGACAGCTGTAGACTCAACTTGGTACACAAAGTTCATGATATCTCTCTTATCCTAATACTCTCATCGCAAGTGTTTTTTTATGTCCTCAAAGATAATATTGCGAGTTCATGTTCTGCCCCTCATCGTACAAAGAGGAAAGTAATCCCGCAATCCTAGCATTTGGGTATTGGCATCTCCTCTTATCAAACTCTTCCAACCGCCTTTCAAGAGAAAGGTTTCACTTGGAAACTTCGAGCTAGAAGTAAAAAGGAAATGCCCCATTTAGCCTTCAAACAGTTGTCTCAGTCGTCTGAGATGTCCGGTAGTCGATAATATCGTAGTGACCAGCACACCATAACAGACCAACATGACCAGTCGGGTTATGAGATCGGGAAGAACCATCATCAATACCCCTAAACAGAGAAAACTCATAGAAAATCCGTTTATGAGAGTTCTAAGAGGAACAATTGGAGCGACAGGTGGTCCTTGAATGACTCCGGGAACATTTGTTGCCGTCCCGTGTGATAGAGCGACAAGGTCTGACGCACCAAGGAATTGAGTTTCTTCTTCTATCAAAATCTGCCTTTGGTTCAGATAAGTTCCGTAAGCTTGTATTTCGTCATTCGTTGGTGACGGTCGCTTTTGCATGTATTCCAGTGTCGACATCGCCATTTCTAACTCAGTTAGATAAAGTCATACCCAAGTCTTTGATGCACTCACTGTACTTGGAAAGAATACCATCTATTCTTTCCATAAGATTTACCCTATCTTGATGGATCTGGTGACCAAGTCTCCGTTCTTCCCGAGCAGATACAGGTATATGCCCCCCAAATCGTGTAGTGATAGAATCCATGCGTATTAGTTCTTCTTCCAACATCCCAAGTTGGTCTTGATAACGCAAGAGGTTGCGGTGAAGTAGCCAGTCGAATCTTCGATATATGGGTATCAGTTGTGGTTCAGCTCGGCCGGAGATCCTGGCTGCGATAGATGCGTATCCATCCAGAGCTTCGATTGGGAGGTTGCCATTAGGCACAGCCATTTCGTCCTGGGGTTCTGGGTAAGAGGTGTCGTATGAAGTATCGTATGAAGGATTTTGATTGACAATAGGAGGGTCCAATGTACTGGCCGTTTGGTTCACATATGTAAATCCAGGATGGTAAGATTGCTCGATGAGTGGAAAACCCGATTGCTGAGGTGAAAAGCCGTCTTGTGATGGCGGATAGCCAGCCGGAGTATGGTTTGGTCCCCAACCAGTGTATGACATAGGACTAACAGGAGACTGAGGATAGTTGGCAACGGCAACAGTTGTTGGAGCATATGCCGAAGGCACTGCTTGACGTCCGCTGGGAGTATTCTTAAAATAGTTCAATTCCGGGGACGATGCGAAGGCCTCATGGGGGACAAAGTGTGGATCAGGCCCGGATGATGATATACTGGCAGGTCGATGTGCTCCCCTGTTCTTCACGTTCCTAGCTTCCCTTAGCATCTTGCTCCTGTTGCCAGTGGGCTTAGTTGCGGCTGCATTGTCGTTGGGTGTTGGCTGCGTAACGGCGGACCCGCTGACAGTTCGTTGAACGTTTGAGCGGGTGTGATCCAATTTGGATGACGAACTAGGCGGTGTTGGATAGTGAGTAGCACCTTCACTAGGCGACTGACTGGTTGTTTCTTCATAGTCTTCAACCTTCGATTGCTGGGATACTGCTTCTTGAATGGCGCCCTCCGAAGAAGACCACGAGGGTCGGGGCCGTGTTTGTGCCCTGTCGCTCATTGATAGCTGGCGCTGTTGATCCTGTGTGAATTGGTGTCTTGATTAATTCGCGTGGATGTGTTGATAGGTAGACTCCGCGTGCGTTTTAGCAAAGACTTGTTACTGTAATATTGAAGTGTCACCCTGCGATAAACGTGATGTTCTTCAAGCTTTCACTGAAGCATAGGAGGCATCTCAGCTGTGGCGGCCGTCTGTTGAGGCTGTGATAAAGGTGGACACAGCGTTTGACAGGATTGTAGCACCCGGAAACTGACGCCAGAATCCGTGAGCAACCGTAAATATGTCAGCCCAATAGTCTAGTGAGATTTGCCATGAAAGCGTGGAGAAGGTAAGACGAAGAAAAGTTCCCGATAACTTTGAATGGGGCTTTAAAATGATAGGTATTGAGAGTGAATGCGGGAGAGTTGATGAGAGTGTAAGCTTCAGAACTTCTTGAAGCTAATAAATCGGCATAAGATGACGACGCGATGATATGTCTTCTATTCACAGTCAATGCGCTCGCCTGGCTGCCTTGTTTCCAGCGGCGACGGCGTGAGCAGCTGAGCCGCGGAGGCCGGTTGAGCACTTAAGCTTGCCATTGGAGTATGAATTAGTGATGGTGGGGAGTCCGAGTGTTGGGTGGTATCAGAAGTAAACTGTCGCATGTGAAGTGGTGTTGAGAGCAGTCATCCAACCATCCAATGCAAGTAATGGCAGCCGAAGAAAGCAAAAAGAGGGACAGTCTTTCGGCTGATATGGAATCGAGCCAAGTTCACGTAGAAATAAGAGGTGGGAGATTCTTCAGACGCAATTTTCTGAAATTGAAAATAGATATTTAGATAATCTATAGATCAAACGTAAATACCAAGAGATACAGGCAGACACAGGCAATTGAGATCCTGGTCTTTGGGGCACGTGATTAGAATTGATCTTGAGTTCTGTACGGCGAATATTCGCTACGAGCTTTAGTAAGAGTTGATAGCTCCACCTGAGCTTTAAAAAGAAGATCCAATGATTGCTTCAAGATCCCTCTCAAAAGACCAATTGAGTTAGGGTAACTATGGTTTTGAGGCCGTTCTAATTGTATGCATATGATCAGCCTTATTTGAACTGCCAAGTCATAGTGCATTCCGCCGTAACCCTCCGTTACGTCCCTCCAATCAAAACACCACCACACCAAGCAGATTCGAAAGTTTGGGGTCTTGATTGACATCGCTATATCAGACCACACGGGCTCGAGTGAATTCCGAAAAGGCTTATCCTGCAGATATATGGCGAAGAACTTGCACCTCTTATCAACATGTCACGAATATCAACGTCTATCCTCAGCAGGTATCTGTTTATAGGACAGATACCTCGTCAAGGATGTATCAGTGCGCGCCATGTATCCAGACACACATCACTGCCATCAGCAGCCATAACCATCGCCAATACGACAAGGCGGTTGCATGCTGCCCCTGAAGTTGTCACACAAACTCCCGAGCAACCAGTGCCCTTACGGAAGCAGCTTAAGGATGAAGCCAAGAAGGCCAAGAAGCAAGGCAAAAAGAAGCCAAAGCGTGATTCCCAAACTGTCGATGGTTGGGAATTGACCGTTGGTATCGAGATTCACGCTCAATTGAACACCGCCCGCAAGTTATTCTCACCAGCTGTCACGTCTTTCAACGATGAACCCAACAGCCATGTTGCTCTTTTCGATGTTGCCATGCCAGGAAGCCAGCCCTTGTTCCAAAGGGAAACTTTGATTCCCGCTTTGCGTGCCGCCTTGGCCTTGAACTGCGAAGTCCAAGAGGTCAGTCGATTTGACCGAAAACACTATTTCTGGTGGGATCAGCCCTCTGGATACCAAATCACTCAGTATTATGAGCCCTTCGCCAAGAATGGGCATATCACTCTTCTGGCTCGAGATGGGATTTCCCCTCAAGACGGCGAAAGTGTGACCATCGGAATCAAGCAGGTTCAGCTCGAGCAGGATACAGCCAAGACGCTCGCTCAGGCTGGCAAGGTTCAATGGCTCGACTTCAACCGTGTGGGTGTTCCTCTTATTGAGATTATCACCGAGCCTGAGCTTCATCACCCTCGCACTGCTGCCGTTCTTGTGCGAAAGATTCAGATGTTGTTGAATACCGTGGATGCCTGCGTCTCGGGTATGGAAACAGGAGGTTTGCGAGCTGATGTCAACGTTTCTGTTCGAAGAACTGATGGATCCAACCCATCTCTCGGCACAAGAACCGAGATCAAGAACCTGAGTACCATCAAAGCGGTTGAAGATGCAATCATTGCAGAACGTGACCGTCAAATTCGCGAGTTAGAAGCCGGACGCTCTATTCCCAGTGAAACTCGCGGCTGGTCTATTGGGTCTACTGAAACACGGCGACTACGTGGAAAAGAGGGCGAAGTTGACTATCGATATATGCCAGACCCTGATATCGCGCCTCTTGTCATTGGAAACGACCTGATAGGCCACTTGCGTCAGTCACTGGCTGTCACTCCTGATTCGGAGCTGGACACTCTCATTGCCCGATTTGGCCTTACGGCCAAGGATGCGTTGTCTCTAATTAACCTGGAGAATGGTTCACGTGTTCAATACTACTATAAGGTCCTTCACTCCATCCAGGACAAGCTTTCGGAAGATTTCAGCGAGACCGAGATGCCCGAGTTCAAGAGCTATTCTGCTCTGGTGGGTAACTGGATCATCCACGAACTTGGCCGCCTGACTACCTACAAGGCTGGCCCACTTGCAGCCCGAGATCTGACGTTCACACCAGAAGGCGATTGCGAGCAAGTTCCTGACTCAGACTTGTCACAGCTTCTGTATCATCTGATACGCAAACAAATCACGGGCAAAGTTGCCAAGGAACTTCTCTTTGCCATCTATTTAAAGGAGATCGAAGGTGGAGTCACTCAAGCAATTGCAGAGAACGATTTGTGGTTCAAAGAGATTCCTGAAGAGGAATATGAGCAGTTGGCTGATGAGGCCATGGAAGGAGAGCACAAGATCTTACAGGAGTTCGCTAGCTCTGAGACATTTCCTCAGGGCAAGCTCATGTTCCTTGTAGGAAAGATGATGCGACTCGGACCTGCTGAGCGCATTGTTCCTGCAAATGCTGAACGTGTCATGAGGGCAAAGGTTGAGGGTCTTCGAAACCCGTGATTCAACCAAAGCCAGAGGAAATGTAACATTGATCAATAACACAATTCTTCTCCCGTCACCTGAAGTGTTCACCTAAGAACATCGTACCACTGCATTCTTGATTGACGATGGCTTTTAGCCCACGACTAAAGATAGTTTACCAGTCCAACAATGAGGCTTTGGCCGGGCATCACTGGTGTCACCAATGGTTCTCTTGCGCGCTGAAGCACAAGGTAGCAAACACAGATCAGTCGATACAAGTTATGGCACAGTACCTAGAATAAATCTCTCCTTCTCTTCTTCTAAAGTATTCTCAAAATCAAGTTTGGTTATGGCAAACTCTGGTACATCTACGATAAGCTTGTTCCTCAAAACTAACAAACTCATGGCTACTATGATTCCAGCAGACGTTACAGTTCCTATTCATGCGGACAGAGATGTCCCACGAACTTGGCAATCCAGCCATGGTTCGACATTTAAAACAGTTGTCCACAGCGACCGAGACAGCGAGAGCGGTGTCATGACAGAGACAGTGTGGGAGACGATGAATCCATATTCGAGTGATCCAGATGATATACCTAATACTATACCAACAGCTACTTCAACAAATATTACAGCGACGTCTGTCGCTACTACAAACAACTATACTACATATTCTACTGCGACTCCTGCCGGCAACCAGAACTCTGGTTCTGTGGCTTCAACATTACACCACTCTGGTGGTCTATCAGATGGAGCTATAGCAGCTATAGTAATCGGTGTTCTCTTTGGCTTAGCCATTGCAGCCTTGGCAACATGGCTCTTGGTTCGAAAATCACGAAGACGCTCAAGAGTGACCCAAGTTACTCCTCCGCAGACCCCAATCTACAGTCCTTCACCACCGAGTTCCCCATTACCAACACCTCCGCCTCTGACAGAATCGGGTAACGACCGGATTTCGAGCTTAGAGGATTCCTGGGTCAGTTATGGCGACCGTGTCCGATCACCTACGCCTCAGCCTGCAGTGGCGGAGGTGAGAAGCTTTACTCGAGCGTGGCAGAAGCCACGGGCATATACCGTCAGCAGAGGCCGTATGATTGAGGCGCATGGCTCGGAAGGCTCAGCGTCTCCGCCAAGTCCCGACGACGATATGTCACCTATCTCACCTCTGTCTCGAGCTGGTTCTTGCCAGGCTGATCGACGTGTTGTGAGCCCTGTATCTTTGGTTTCGAGATTCAGCACAATGTCAAACAGGACTGATCAGAGTCGGGACAGGGGAGAAAGTCAGAGGAAAGCGTTCTAATAAAGAGTTTATGCCTTGGTTCTTGGAGAGACCTTCTGCTTAATAGGGGCTGGCTTCATTTCGGTGTTTCTGAATGAGAATGAGACGACGAGATCTTGTGCTACAGCTTTGTCGCTTACGGATAGGAGATGGGTCTGAAAGGGACCATTTTGAAGTTGTTTAGCTATTTAGTTGCGCTATAGATAGGACAGGGGAAGGCCAACGCAATTTAATTATGCTTGAGATTAATCAAAGCTGTCTCAACTTTGAATCATGTTTCAATATTCCACATTTGGTATACCCAAGACGAAGGGTACGGATAAGGTAGTCGGTATTATGTGGTAATCGAGCGCAGCAAGTTAAATGTTAGTTTTGAATCGCCAGTGTTATTTCTTTGACAAGGCCTCAATTCACACTGCAGAAATTTCTGCAAAGATTTCTGCAAAAGTCAATCATTTGTAAGCTAGTAACCAATATCGAAAGACTCCAGACTCCCTGCGTGCTGACACACGACAATGCCCCGAAACAGAACGAAAGAAAAGGACCGCAGCAAAGCAAGGTATGTTCTCACCAACCATATGTTACCCCATCCTCTAAGCCCACTCCTGCTCCTTTCATACTTTTCCATTATGTTCCTGACCAGGACCATGGCCATGAGCTGCCTGCAGCACTTCGTTGTCATACTTTCCAGGCTGGAAAGCATAATTCAAGTTCTCTCTATCCTTCAAAAACATATCAACTCTTTCATCCTTGGACCTACCCGCCGCAATTGTATTACGACGGGCAACCTGCTGCCCAATGGCGAGGTTGGACTGGTTCTTCATTTCCACGAGATCGGCGCCGTATTGATCTGCTCTACTCATCTGAGCAAAAGCGCCTATCATGCACATAACAACGACGAGAGTGGCAAAAAGGCCATTGGACATGTATAAAGGATCCTTGGCTCTGCCATCGCGGGCATCGTACCATCGTTCCCAGTCTTCCCATGTAGCATTATGTGCGGCAGATCCAGCTCTGTGACGCCAGGCACGGTCGGCACTGCGGACAGTTTCGTTGAGTGTCTGAGGCCGACCACCAGTCCATCCTACACCATGAACATCATAGAGTTGACGTTTAGAGGGATCGCTAAGGAGGTCGTTGGCAGCAACAATAAGGCGATACCGTTCTAAGCGGACCTTGTGTGTTATTTTATCGGTATTGGGAGCATGGCTGTGTCGATCGGGGTGGTAGACTTTGACAAGCTGATAGAATCGATGCTTGGTATACGGGGCGTCACTCTTCATAGCGAAGATCTCGTAGGGAGAAGGATAAGAAGTCCTGGGCCATTCAGGTACTTCATTATGACTGAAGCTACCTCTTTGGTCGCTATTTACTGTAGCATATCGCCTATATCCGTCTATCGAGAAAGTTGTTGCCGGTGCGTAGCTAAATCGTACCCCTCTAGATGACGTTATATACCGGATAGGCGGTACAGTCGACACAGCGGGAAAGGCGTTGCAGGAACCAAGAAAAATAGCAGATTTGTTCAGCGGCATGACGAGTTTGTTGAGTGGCATAAGCCCAGAGACATTGAAATCATGTTCAGCACCACGAGCTGTGAGGTTTTGGATATCGCGGATTGAGCATGTTAGAGTAGGAAACGATAGCTACAAAAGATGGAGGTTTAAGTGGCGTACCACGAGTAGCGAATGAGCATGCACATCATCCAAACCCGTAGATTCCGTTCCCCACAATCGCCGACTGAGGTAGCAGGGATTATCTAATGCCAGGGCCGACAACGGCGACTGGAGCCACAGCCGGCATGGTCACGAGACCAAATCCATGTTCCTTCACCGAAATATTCACCACCGTGAAGGCTGTCTCCAAAGCATCCCTGCATCGATCTGCCGACGTCCCGAGATACCCTTGCATTCGACAACAGATTCGTTCACATTATCCGTTCGGGTTACCACTGTATTTCCTTCCAATCGCTCCCGGGTAAAATCAGTCAAAAGCAACGCCAACCGACGATCAATTCGAAGTAAAGCAATTCATCCAGCAACCAACACTGCCGACGTATCCGGCTCTTGAAGTATTGAAATACTATGTCTCATCGAGATGAAGGACTGATTACCCTGAATCATTCGGCAATTAGTTGAATGTAACCGAGCTTCCATTTGAGCGCTACCGAGGATATTATCAACTTATAGAAGGATATAAGCGCGGGAATAATAAACCGTCATACACACCATGTCATCAGAGGCGCTGCGCTAAGCCGGGAGCCTCGATCTGGACAAGATTCACATTTCTCTCGTGTTAGTTAATTCCGTTTATGCTTCTCCTCATTTGAGTCAAAGCCCGACTCCGCGATTTGGGGTAAATGGCAAGATAATGTTCGTCACATATGGGGAAGACCCATCAAGAGATCAACCAGACACACGGTACCTGGGGTCGGCATTTCCTGTATCTGTGAGCCAATAAAACCAACAGCAGTCTGAACATGACTCTTGATAGCCTCGTTTTTACCACGTTGCGAGCTGAAGTTGGTGGAGTTCATCGGCGGAATTCTTCCGGCAGCCATGACAATCACTCCACTTATCAACGACACAATTCGGTCATCTCCACCGCAAGCTTTTCTCTGCATTACTAATGCTTCTAGGGTGTTTTCTCGTGGGAATAACTCCGACGTGCAGCTCCCCTGCTGGTTCGTGTTGAGGCTCAGTACTAGCTGAGCCAGGATTGATCCTCCCGGCTTGGCGTGAGCCTCAATGTTGGTGAACATTTCCCAGCTTCGCAGACGATGATTCATGAAGTATCGATTTTCACTCCTAACGAAAGACCCTGGCCAAAATAAACGGCACAATGCTCACTGGTTTACATGATATGATTTGAAATCTCCGCGGGTACGGATACTTGACTCGAACCTAGCCAACCATTGCCACACAATTCTCATCACCAACCTTATGACGACTGGATTATACCCTGGACACTAGCTCCGCTTCGTCTAAATCACCCCCCAAGCACAGTCTCCAGCATGTTATATCCGCGTGCCGACATATCCAGCGTTTCCCGGGATAATGAGCCCTGCAAAGGTTCCGTCACACCATGTTGGGAACCTCCACATTGGTAACTGGGCCTATTCTCCACGCCCATCCTTGATCCTCGGCCCTTTGGTAATGTTCTTGCTCAAGGGCTGTTAGTGTCGTGGGTCGTTGAGCTCGGAAGATGGGACATGTTCCAATGAGCTTGACTATCACATTGGACCATCAGTTCTCAGCCTGTTGCTGATCCTCCCAATGTGACCTTTTGGAACTTGCCGTTCCCACACTCTAGGAGACGGATGGGGTCGAATGTCCGTTCGTTCGTCATCTCAAAGTTGAGTTTGGGGTAGATCTCGTACCCAAGTGCGAACGATGGGGGATATAAAGCTATGTCCGGGACCCTATGCGCGTTGACCAGATCTTTCTCCAGAACTCTACCCTGAATCTTCCTATATAAGCTTCTTTCTCTCGTGTTAGGTGACTAGCTTATCACTACCCATTTCCCATAAATCTTAGTGCAATACTTAGACGAGATGTCTTCAGGCACTCCTCCCTCCCATGGGGCAACTACCCCTACACAGTACACCGATAAGGAGGAAGGCCACTATCATTGCAATCATCCCAATCATTACTATGAGGAACGAAATAGGAACGTCCAGAAGCCTCACCAGTCCATGGTGTCGCAGGTGTACAACCCTTCGTTCTTCAAGGTTGCCAATCCTGGTCCATTGGGTTTGATCAGTTTCGCCTTGACTACCTTTGTCCTCGGCCTCTACCAGTGCGGTGCTGGGTAAATTATTCCCCTAAACCTGGTCATGGTTTTACATGCTAATCTTGTGTTACAGTCTCCCTGGATCAAACCCCTTCGGCGGCGTCGGTCCTGACCAAGCCATCTTTGGTCTGGCTGTCTTCTTCGGTGGTATTGCTCAACTTTTTGCCGGTCTTATGGAGTTTCGCGTCGGTAATACCTTTGGTACTACCGTCCATTGTTCCTACGGTGCCTTCTGGCTTGCTTTCGCCATGTTCTTCGTTCCTGATCTGGGTATCAAGGACGCATACAAGGGCGATGACCGCGCTTACAGCTTTGCATTGGGCATCTTCCTGATTCTGTGGTGCTTCCTAACTCTTATATTCTTTGTGGCCGCGCTCAAGACCAACATTGCCATCCTCATTGTTCTCGGTTTCTTGTTCCTCGCTTTCCTCTTCCTCAGCTTGGCTCAGTTTCTGCAGACCACTCACCCTACTGCTGCTATTCGAATCAACAAGACTGGGGGCGCATTCTCATGTATCTGTGCCTTCGCAGCCTTCTATGCAGGTGCGGCTGGTATTATGACTGAGGATACGACATGGGTTCGCTTCCCTCTTGGCGAGATCGATGTCCAGCCCAAGAAGACAAACATTGCTTAAGCACATGTGCTTCTAATATTGGAGTGGAGAGCAAATGGCGGTAGTTTGCAATGTTGTTTCATTATGCATCGTGGAAGAAGAATGAATAAGAATGTTTAATACCCGAACGATATGGAGATAATATGGAGATGAATAAGACATGATATTAGAAAAGACAAGATTCTAAAATTGATGACGTCAGGTTTCATTCGCTGAGGCAAGTGCCACATACAGACAGCAGGTATTTGTTTTCAGTTGTGGCATGATCACATAGCAAAAGGCCAACATAGTTTTTGTCATAGTTATGATGGGTTTAGCACAAGATGAATGTGTCAATTGATTTCTTAACGCATGAAATTTGCTCCCTTAGTCTTATGATGATGCCTTGTAATCGTACAACAGACCATCGTGGGGTCTGAACTTCATTATATCCCATTTGGATCATGACAAGTTTAAGCTTCGCTTACAATTTGCCCTTGACCTCCTCAGCCGCACCCTTCACCTTGCCCTTGGCCTGCTCAGCAGCGCCCTTGGCTTCACCCTTGAGCTCCTGAGCCTTGCCAGCAGCCTCTCCTCGGAGCTCTTGGGCCTTTCCGGTGGCGCTGCCACCAGTCACATCCTGGGCAACATCCTTGGCCTTCGAGGCAACGTTTTCTGAACATCCTTATTAGCAATTGAACATCTTGAGCCAGTTGATAGTTGAAGACTAACCGCCAGCCTCAATGCCGTCGACAATCTTGTCGCTCACAACACGATCAACCTTCTTGGCAGTGTCCTTGACAGCATCTGTGGCAGTTCGCCGCAAAGCAAAGCTCGTGGTGAATGTTCGAGGAGCCTGGAAGGCGATGACGCGAGGTGCGAGGGCGACACGGCGGATGACGTTTTCTGTGAGGAAAGACATGATGATGGTTGCTGGTGTTCTGTTGTGGGAGAGTTGAATTAGGATGTTTTAAGTTGTGAGGTAAAGAAAAAGTTCAAATGATGAAATTGAGAAGAATAGAGAGAGCTTTTTCAAAAGGAGAAAGAGAGACAAGGGAAGCTCTTGTAACTTGTGTTATGACGACGGGAGCTTGTCATAGCTGCATGATGTCACTCGTGGGTACAGAACTCCCTGTTGCGGCGCGACCAAACAAGCACGTGAAAAAAAGAGAGGTAATGATGACGCAGTGAGGCTTGAAATAAACAGGGAGAAAGCGCTGAGCCCAGAACGAGCTTATCCTCTTTTTACGTTTTGTGTTCAATCCCATCATCGAAAGATCCCGCCGCCGATCGCTGAAGAAGGTTTGGGAGCTCTTGTGGGGAACATGCGTTTACATAAAAGGGCCTTTGGGGGGCAAGAAAACATCAGACCTTGATATAGGGTATCAAAATAAACTCAGTAAAAGTTATCCTAAGCTTAGGCTATATTACCTAAATATTTTTATTATTTAGGGTCAAGGTCCTGAGTTTTCTTTCCTCCCCTAGAGGGCTGGTGTTAGTGCAGTGGGAGGTACCATTAGATCTACGGCAAGTTTCTATTGTCAACAAGATCAATGTAACAACTTTTAAACTCAGCTAATAAATTCACCTCGAAGTGTAAAACACTCGTGACCTTGAAGCAGCAAGCGAAAGTACCCATCAAGTTCTGTCATCCTTCCAGGCCTCACTGTTGTCCTGACCGTATTCATTGGTTAACAGATTCGACTTCATATCGCTTGAAGCTTATCTGCTTTCATATCTAAATCGGATTCAAATCTAGTACATTAACCCATAACAGATTTTTCAATAATCATCAGCTGTCGTTATCATGAAAAAAGAACAAAACTTCATAAATCATCATTTCGTTGTGCCTTTGACATCTCTCTCGGCACTGATACCTTCTGGCGATGCTGCTTTAGGTTCTGGCTCTATTGCTTCGCCCTCAATATCCCGACCATCGTGATTCGGGTCTCCTAACTGCATAGTAGCAGCTTGACGAATCATAAAACCCTCATCTCTGGCTCTTGGCTCCGGTTCGTCGCATTTCTCATCGGTTTCATTATCATCTTCAATGACTTCATCTGCAGATGTCCCCACTCGACCGTTTATAACGTTGTCGATACGTAGCCTAGGTGGACCCGAGTTGAGTCTCATACCATTCTTGGGAGGCCCAGCTGCATATGCAGTCAGCAAAATAGCAACTCGAATATATTTCTTACATACTTACAAAGCAGGAGATCGAACAGCTTGACAATAACAGGTCCCCACACGGTAACAGCGATGATCTATCGAGTACCATGAGATAAATGAACTGATCAGGGGATGGAAACTTACCTGGCCATACGACCACCTGTTGGCAGCAAAACTCTCGGCATTGATGACTTTCGTCAGAGAGATCATGTACAAGATGTTGATGACGAGATATGCAACTTCAAGGATGCGCCAGAACCATACCTTGATAAAAAGTCCTCTTTTCTGCTTCCCCCAGCGCGGCCAGCGACCAAGACGGTACGATCCAATCTGAACATGTTTAGTGAGATGATGTTTGCGAAGTGTCCACGCCAGCTGATCAGCTACCAAGGCAATGATGGCGATGGTGTCGAGAATAAGAAACGTCATTTTGTATAACAAGGGATGCGGAAAGAAGCTGAAGGACTGTCCATCGATACCTTGAGTTGCGGCGCAATATGTTCGCGGACTTGGGTTGAAGCCGCATGCTTCTATCTCATTCTGGCTCTTGAACAAAGCAAACGCGTCTTTGAAATAGATCTTTTGCGAGGTTGCGACGATAGCGAGGAGATACTCCATGAAGAAGCCCAAAAATGTGTGCCAGTTGCGAATGCCCTCATGATGCAGACAGACCTGGACAAGGAACATTGGTAGTATGCCATTCTGAGAAACATGAAATGCAATGGCAGCGTTGACAACGATCTCGCCCCAAAAGGTACCCTCTTGAGAGTTTACAACAATGGCAAGAATCGATGCAATCTGAACAGCAAAGACAAACCAGCACTGAGCCTCTTGAAACTCGACCAAGGTGGTTGCAATCGCAATGCTCGTGCGCGACAGGCCACCAGAGTCACGCCAGATCATACTCTCAATTCGGGTCAGACTGCGCTTCAGGCGGTAGGGCTTAGGTTCCGATTTTCGACGACTTGTATCTTGTGTAATAGTGACCCAGAGAGTGAAGCCTTTGAGTAGCAGATACAAGGATGCAGCGAAGCATACTTGAAGAACATACGAGATGAGAACCTGAAGCCCATGTCAGTGCCTAGAGAACTCAACAAATGCTAATCGGACCTACTCCTGGTCCAAAAATATCGGGGTTGACCTCGGCTGGTAACTCTGGACAAAACTCATCCAGGGCCTCGAATATCTCCTCAGGGGTTGAGGTATCATAGGAGAGGCGGTCAATTGTCCGGTTGCAAGGTTTGCTCAGACCATCGTTATCACAAGAATCTTGAGCGCAAGCGATGAGAGATCTGAGGACAGGTCGACCGTCGAACTCGGACAAAGTTCCAGATCCCATGATTGCGCTAGCATTGCGCTCAGTCTCTTGGCTGACATAGTAAGATTTCGCATCCTGAGTCCAATGCGCGGCCGCAGCCAAGGCAGCGCAATTGTAGAACGTCTCCAACGAGCTGAAGAAGAGACTGGAATTGTTGCAGGCGCGTGTGCAGTCAGTTCTACCATCAACTTGGCACCCAGAACTGAACAGAGTTATTTCCTGGTTTCCATCGAGACTTGTGGCGAAAAGCTCTTTGAAGGTGAGTCCCGAGTCAACATCATCAGAGCCAGAGCCGAGACCGACGATGTCAACAAACGGGAAGAAATCCGAGGTTCCTTCGATGGAATCGCGAATGAGAATAGTGAGAGGTGTACTTGAGGCTGTAGATGATGGCACAGACGAGGTGAGAGTTGTGGAAGTCGACAACGATTGCAGAATGGATGCTGATGCCATCGCGGAAATGTCTCTTGGTGAGACGTAGTGTATCCTCCACGAACTCAATTAAGAACGTCTCTCCATGGTCTTTGCTTTATCTTATGGGTACACTATCCGATGTGCCAAAGAGTAGGAAAGGAAGAAAGAGAAGATCAACAGAAGTCGGAGGAGGCTGAAGATCCAATCCAATGGGTCCAGTTCGTCGCTGACTGGGATCTGGGCTCGCTACTGTAATTAGTTCTATATGCCGTTGTCTTGGCACGTTTCCCCAGAATGGAAGTTTAGAGAAGTTTGTTTGGTGGATGAGTTGGGCTTTGTTTTCCTGGCTTTCAAGATTTGAACAGAAGTGATAATGAGCAATTCCCATCATCATATTGAAAAGAATTATAGTAATTATAAGCCGACCAGACATAACAGCTTCCTTGGATTGTCTTATTGTTGATCGTCATCATATCAATTGTATGTGGAACTTGGACCAACTCATCATCTCCACCAAACATGCTTCGTCGATAGTAACAACCCTATATCCTCCTCATTGGGGTTACATACAAGAGTATTCAACAGGCAAGGATATATATAACCGTCTGAAGTTAAATTAACCATAAATCTACGGATGTTTCTCTTAAAATCCCGTCCTTGTCTTATCGGTTATCGGCTTAACATTTATGAACCGACACCAACCGATGCACGTCATTCCTCGGGTCGCAATGCCGTGTCTCAGATACCTTAAGGTTATTAATATACAAAGCTCAACTTCCCATCACCAATACCGACCCAACGATCACCAATTGATCTGCTCAAAATGGCCCCTCGTCTCTCTCAACCCGTAGTGACCCTTCGTCTTCTCAGGCGTTACTACTCCTCTGCCACCGAACCTCTCATCCGCGTAACGAACCTCCCCGCGCCAAACACTGGCCATATTCGTATTCTTGAGCTTAACCGCCCGTCTGCGCGAAATGCCATTTCAAGGGCTCTTCTAGCGAATCTCCGCGCCGAGATCGATGCTTTGCATAGTCAATATGGGCCCAATGGCGAAGAACTGCCACTGCAGAAGCGTTTTGGTGGCGCAGCTGGTGTAGATGAGAAGGGTCCTACTAGAGCTGTTGTGCTGGCTAGTGCTGTTGATACATCGTTTTGCGCTGGCGCGGACCTCAAGGAGCGTAAGGGGATGAGCCAGGGAGAGTCGGTATTCCTTATACCAAATATCAATGTGCTGTACTAATCATCGGGCACAGAACTGCTGAATTTCTCACAAATCTCCGCAACACCCTCACATCTCTATCCAACCTTCCCATCCCTACCATCTCGGCCATCTCCTCAGTCGCACTCGGCGGCGGTCTTGAGCTCGCTCTCTCCACACACTTTCGCGTTCTGAGTTCCAATGCAACCGTCGGTCTTCCTGAAACCCGTCTAGGCATCATCCCCGGCGCCGGCGGCACCCACCGTCTTCCCGCTCTTATCGGCCTCTCCCGCGCTCGCGATCTGATCCTGACCGGCCGTCGCGTTGGAGCTCCTGAGGCATACTTTCTAGGTATTGCTGATCGGCTTGTTGAGATCGTACCTGAGGATGAGCGTGATGGCTCGGATGTTCTTGGCGAGGCCAGAAAAGCAGCGTTGAGTGAAGCTGTGAGACTTGCGCAGGAGATTTGCGAAGGAGGACCGATCGGTGTGAGGGCTGCTCTTCAGGCTGTAGCATGGGCAAGGGAAGAGGTTGAGAACAAGATGTATGAGCGAGTCGTCAATACCGAGGATAGAAACGAAGCTCTCAAGGCTTTCCAGGAGAAGAGGAAGCCTATTTTCACTGGCCGATAAGGCATATTGAAGGCCTTGAGAGTCGATATCAAAACACGAGCAAGGTGGGCAGTATGAGCTATGAACAGTTGACGAATTGGCCATTAAAACGGATGGAGTCAACTCCAAGTTCTCTTTTTGCACTTCACGGAACAGTATTCAACGACTTGTCTGCTATTCTTTCTGTATCTATCTGATCCTCTGGGCACGCCGTCACCAGGAAATCCCACCCCCAAAACCTATTAGTTGCATGAACTCCGTTGAAGGGTTCTTTGGCTCAATCGCGGGCTTATCCCTTTCTACTACCTCTGTCCATCTCACACCACAGATTACGACTCCTTTGTCATTTCGTCCTCGGTAGCCTTCTCAAGTTTTCCGGGAAGCTTTGCTACTTCGATAATGTGATGTACCATGCCGCGGGGCCCACGGTGCCGCCTGGCGTTAGCCAGAGGATCTGTCCGAGGTTTCACCTTCAACTTAATCCGTTTCTTGACCGCTCTGATAGCGAGATTGGGGTTTCCAAGCTCAGATCTTTTGCATTTTTGAGCTATTGTGTCACAGTCCTCATGAGTCAATTTTACGTCTATCACAGGTTCTGTTTGAGGGCCATCCAGAGATTGCTTCTCAGAGGTTTGGGGCAATTTTGGGGGTTCTGATGTCCGATCATCAGTCTTGACAAGCTTTAGTCGTTTTGTGGGTGATGTCGGGACTTCATACACATCTGCTTCTGTAGAAGAACTAGCATCGTCTTCGTCTGACGAAGAAACCCTCTTAGCTGGGTTTTGAGCGCTTTGGATTCCAGAGGTCACCGCCGCGTCTGTTTCAACTGGGGATGGCTGTTTGGACGAAACAGACGCTTGACCTTTGCTAGCCGACAATGGAGGAGGTTCCTAGTCAATGTTTTGCTCCGAATATGCGGGCGGAAGCTCCTGAGGAGACTCTGAGGTCCTTAGCGGTTCGCTGTTGGTGACTGTTATATCTCCATCGGCGTCAAGGTTTTCGAAAGAGGTATCCGATGGTGGTGCTGGTCTTCGACGCCGAGGTACGTCGACGTAAGTCTCTTTATCTTCATCGCGGACGTAGCAAAGAAAGTATGGCTCTCCACTGGTGCTCAATGTGTTTAAAACTTCAACTGTGCTGCGTTTGACCTCGACGTTGGAATCATTGTATTTGCGCCAAACATCCTGTTCAAAGTCGTAAATCCATACCCAATAGTGACCAGACATCAGCTGGCCACGATGGCATATGACTGCATGGAGGCGATATGGATTGCTCTTCAAATTGGAGTAGTAGTCTTTCAGAGCTGCCTCCTTGTCTCTGAGCTCAGAATCCATCGTCTCCCGAACGGCGGTCTCTGTGTCTTTGATGTCTTTTGGCCTGGAAGGTCGACCAGCCGAGGTCACTGAGTTTACGCTGGGTCGGCCAACAAGAAGATAGTCGTCATCCACCGTACCATCGAAACTCCAGTCCTCTTCCACGATCTTCATACCATCTGCCATTTCACTGTCTTCTGTGACAGTTGCGATACTGCCTTTGGCCTCCTCTTCTTGTGCAATGCTCTCGAGGATGGGTCCAGTTGGAATCATGCTCTCAACTGCAGCCTTGGAGGCTTTGATGTCAGATATGCGGCTGGCGATGGCCCAACTCTTGACTCTTTCTCTGAAGGTCGGCGAGTCGTGGGGGGCATCCATGTATCGGTCGAGGTATAATATTTCAGGAATTAGTACCGGGTTGCCGTTCTTGCTCCCCATAGACTGCGACCGTTGAATGAGTACGTGCAGAACAGGGGGTAGCGTCTGGATGGCTGTATATCGTGAAAGTTTGTCTTCTTCAATAATTTGCTGGTCGAAATTTCGGCCGAGGGCTTCGTATAGTGAGCATGAACCTTTGGGAGCAGGAAACGCAGTAATAGACCGATCAAAACTAATTTCCTTTTGATAAGTCTTGTCATCAAACTTCTTGGTGTAATTAATGGTGGTAACGAAGAAAGTTTTCATGATCTCTTCAAATTGAATACCGGTTGACTCGTCAACGAATGATGGGCGTATAGCGGCTTGAAGACGATTGATGATGCTGCCCATTACCTCTTCTACATCCTGCTGGTCGGTGCCAGAAGACCTCTTTTGGTGTTCCAGAGCAGTCAGCACCTTCTGGTCGACCGTTTGTGACTCCTCGGCATCTGGCATGTTGACATCAGTAGACTCAATATCCTGGGAAGTGCCGTTCTTCGGTTTTTCGACAACCTCGGGAATCTCCATAAGCCTATCACTCGTTCGGCTGATTTTAACGACATCCTCATCTTGCCCAACCTCCATCACTGTATCAATTACCTGATCTTCAGTGGTAGTTGGAGAGGTCTCCACTTTCTCATAAGAACGGTCAGAATCCTCTTCGACAAGTGTTTGCGAGCTGACTGTGCTAGCTGTATCAACTGGGTCGCGGCTGTCATTGGCGGTTACAGAAATCATCTCCACATCGTTATTCGCCTTTGCTGGGGGTCCAGGGGGTGGGCGAGTAGGAAGTGGTGGCGGCTGAGATTCAGTTGTTGCTTCAACAGAGCTCTTCGTTTCTTTGAGGAGTGTGCCGGTGGACAAAAGGACAGCATTGGCCAGCCTCTGAGACGGACGCGTTGCTACCTTGTCGGATTTTTCAAGATTGTTGAATAGATCTGAAAGCTCCTGTACAACTGAGTTTGGTCAGTTAAGCTGTAGAGACTTTACCTAGACAAACTTACAAGCCTGAGCAACGACAGCTTCGCCACGATCCAGCTGCATTTTGTTACCACCAAGCAATCGCTCCTTGATTTTCTCGTCCGTCAACTCGAGCTTGAACTTGTCATAGTTGATAACGACATCTCGAACCGGTTTGACAGTAAAAAGATATTGCAAAAGGCTGTTGAGGTAGCACGTATTTCCAATATTCTCCAGTCCAACCGGAAGATCAAAGTTCGCAGCTTGTGCGGAGGCGCCGGTGGCGCTGCTTCCACCAGGAGCCGCAATACCATGCATTTCTCTTAGTTCGCCAACTGCGCTTTTGAGACCAGTAGAATTCGTGTGCTCGGCAATCTTCTCCATAGCCTCCAAGTAAGTTGTCTTGGCATCCTTGTCTTTGGCGTTTTGAATCTGTACACTTGGTTAGACTCATGCTCTAGGCTCAATAACAACAAACGCATATTTCTGACCTTTTCTTTGACGTCGTCCAACGTATCGGGCCCAAAGCCACTGGCATCACTCAAGCCAAGAATCTCTTTCGCCGTGGGTAAAGAGAATCCTTCCCCATACTCCATCACCAACTCTGCCGTGTAGTTGTCATCGGATGATGCTTGAGAGATCAGCATCAACATATTTCGCGCGGTGGTAGCACAGCTGGGATCTTGTGCCACCTTTCGTCGGAATGCCTGAACTATGGATTGTGCCTTGTATTCGTTTAGAGGCTGCAGCTCGAAGAATATCAAAGCCTGGTTGGTCAACCCGCCATCGTCACTGTTTGTTTGACTTTGTACTTGGCTCTCGAAGATTGATGATTGAGTGACAGCGTATTCATTGAGCTGTTCGTCGTTAAGGTCATTCGCAATACTCATAAGAGCGTCAATGAGTCCTTTTCGCTTATCAGGAATAATTTCCCACTGTCTCTTGTAAGCATTGACAACAATCTCCTTCGACTGATTCGGCAAAACTCCCAGGATCTCATAACGCGCGATATTCACTAAGACAGAATCCACGTTCGGTACCTCTGCGCATCCTAAATCGGCATGTAGACCAGGAGTACAAAGCTCAGCAGGCTGGCCGCCTCTGTGTATAATGCACTGAACCTCAGATCTCACATCTTCGATGTATGCTCGATATGTCCCTAAATCAGTAGCCCCAAAGGGGTTATCTGACCGAGGAGGGATCGGTGGTGTGAAAGTCCCTCCATCGACTCCATCTTCCGCTACATCAACTGTTTCCTCGAATTCGAGTTGTCTGAACATATCAAAACATGGAGTCCCGAAGAGTACAAAGAATCGCTTATTTCTTTTAGAGATACTCCTGGCGTTCTCCTGAGAAGTGGCCTCAATTACGTTCTTGAGATATGTGTTCAGGTTCAGAGGAGCTTGCAGTGCCCAGTCATCACTTGCCGCGGCGTACCGGTCCGGATCCTGTTCCTTAGCACGGCGCACATTCTTACGAATGGTATCGTGGTCAAGTAATAAGTCGATCCACTCGCGAGTCATGCGAGGTTCTGAGATTTCCAGTGTGACTGAGAACGTACATGGGCCGGCTGAGCATGCAAAAGGCTCGCGAGCAACTAGTGGGTAATACTTGTTTCGTTGTCTGTCATCAATCTTAACGAGTGGCGAAGATTGCGACTCTTGACCAATCCAAACAAGATGATGCCAGGGGAATCTGGCATCACTCGGAGGCCACTGTTCCTGTTGAGAGTTGCATGACTCTTGAGAGTGTCGCTCGTCCCATGACATCTTAAACACAAAATGAAAGTGGCAGTCAACGCACAGCGAGGACAATACCCGCGTTGATTTGGTTGAATAACTCTGGTTACCATTTATCATCAATCGATGGGGGTGATCCCATGGATATGGTGCGTTTAGTTCTGTTTTGCGTAACCGTTCAAAGACATCGCATACAGTGAAATTATTGTGCAAGAGTTCATATATCCATCTCGAAGGGTGACATCCTGGAAGCAGTACAGTTGGCTACCGATCTTGATGCTTAAGAGTAATTGTAAACATACCTCTTATATTTTGATTTGGTATCCTGTCTTTAAGAGGCGTCGAGTTTTGAGTAACAGAAATTCCACTTGTCCCAGGCAAAGAAGCGTAGCTCGTATCTAGCTCCTGTGCGGACCTCAGGTCGTATCGGCTCGCCATGGGGAGCTACTTAGATGCTTGCTCGATGTCTGATCGACTGTATTTCTTGATTAATCCGCTTGTGTACTTTATTAAGATGTGAGGTCGTAGGTAATATTGTGCGTTGGAGAAGGACGTGCTTGGGATTCCAATTTGTGGATTGCGGGGTGGCACTTGTTGGACTATTCGCAGATAGGGAACCGTGGAATAAACTCTGTGTGCAACGTGAAGAGATACGGTCCACTAAATCAGTGACATGAGTTCGCTGGGAAGATTCGGTTTCGTTTGCGCGGAATTCGTGGGTCGGTGAATTGAAGCAACCTCAGTGCGGTGGCGGTCGAAGCTCTAGTTATGAGGATGAATCAAATCGTACGGGGGTCGAGCTTCGTGCTTATTTGGTCATAATTTCGTTAATCGAGGCCTATGGCGGAAACGACAAATAATAAACGTCAATAAGATGTTGACTGAGAAGAAACAATTTGGATGCCTGGGAAAGTTTGACGATGCTCCCAATGATGGCGTAGACAAAACGAACGTAGCTGACGCAGTACTCATTCTTGGCCTATGCGATGGATGATGCAAGTGCTGAGTCAGCCCCTTAATTGGGTTGGAAGTCTCAATCTGGGGGTTAATGCGACAGCTTACAGGAAGCTTTACCTATCAAATACACAAGGCAACTAGTTTCTATCACTTTCTTTTTCTTTCTCTTCTTAAATTAATACGTACTTAGTAATTAAGCTTTGGCTCACGTAAATTTTTTTGGGCCGGCAAGTTCCATTTCCATGCCGCAAAGTATCAAATGCGACGCCTTGCGCGAAAATCCCACCGAACTTGGGCAGACAAGTGACTGTACATATACCTTTCATCAGCGGCATTCTCGCTACGTCCTGTTCCACGTATGTGTTTTTAGTTCGCGATTAGCCGAACGTGCCTACCCCAAGTATCACTTGAATCGCATCTTTCCTTTTGTCGATTAATGAGGTTTCTCATACAGGTGATTGGATATCTGACGCCCCCTGTTCATGGCATGGTCCAGTGACGACTCAGGCTTGTGCTACTCATCGATACGAAGCAGCACAAATAAGATTGGCTCCAACCTGAGGAAATGCCCTTGTTTGCTACGCATAGTTACACGAAGTACACACAACGTCAGCAAATGTCATTCACGTTCGTGATTCTGCGTATACAAAGTGTAACATTTGTCTGGGCCCAGAAACCAAGCTCAAACGAAAAAGACAGAGATGAATAGTCGATATGAGTATCTAAGACAAACTTACCTTCTCAAGACTGGAAAGCACTCTTTGCTTCATTCTTCTTGATTATCACTACTAGCAGAGCAGACAAAAAAATTTGCCACAGGACCTCAATATACGTAAAGATTCCCATCAGCAATCTTAGTACTTACTGCCTGTTAGATAGGCAATTAAGAAGGCATTCGTTACTAACAATTTGAAAACTCTGGTGACATGTAAGCCCCTCTCGATCTAAAGAAGTAAGAGTGTAGGAATGTGTATCAAAATACGGATTTTTGAGTAACACGATTTATGATGTCCCAAATGGGGTTTTGTGAAGTTGGGCTCAGGTATTAGGTATCGTTTGTGGAACTATAAGTAGTACTTACCTTATCTACTGGAAACAATACCCCTGATTCCATCTAACACCTTGATGCTGAAGCAGGGTTTTCACCAAGCAGTGTCGTTATCAATCCATTACGAAAATATTAGTGCAATATTCGGTTTTTATTACGCCAAATTGATTTAAGTTATAAAAATAGGACAACGCGACTCTTCGGTGGATAGCATCTACAGCAATAGATCTCAGGATATCACCAACACTCACACACAGCGTCCAATCGGAAAACAAGTTAACCCTACAGATCATCTTTCATTTCCCGCGTCACGGAAAGGCGCCACCCGGCACTAAAACGAGTTAAAAGGCTCAGCGCTTGAGCGGTTAGCGCTCCGTCCAACCGCAAAGGTCAATTAGCCGCCCATTCTTTGAGCCCCTTGTGCAGATTCCCCTCAACATTAATGCTGAAACCAGGCAACAGATTAAGTCCCTTCAAAAGTCTTGTTTCCGAGACCCAAGTTCTTCTCTGGAGTAAACGATGAGCTAAAAGGGATAGGGAAGAGTCACCCGTTTTGGCGCCTCTTTCTGCTGTGGGCCTGCCACCGTGCTAAGTTGTCTGTACAGATGGTGCGGCACTCTGCTAGGATGACCTTTCTAGGACATAGCGCGAAAGCCGAAGTATCAGCATCTATAGGAGCTATTATTATTGGTTGACTTTCGTTCAGCGCTTAATCCAGGCTGATTTTGTAAATTTAGGTAGTATCAGATCCTTGACGGCCCAGTTATTCCTGTTTCGTGATAATGAACCATCGACCAACATGCATATTCCTCTTACCTTAACACATCTTCTGCTATTTTGCTAGAGATTCTGTTTAATCATCGGATTGAGAGATGTTGGTTCTAAACACTTGCTTCTTATGGAAGGTTCTGCTGTTCATCAACTATACCCATGATACGATAGTCTTAATGCGGCTGTCGCCCGGCAATTGAGCCTCGACATTTCTTCTTCTATTTTCAAACAATTTGTGTAGAGGGTGACAGGCCACTTTTTCATTTTCCTATATTAGTTATGTCGAGTTGGGAGACGACAGCCCTTCGGCTGCAGGGCAATGTAGCTGCCGACTCAACACCAAACTCCTTGGACAAGCGTCTACCACTACTACCAAAGAGAAATGCCGAGGCTAGGACAACTATAGGTGTGGAGGAAGTATCTCCAGAAGAGAAAGGCTACAGGAAAAAATGATGGAAACCACTCTCGCTGTCGACACCGATATTGCTTGCCGTCATCGCCCTTACGATCCTTCTCGCCATCGCCATCGAGACACTGGCACAACGAAGTGCAACTCAGGGTGGACTAGCCCTCTCACCCACCCTCAACGATATTCCCGGATATGCTAAGTTCAGTTACCTTTATTTGCCGACTATAATCGCCGTGTTGTACAGTATGCTTTGGAGCTGGATCGATCTGGACGTCAAGCGGATGCAGCCATGGTTCGAGTTGTCTAAAAGGGAGGGCACCACTGCCGAAAACTCACTATTTCTGGACTACCAATACGAATTCGTGGCTCGTGCTCCTTTCAAATCAGTAAAGAGAAAACATTGGCCTGTTTTCTTTGGGGGAACTGCTATGGTCATCGTCTTTTGGGCACTAACACCCCTTCAGAGTGCTCTGCTTGGTACAGGTATCGTAAAGCAGACTGACATGACGACATTCGTGAACAGGTCCCAGCTCCTTCCCGTTTACGAGCATGTTGTGGTCCTTGATCCCGAGTTCCTCAATACAGGGTATGCCATAGGCTGGCTCGGTCAACAATTTCCTGCTTTCACGACGCCCGAATATGCGCTCCTCCCATTTTACGCAGAAAGAAGCCCCAAGCTTGCTAAGTTGGAAACCCGCCAAGCAGTCCTTTCGAATATAACCGCATAAACTACCAAGCTTTGGACTGAGCTCAACTGTTGGCCTGCTGAGATCGCAAGAAAAGGTATCAGAAGCAAGGAAGAGTTCAATTTTTTTTTAATTTTTTTTTTTTTTTGAATGGACAAGGATGTAATGCAACCGCTGGGTTTGGAGCAAGAAATGAGACAAGAATGTTCTACATTGGCTTTTATACCAGTCCTTACTCGGACTTCCAAATCGAGAACCCAAGATGCGGTCGGAATCCTGATTCAATATATCAGTTCTTGGCGATCTGGGCCAAAGCTATTCCTGTCGATTGGGACCCATCGCCAACCTTCAACATCTCTGCCATGTTTTGTCAGCCTCAGTACTTCAAGCAGAAGGTTCTGGCAACAGTTAACGCGGAGACCTTCGAACCAGATAGGGGATCTATCCTGGACTTGGGACCACGAGAAACTCTTTCAGATAATGAGTTTAACAGAACTGCCTTTGAGTATCTCATTGCAAATGGGATGGCAGAGACACCGATTACGAAAGATTATCCCTTCAATGCTGTTGTTGAACAACATCCGCGACTGAACCACACCAACCTCACGTTTCCTGTATCTAACATGGTTGGCTTCGCATTGGCGGGCAAGGACCTGGATAAGGACCAATACGTACATCACGACATACTGCACAAAGCATACAACGACGCTCACAAATACCTTTTCTCGATTGCAACAACGACTATCTTGATGAACTCGAGTACCTTTTCTAACAAGACGGTATCTGTCGAGTATTTCATGACTGGGGTTTTAGTCAGTCGGACTTTTGCGACAGCGGTGGAATGTTTCTTGCTCATTGTCGCTGTTTTTACAGGACTTGTCTTATGGTTTTCGTGTGCCGCACCAAGCAACCTGCCACTAAATCCGTCTTCGATAAGACGTTATATCGACTTATTCAGCGACAGCCCGGAGGCGCTCAGCGCATTCAAGCATGTGGGTTACACTGATGATAAACGCCTTCTTGAAGAGTTCAAGATGGACAATTTCCAGATGATAGCCAAGGACAATGGTACTGGGGTAGAATTACTGATTCACTCGAGGCTTCAAGCGCCAGAGTCTTATGAGAAGTCTGTTCCAAAGGACTATTATGATCCTGTCAAGCCTTTAGCGCTCAAGAAATGGGCCGGTCTCCTCTTCATTGTCTCCCTGATCGGCGCCATGTCTTTTCTGTCGTACTTGAAACAACAGGAAACCTTACTGAATGGTCCGAGGTCTTTCATACCTATGGAATGGATAGTCTGACTAATATGGGTGTAGGTTTGATTCGTCCTTCCGATAATTTCGAAGCCCGTCAACTATTAGAGAACTACATCCCAACTATCTTCGCAACACTCATTGAACCCTTCTGGGTCTTGTTGAACAGACTGCTTTGCGTTCTTCAACCTTTCAAAGATCTTTGGGAAGGGAAAGCAAAACCAAAGAATACGATCGACGCTACGTACACTTCGATTCCGCCCCAGCTGGTCTTTTGGAGAGCTTTGAAATCAAAACATTTCGTTCTTGTCCTTGTCTGTTCCATGGCTCTCCTTGCAAATCTTCTCGCTGTTGGCCTCGGTTCCCTATTCAACGAGAATATTACAACTGCGAATTATACGGTCACCATGATCCCAAACTTTGCGCCACGATTCAACAATGATTCCGTCTTCGAACTCACTGACTTTTACAACGAGATCTCATTACTACTAGTTTTTACCAAGACCATTTTTATATAGCAATGGCCAACATTACTTCGGGGACACTTCTTCCCCCTTGGATTTCACAAGAGTACTACTTTCAGAAACATCAACTCACGGACTCGACTTTCAATAGGACCGGAGATCTTTACACTATCAGTACAAGAGGCTTTGGTGCTAGTGCTAATTGCAGTGCTATACCCGCTCATGAATTGACCACTAAGTACGAGATACCAGAATTCTGGCCTGAGTACCGGATGAACCTGAGTCAATGTACGACTGATGACCAGTTCATCGCAAAGGCCGTACCGGCCATTCGCCAAGCAACAAACAACCGATCCACAGGTATCTCAGCAATAGAAGTACAGCCACACAGTCGATAGCACTTTCTCCGCGCCACCTTGTGCGCGAACGATGACTTTTGGATGGGGTCGTACTCTAGAAGCGAAGAACATTAACGGCACAGTGGAGGCTAGCTTCATGGTCTGTCGTCCAATATTTCAAACCGCCATGTTCAATGTCACAGTCGATCATCTCGGCAACGTTATCTCCTACGAGAAGACGAGCGATCTCAAGGCCACAATGGACTACAACAACTCAAATCTACATACCGATATCATAGTTCAGACCTATAATCCGCGGTGGAATACAGATCCTCAATGGCATAACCACACTCTCTCGATGAATTGGATGAATCATCTCATTATGGTTATCAATGGTTCAAGATCAACCCTCGACCCGAAAACTCCTACGCCGGATTCGAAAGACCTGGTACCAGTTGTTTCTGGCATATACCGCCGTGTATTTGCCATCTTCCTCGGCCTAAATGATCATATTTTTGAGAATAATTCTGAGGGCGAACCGGTTTCTGCAGTGCGACATATAAAAGAAACTCGAATTTTTATGGAAGACGCGTCTTTCATCATCACCATGACAATACTTGCCCTGAATACCCTTGTTGCTGGCTTATTCTACACCAAGACCGTTGCTTTTGTCTTGCCACGCATGCCAACGACTCTTGGTGCAGTCGTTGCGTATTTTGCACAAAGTCGTCTTGCTACTGTGGCTTACAGAGATGCGCCAGGTCGATCCTCTCGGACCATTAGCTTTGGAACATATATTGGGGTGGATGGGAAAGTACACGTTGGGATCGAGGCAGATCCTCACGTTATGCCCATCCATCCTTCATCACTGGGATCACAAAGAAATTATTTTAAGATTCTTAGATTCAGGGGGGGAAAGAACATGGACAAGCCGGATCGAAATGAGACATGGCTCTGAAAACCCACAAAATAGATGAACATGACCTACGATTGTAACGCGGAAGCATGAACACATACATACAAAAGTGCATGTTGAATAATGAAACTACAAACGCCCGAGCTCGTTACATGCCTTTGGAAGGGTACTCCTGAGTTTGTTGACTACATCATCGACGCCCGTTGATCAGACAGCTCGTTTATTTTTGGGATCTATCTATGTACAGAGCTTGAGTTGCTAAGCAAGAGTCAATCGAAACCGCTACGTCTGTCTGTAATGGGCACTCAACACAAGTCAATACGAGGTAATGGAATTGAGTACAATATTCCTTTAAATTTTTGTTCTACAACGAAGAGTGCTGCCGTGTGGAAGCGAAAGAAAATCATACAAGAAAAGAAAAGCGGCTTAGTCCCCAAGACGCCTTACCAAGCCATATACCAGCAACAAGCCTCCATAAACACGTTCTTAACCTTCATAAATTTCCTAGATCTGCGAGCGCTTTGCCCGGCGCATGTTTCTTTTGCCTTGCTTAGTGGTCATGGCAATATCAGCACTTTGGCCGGGGGTGCAAGTGACACCAGAAGAGAGCTGCTGGGCGGCAGTCCAAGCACCACTGGCACAGCGCTGGAAAGTTGAGCCGCCGATACAGTTCCACTCACCCTCGTCTGTACAGGCAGTTCCAGCAGCGAAACCATTACTTCCAGAGCCAGAGCCAGAGCCAGAACCAGAGCCAGAACCAGAGCCAGAGCCAGAGCCAGAGCCAGAGCCGTCCGTGGGTGTCTCGGTAGCAGCAGGAGCTTGAGAGGCAGTAGGTTGAGAGGCAGAAGGCTGAGATACAGTGATGAAAGCGCCACCAGGGATTTCCGAGGCACCGTTGGAGCCAGAGCCAGAGCCAGAGCCAGAGCCAGCACTGGGAGCAGGAGTGGTAGCGGGCTGAGTGGGTTGAGCACCGACGTTTGTAGTAGAGGCAGCAACGGTAGTCGAAGGTTGGGAATCACCTCCGCCAGAACCACCGCCGGAGCCGGCCTTCTGACATCCCGCTCCCGTAGCATCAGTGAGCAAAGATTTCAGCTTACTAACGTCTTTGCCGGGGTTGGGGAATTTGAGGTCAGTGTCGGCAAGAGTTGCACAATCATTACCAATGTTGGCAACAAACATGTCGGGGAGAGATTCCAAGTAGTCTTTGGAGCCACCGGAGCCCTCGACGTTAATAGCGGCACAGTTCATGTACATCTCGCGATTGCCGACGTGGTTAAACCAGGTCCAGGCAAGGGTGTATTCCCCAGCGGCCAATTCCTCAGGGATGGTGAAGTCATATTTATCGGGATCCTCGGCATTGGCATTGTCACCCAAGTTGCCGGTTGCGGTTCTTGAAGGACAGCCGCCTTCGATGGACTTGATGACCTTCCACACCGAGTCCTTGGTTGGGTTCTTGTCGGTGGTAAGAGAAACCTGGCATGAGCCTCCACCATGGACAGCTTGGCCAGTGAATGAGAGCTGCTGCGTGCTGCCTTGCTTATAGACGTTGTTTACGGAACCATCGTTGACAGCACCCTTGCAAGGAAAGTTAGCCCCGCTAGCATCCAGAGGGCTGTTATCTGGGCTTCCGTAAGGCTTGGGATTGTTCATGAGCATATGAGCGCTGGCTAGGGAAGCCAGGCTGGCAAAAGTGAAAGCCTTTGCGAACATTTTGATTTAAGGGTGGGAAAGTCTAACCGTTCCGGACGATAGACTTAATGTTCAGGTAGTGAGATTGCCGTCAAGACAAGAATCGAGTGATATGGGTATAGGACTGAAGAGTCGTAGCTCGATTTAGGTATGAGTGAAGGGTCGAATTGCACCAGGCAATAGGTGAATGTCGTCGAGACAGAAGAAAGGACTAGCCTTTGGAAAGAAAGAAGAAGGAATGGAAATGTCGTTGAGACAATCTCACTTTGAAGGACTGGCTGGAGACTTTTGAAGTCGTTGGTGAAGAAGAATGGTAACACGGGGGAGGAAACGGCGTCTTATATGGACTTGAGCTCGCTCGATGGACTGGCCACCAGTGTTCTGAGGGCAAAACATAGAGGCAAGGGGATTCCGTGAGCGGGAGAAACACCCGCGAACGGACGCGGCTGCATGCGACTCAGAGGCGATCATAGTGGACCTTTTCTCCGTATAGCCAGGGAAGTGTCAACTTCTAGTAAACATGCATAGCCACTCAGGTTTCTTCAATGCAATTGCTGAGTCTCGTTTCGAAGCAAGGCGGAGGGGTTAGGCCCGGAGGACTAAGAGACGATTTGCAGCAAGCGATGCATGATAGGCTGACGACAATGTTTCAAGACTCATCTGGTCACGAAAGGAAAGTGTGAGTGGACTGGACTGGACCCATGCATACCCCAGAGGAAAAGAGGAGGCTTATGCCCCTGACTAGCGATTCGTGTGTTTGCAGGGAACCTGTCCTGCCTGAAAGAGGGATCTGTATGGAAGACGACAACGGATCTATTGCCGCCGCCCTTGTTCAGCTGCGAGGCCCCTGTGTGGTTTGTTCAAGCGCCTTCTACAAAAATGATGAGCCACTCAATGACTTGTCGTTTGTGAACGGGTTCAATGCTGTCAGCTTAGCGTAGGCCGCCAATACATTCTCCATGGTGGCAAGGGAGCTTAGTCGGTGAAGTAATGACTGAGAAAAGAATATGTGGTTGGGGCGCAAGGGACTCCAGTTGTGCGACCACCAATCAGGCCTTGTCGAACCAAGTGCTCGGGAAAGACGATGGCCAGACTGGGGACTTTGAACAACCCTGCTCTCAACGTCATGCTACGGAGTACAGCACAGCAGGTTTCTGTTCATGTCATGGAAATACATTTCAGTTTGAAAATACCCCTTGAGTTCTAACATGGCGAAAGGCTCGAAAGGAGGATTCACATAATAATTCGACATCCATCTGTTGATTTGCCTCAGTGATCCGAGCTCATTGTCGAGTCAATGCATTGTTCGGACATCCGTGTCATCCCCTGTAGTGGCAGTCCGTCGTGCTGGGCCAGCCATTACGAGAAACCCAGCTCTTGATAGCGGGGTTCCGATGCCAATCAGGGGGTGATGACAGGGATATAAGGCTGGGCGACAGGGGTATGGCCAAGCGATCTGTTGAAATGGATTAGTGGCTTGAAAGTCCAGAACCAGTCAGTTGTCTCATTCTTGCCAAGACAAGAAAAATTGAGGATAGTGAGATTTGACGGCCACAGAGAGGAATTTTGCAAAGATCTATGCTGCACATCGAGATACCGCTAGGAACAAGTTCGCAGCTACCATGAGTAGCTTGGCCTTGACCTTGGACCTTGGTGCGACTGGATAATAGTATCGGAGGTCCGACGGGATCCATTGTCATTGCAGGCTGGGCATTCTGGAGGCCTGCCATCTTCAGGTATCCCCTGGAGGATCGCCTTCAAGTCAGGGGGCAGCTGCAGATCCTGAACAGGGCAAAAATCTTTCACGTGTGGTCGAAAAGATCTCAAAGAATGTCTCCTGACACTCCTCCCTTTTTGGGATTTATCTCCGTGTGACGAACTAGGACGGCAGGGGACCGTCCCTTGGACTCTCGGAGAGATAATCGTTTTTTTTTTCTCCCTCATGAAACAGGCACAGTTTCACAAGTTGCTTCCTTAGTGACAATGGGCTTTTAGACAAGCCAATCATAAAAAGAATGTATCATACACGAGGCGTGGGCGCCTTGCGTAAGTTGCGGATAAAGGCCTCATTCTGAGAATTTTCTGCAGGGAGTTGTCATGATGTTTCGCGTCTTGGTGTTTTGGTGTTTCGGGTCTGGATGAGAGGTGGTGTTGGTGTTGGAGTGGGGTTGAGAGATCTGATGTTGGTTGGAAAGCTGGGAATATGTGTAGCGCCCGGAGGGAACCGAGACTTCTTCCTAGCCAACGTGGCAGGCTGAGTGGTCAGCTACAGTGAGTGATAGCACTTACAGGTCTTCTTAGCGTATGGTCTATCGACAGAGGCTTCGTACCTAGCTCTTTTCAAGGCCAAGGTGAGATGACTCTTGCGTCTACTGGAGCGAACTTCATAACATTGGATCCGAAACCAGTAGTTTGATGTTTTGTACCTCTATTGGATCTGGCAGGCGCATGATGAGATCCAATCGCCGTGTGACGTTAACGCCGTATACAGTTCTCTTTAGGGCCGACGGCGCTGTATGCAGATAGCTCGAAATAGCGTTGTTGTTGTTTTCAACACTCTCACCTATGTACAGTCACCAATGGTGAATCGCGTATATATATCTTCAGTGACAACTGTCTAGGTTAGGCGAGTTTTCAGCCATTCTCGTGACTAGAAGCTCATGCAGCGCAACCAACAAACAGACCTGGGAAAGAAATACAGGGGTCGTGTCGGACGAAACACGGCGATTCTTTCATCTACCAAGGTCAAGGGTCTTAATAAGGGTCTCTGAGTTCAGATGATCCTCACTCAGCTCGTACTTGTAAAACTTGGCAACGACCATGGTTGAGATTTAACTTGAGAATCCGCATGAAAGCACCGACCACATTTTCTTCAGCAAATATCCACGCGGTATTATTAGGCCAATTGAAGACTGTCGATCTTATTAGCCTCTGTCTTAAGTTTCAAACTTAACGAACAGGGCCGGGTATAGCAACCGCGTAAACAGGTGGCGTGAAGTCATAGTCCTCTTGGAAGAGGAGGAGGATTTTCACCTGTAACCCTTGACCCAAGCACGTTAGGAGAGAACCACCGGGAACCATCAGCCACATTTCACATATATTAATGCAGAACGAAGCTCTTTGCCACTGTACACTTAATTGATAATTCTAATTCCAACTTACACTGGAAAGGAAGCTTCTCGACACTTGTTACTTAAGGGATTCACCGCAACGTTTCGTCAGCAGGTAGACCTAATGCGCCGCGAACTCGTATCATCTGCAAAGATAAGCTAAATCTGGCAAAGATGAGACTCTAGCTTATATCCTTCATTAGAGCAGCTGGATACATACAAGCATCTTCAGTATACTAAAATAAAGGCAGCGATAGCCTGTGGATAGGTGAGTCCCGACAGCCTGGGACAACTTAACCGCCCATGGATTAATGAGGCCCAACACTCTGTCGGCACAAGGCCAACGTCAGACCTGCAGTTATGAATTACCTTATGATGCGTTGTCTAATTCTTGGCATGACCGAGCGCTTGTGAAACTTTTTAGAGATAATGATTTGTCTATTTCATCTCGTCGGACTATATCATCTATGTATGAGGCCCATTCCGCCAACCGGTTTGATGGTGCCCGTGTCTCTATTCTTCACCGCTATAAGGCAAATCCATTGCAACCAAGCAAGCGACTGACCGCTGATACAGGAAAGCGCTTACAGAAACAGGTGTTTACTTCCACTCATCCCGCTGATCATTTGGCGGTTCCTTCGGGGATGTCTGCATCCGTATCATTAGTATAAGCACCTGAGCATGGCTGAATAAACTTACCCTCACCGAAACCAAGACCAGCTCGAGTCCAGTTCTTCATCTTCGACTTTCGAAACTCTTCAAAATCCCACTCGCCCTTCTCAAGGTGATCGGGGTTGTTGAAAACGTAGACAAACGTCTCCTTGGTCTCCCCCTTCTCAGGAGCAGTTCCGTCTTTGTTGAGAACCTTGACTTTGACCTTCTCCTTGAAGTACTCAGATCCCTCAAACATGTCGAGCTTGTCAACATTGCCGTCAGTCAGTCCAGTGGCATATATGCCAAGGACAGAGTGGCCCTTCTCGGGGACCACCGCAGGGTAATCTGCACACTCAACTCTGTGGCGACAGTAGCCGTCTAGGATAGCAGGAGTGAATGTGTGCATGTCCTTGATGGCCTTGGGAGGGTCTCGATCGCCGTAGCAGACAGTGAAGAACACCTCGGGAGCCATCTAAAGTAATATATTAGTACTTGATTTCGAAAACGACTTGTAAACCCACCAAGGTGCCTGCATATGCTTTAGTCAACACGGTTCAAGAAGTCTTAAGATATATCACTCACCATAGAAGAAAGCCGTGAAGTCGCCGCTCATTTTCCCGGTGTTGGTTTTGAGGTGAGAATATCGAGTGTTTGAGTTACTATGTAGTTAGACAAGATAAGCCAGTTACAAGGTTGCGTAGTGAAATGTGGTGCGGTTGATTTGCGATGGAGGAGTTTAGCCTGACGAGAAAGAATAGAGTTTAATATAATAGTCCACAGAGGAGAGTAGAGTTTTAAGCAGGGAAAACCTTTGCGAGTTGGATTGATGTCTGCTTGATCTGTGAATCATCCTCTGTTACCCTATCCTGAGCTGAGGTTATCAAACGCACCGCAATCGGTGGGGCAATCAGCACGTATGAGGAATTCTGTATCGAATTCCCCTTTCTGTGCTATTATTTGCTTGACAAGCATATTGAGTTGTGAAATTGATTTTGCTAATATGTTATATGTAGCTGTTCCATATTATATACTAGACAAATAGTTATTGTTGTTTATAAACCCCGAATTACGGACTCAAGCATTTCAAACAATGTAGCACAATCTGCTTGTCCTCGTCCTTGTCTTACATGGTCGTCGAGGAGGAACAGATAAGATATAAGATAAGATACGGCCATGCTGCGCCCAGCTCGTGAATGACCTGGAGAGTAAGTCAAATATGATTGGCCAAATAGTGAAGCTAATGCCGGTAAAATGTTAATACGGCGTTAGCGTCTGAGGAATTGGCGGCTGCACCCCCCAGCATAGTCGTTCTCGTAATTTTCAACGCGACAGCCCTTCACGTCAAGTTCGACTTTCAAGCTTGCTCAGCAAGACCATACACCTATCGCTCATCGCAAACCACCACGAATCCTCCTCACCGACATCACGCCCCAAACTTCCAGAGACTGCTGCGAAAGAACCTACAGATTGGCCTTTTTGTTTCGTTCGTTGTTAATGACACGATATCGATCGCAATAAGCAACTCCCTAACTCAAATCTTGCTGCCCTCAAATTTAAAGGGCCGGCATCATACTGACACCTCTGCGGATGGAGTTTCGCCAATAATGCAGCCATGTCGGGCACCACTATAGATGATGTCGTTAAGCGACTCAGCGCAACTGATATCGGTACGAATACACTTGAAATCAACCCCACTGGAACTGCTGTCGCATGTCTGCAATATCGTGACTATGACCACTGACGAGGTCCAAATCTAGATGTTAGACTTAAGCTTGAAGCTGCAACTACTTTGCGCGATAGCTTAGATCACTATACCAGTGGTCAAATATACCCGCCCTTCCTAAAGAGATTAATGCCCATCTTCTTTACCATCTTACGCGGACCATGCATCTTTCAAAGCAACTCACCAGACCAGGTCAGTTTGGTAGTCCAAAGGATCAACCTGCTGCTAACGTGTATCAGAAACTTCGAATGGCCATCCTCGAGGTCATTCACCGATTGCCTACCCAGCCCGCTCCTCCCGAACCCTTCGAACCCCACGCCGAAGAGACAGTCGATTTGTTGATGCAACTTGTACGAACAGACAACGAAGAGAACGCGACAATATGTGTGAAGATAATATCGGACATTATGCGCCACCAGCACAAGGTGTTACAGGGCAAAGTGCAGCTCTTCCTCACTCTCATTCAAGAGCTTTTCGAGCAAATGGAAAAGGTCGTTCGAGAGCAGCTTGACAATGCACCCCATAATGCGCCATCGCAACCAGGAGCGCCCTCAACCCCTGGCAACTCGCAGACGAACTTTCAGTCCCCAAGGCCAGGCTCACCAGTCGCTTCCGTCAACGATCTTGGTACCGATACACAGCAGCAGAACCGCCCCCTGCTGAAGGGTATGCATTCCTTCAAGGTTCTCTCCGAATGTCCCATTATTGTGGTGTCCATATTCCAGGTTTACCGAAACACGGTGCAGCAGAACGTCCGGAAGTTTGTCCCTCTCATTCAGAATGTGCTGTGCCTCCAAGCTTCAGCACAACAGCAAGCGCACGCCGATGCTGCTGCCAAAGGAACGATTCATACAGGAGTGAGCCCTGCTATCAAGAACCGGGTGGCATTTGCCGATTTCATTACTGCTCAAGTCAAAACGATGAGCTTCTTGGCATATCTTCTTCGGCAATACGCCTCGCATCTGAATGACTTTTTGCCTCGGCTCCCTGACATCGTCTTGCGTCTCCTGAAAGACTGTCCTAGAGAGAAATCCGGTACACGAAAGGAGTTGATTGTTGCGATTCGCCATATCATCAATTATAATTTCCGCAAGATCTTTATTCCTAAGATTGATGAGCTCCTGGATGAGCGGACGCTCACTGGTGATGGATTGACAGTGCACGAGACGATGCGACCTTTAGCATACAGCATGCTTGCTGATCTTATCCACCATGTCCGAGACTCTTTGAAGCCAGAACAGATTAGGAAGACTGTTGAGGTCTACACTAGGAATCTGCAGGATAATTTCCCCGGTACAAGCTTTCAGACAATGAGCGCGAAGCTCCTGTTGAATATGGCAGAATGCATAGCGAAATTACCCAACAAGGTGGATGCACGACATTATCTGATCATGATTCTGAACGCAATTGCCGACAAGTTTGCTGCCATGAACCGGCAATACCCCAATGCTGTTAAGCTCTCTGCTCTGTACCGTGAACAGATGAAGGCTGGCACCCCTGAGACATATTTAGCCGACAAGGACAGTCCCCCCGACTGGGATGAAACCGACATCTTTTCTGCAGTACCAATCAAGACATCAAACCCGCGAGATCGAGGTGCTGATCCTGTCGTCGATAACAAATTCCTCTTTCGAAATTTAATGACAGGCCTAAAGAACACCTTCTATCAGTTGAGGACATGTAACGTTGGGTCACCTATTGACGCTCAAAATGCTCCCACGCACTGGCAGGATGTTTCTTATGGTTTCACAGCCGAAGAGGTTAAAGTCATCATCAAGCTCTTCCGAGAGGGCGCGTATGTCTTCAGATACTATGAGATTGAGAAGCCAGCAGCGGAGTCCCAGTACATGTCGCCAGTAGAATACATGGCCAACTTCTACATGGTTTCATGTAGCAAGGAGGAGAAGGACCTTCTTGAGACCTTTGCTACCGTTTTCCATGCCATTGATCCCGCTACTTTTCATGAGGTGTTCCAGCAGGAGATTCCGCGCCTTTACGATATGATCTTTGAACATACAGCGTTGTTACATATACCCCAATTCTTTCTCGCTAGCGAGGCGACTTCCCCTAGCTTCTGCGGTATGCTTCTGCAATTCCTCATGGAGCGAATCGACCAGGTCGGCTCTGCAGATGTCAAGAAATCATCCATTCTGCTGAGGCTCTTCAAGTTGGCTTTCATGGCTGTTACCCTATTCGCCAACCAGAATGAACAGGTGCTATTACCACACGTTGTCAACATTGTCACGAAATCCATCGAGCTATCAACGAAAGCAGAGGAGCCAATGAACTATTTTCTCCTTCTTCGATCGCTGTTTCGCAGCATTGGTGGTGGTAAATTCGAGCAGCTGTACAAGCAAATTCTCCCTCTGCTTGAAATGCTCCTGGACGTGCTGAATAATCTTCTCATGGCTGCACGAAAGCCATCTGAGCGCGACCTCTACGTGGAGCTCTGTCTCACCGTCCCGGCTCGACTTAGTCATCTGTTACCGCACCTCAGTTTCCTGATGCGCCCACTCGTTGTTGCTCTGCGCGCAGGCACGGATCTCGTCGGACAAGGATTGCGAACCCTGGAGCTGTGTGTTGATAACCTAACAGCCGACTATCTTGATCCCATTATGGCACCTGTTATCGATGAGCTGATGACTGCTCTCTTTGACCATCTCAAACCTCACCCTTACAGCCACTTTCACGCCCATACCACGATGCGAATTCTTGGTAAACTGGGTGGTAGGAATAGGAAGTTTATGACTAGTGCTGTGCCGCTTACTTGCAGGGAGTATGCTGATGATCCCTCGAGCTTTGACCTGAGACTTCTGGGCTCTAAGAAGGACAGAGCCTTCCCTGCTGACATGGGAATTGACTTTGCTATCCAGAAGTTAATGGAGTTTCCAAAGGCAACTAAGAATAACCACAACAAGCAATATGATGCTTACTATAAGAAGCAAGCATTGCATTTGATCAAGGCACAGCTCAAACTTCGAATCGGTTATGATCAGCTGCCAGATGACCTCCCGCGTCTTTTGCGACTTCAAGCTGAAGATCTGGTTGCGAGAAGGTATGAGATCAACACCGCCAATTTTGAGATCTCAGACCGTGAGCGATCAATTCCGAAGAAGGAGAGCGAAGACCTGGTCGTCAAACGGCTTCTCAAGGCCATCATGTTTGCCCATTCCTTCCCTGAATTCAAGGATGAAGCCAGCACCTTCTTGCTAAACGTATGCAAGCACTTCGCGATCATTGAGATTGGTAGAGCTTTGGTGGATTTGAAGCGCACATTTAGCCCCTTCGACCCTAACGCTGGCGAGGGCCCTTTGCACATCGATACACGCAATCTGTCGGACGCCATTGTTGAGTCACTGGCTTCTGATCACCCTGATGTGCGCGAGGCGGGCAAGAGTGCCATTCGTGAGATGTATGACGCTACAGCAATTATCTTTGGTTCAGAAAGCGATGTTGGCAAACTTCCTTTCTTCAGTCATCTGAGCAGTACTTTCTGCCACAGCTGCTATGAAGAAGAGTGGTTCACCAAAACTGGCGGTAGTCTGGGAATCAACTACCTGCTTACTGAACTTGATCTGGGTGACACGTGGATCACATCCAAGCAAACCGAGTTTATCCGTGCACTTACTTATGTGGTCAAAGACATGCCCCAGGATCTTCCTGAAAAGACGCGATGCCTCGCTCAAACTAGCTTGGAGGTCCTCTTGAAGCGCATCACCAAGGACATAACCAAAGAGGACACACTGCCCATCACGCAACAACAAGGGCAGCCGCAAAATCCTCAGCTCAAGCAGCCTCGACTTTCCCAGATTTGTCAACAATTTGGCAACGATCTGTACCATATGAACAAGCATGTTCGAGAGACCGCAAAACACTCGCTGGAACTCATCGCGACAGCGGCAAAGTGTGAGGTCTGGGAGCTGTTGGAACCCTGCAAGGACAAGATTCTGCAACCCATCTTTGCCAAGCCTTTACGTGCGTTGCCTTTCAGTATTCAGATCGGCTACATCAATGCCATGACGTACCATATGAGCTTGAAGAACGACTGGGTCCCATTTGATGAGAACCTAAACCGTCTTCTGATGGAGTCGTTGGCCCTTGCGGATGCTAGTGACGAATCTCTTGCGAACAAGCCTGCGGAGTTCCGTACTCATGAACACATTGTCAACCTTCGTGTTTCATGTATTAAGCTTCTTACAACTGCAATGACGTTTGAGGAATTTTCCAACCAGCCGACTAAGACCAAGATCCTTAGTGTCTTTTTCAAATGCCTGTATTCGGAGTCAAAACCTACCATAAATGCAGCGAACGATGCCCTAAAGTCTGTTTTATCGGTAGATAGACGCCTGCCTAAGGAGCTTCTACAGGGAGGTTTGCGACCAGTGCTACAGAGCCTCTCGGATCCTAAACGCTTAAGCACTGCAGGACTCGACAATTTGTCTAGGTTGCTGAAGCTGCTTACTTCTTATTTTAAGGTCGAGATCGGTGCTCGCTTACTAGAACAGATCGACTCAATCGTCGAGCCTAGTGCCTTGCAACAGATATCCTTTACTTTCTTCGATCAACACCCACAGATGAAGATCATCACTGCTATATTGACCATTTTCCATCTGCTTCCTGCACCCGCTGAAGCCTTTAAGGAACGACTGATCGACTGCTTTCTTGGTTTAGAGGAAAAATTGCGCAGAACTCAACTGAGTCCTTTCCGCTTGCCCATTTACAGATACATGAATCGATATCCAAAGGAAATCTGGGCCTTCCTTTTCGGCAAAGTCGAAGACCTCAAATACGGCCGCTTGTTGGCCCAGGTCCTTGCACATGCTGATAGTAATGCTTTGCGAGAAGTCGCAATTGAGAATCTCGATGGTCTCATTACCCGTTGTAATGAGCTTATCAGCCAAAACAGTGAGGCCAAGTTCATTGCCATGGTGAACGCGATCCACATTTTCGAGTCTCTCAGCCATTTCCCCAGCGCAGAGAAGTGGATGGACAAAAAGGAGCATCTCGACTGGCTCAAGAGTATTGGCAAGGAACTGGAAACACATCTTCGACAACACACCCTTCCTGCACATCTCCGATTGCCTGCTTACCAAGCAGCTGAAGAGCTAATGACTATCCTCGTCAAGTCTCTTGAAAGGGCGCCCAAAGACTTGGATCCTCTTTTCAACTTGATCGAATGCGTGACATCTGATGAGCTACGGATCACCCAGGAGCTGTTCTCCTTCATTTACCAGAAAATAATCTGCAGTGATGCCGTTGACTTCTGGAAGACCATTGTACTCCGCTGCCTGGATACCTATGCTGGGAAGTCTGCTTCAAACAAGATGAAGCATTTCCTCTTGCATTATATCGTTAACCCAATCGTTGCGATGGACGTTATGCGAAACTGGAAACAGCTCGACCAGAACAGGACCCCTCGACTTATGGATAGAACCGTCATTGATGCAGTAAGCAGCAAGATCTGGAAGGTTCAACCGGAGTCGACAACAGACGACCAAGCTCAGCCCGGCATCGATCACACTCGCTATGAGGTTTTGCAGCTTTCGGCAATGTTGGTGAAATACTATCATACACCCCTTCAGGATGCCCGGAAAGATATCATCAAGTTCGGATGGACTTTCATTCGTCTTGAGGATGTCATCAACAAGCATGCTGCTTACGTAGTCATTGGATACTTCATCGCTCATTATGAGACACCCCCAAAGATTGTCACTCAGGTATACCTCTCTCTCCTCAAAGCCAACCAGAATGAGGGACGCGCCTTGGTTACTCAAGCACTCGAACTCATTGCCCCTATGCTACCGAAACGTTGTGGAACTGGCCAGAACGAGCGTGTTGCGGCTTGGGCCATTGCCCCCCGGCGTGTTCTTGTTGACGAAGGACAAAATGCCCAGCAGATGACGAGTATCTACCATTTCCTTGTTAGACATCCTGATCTATTTTATGAAGCTCGTGATAGATATATCACTTTGATGATCAGTTCTCTACGGAAGCTCGCCACTCCCCAAAATGCGTCACACGAGTCCAAGAGGCTCTGCCTTCACATGATGTGGCTTATCTGGACATGGGAAGAACGGCGAGTTGAAGGAAAGTCGGCAGCTTTTGGAGCGAGGTCCCTTTCCCAGTCTCCCAACACGAAGAAGAGAAAGTTGGAGTCTGAACAGGCGAATACACCCTCCCAGCCAGTTGGCCGTGCAGAGTATCAGATCCCCCCTCTTTTCCGACTGAAGATGATTAAGTATCTTGTTGAGTTTATTGCTCAGTTGAATGAACGCTACGAACTTCCTTCTGCGAAACCCCGGGATCATGTCTCATCGTCAATCCCCCCAGTCCCTCTTGCGTTGACTGATCTCTGCAAGAAGGCCATGAAACTCCTCTACAACTTGGTGCAGCCACAATACTGGGGTGACCTCGATCTCGACCTCTTTCCTAATGTAACTCAAGTTATCTTGGCGAGCGAGCGTACACAAACTATTCTTACGGCTGATCCTACAGACAAGGAGAAGTTTGATGACAAATTCCTGACCAACATCATCAACACCCTTCAAGTGGTCCGTATCGTGCTCAACTCCAAGTCAGACGAGTGGATCCAGAAGAGCATGCCGGCTATCCAGAAAGTCCTGGAGAAGTGCCTCAAATCAGAAAACCCCGAAATCCAAGATTGCCTTCATCTTTCCGACAAGAAGTTTGACGACAACCGTGAACTCCGATCGATTGTCAAACGCATCCTGGACTCTGTACCGGACGACACACCTATGGAGGACGCTGATGCTGATGGTGAAACTGAGACACAAACATCTGAGATTGTTGCTTACCTGTCACAAGTTGCAACAGAAGCAATGAACAGCAGCAACTTTACTTCAGGTGTTAATATTCTATGGTCTCTTGGTCAGCGAAAGCCGAACGTAATTGATCAGCATATCAATTCTCTGATGAAGGCTCTCCAATCCAAACATGCGAGAGAACACGTCCAACACTACAATGCGATTGCCAATCAGGCAGCTGGTGTTAACAGGAACCAGGACCCCAACACACCAAGCGGAGAAATGTCGGCCTACGATCTTGAGATTCAAACCAAGATTATGATCAAGGAAATCCAGGTCGTAGCGCTGCGGATGGAAGTGCTGGGTGACAATCGACGACCCTTCCTCAGCGTCCTAGCTACTTTGGTTGAAAAGTCCATGTCAATTGAACTTTGTGAGGAGATACTGAACATGGTTGAGGGATGGGTATTCCGATCAGAAGGAACATGGCCAACACTTAAGGAGAAGACGGCTGTTCTTCATAAGATGCTCTCCTTTGAACACCGACAAGACCCAACCATGTTATCCAAGTTCCTGGACCTTGTTATCCGCATCTATGAGGACCCCAAGATTACCCGCACAGAATTGACCGTTCGCATGGAGCATGCATTCCTTATCGGTACTCGTGCAGCGGATGTTGAAATGCGCAATCGCTTCATGGCTATCTTTGACAAGAGCTTATCCAAGTCGGCCAGTGCACGTTTGTCCTATGTTCTTACCTCTCAGAACTGGGACACACTCTCAGATTCATACTGGCTCGCGCAGGCTACACAGCTCTTGCTTGGAGCTGTTGAGACTAACGCCAATATCCAACTATACCAAAACGACTTCAGGACCCTACCGATTTCGCGCCTGCTCACTATCTTCACGAAGGAGATGGAGGCTCGGGAGCCCACTGTCATTATCGATGACAAGTTCGAATCATTCATGGCTACTCATCGTCGCTTCATGTCGGAACTGGGAGACATTAAGGTGAAGGACGTCATCGAACCATTGGCGCAGCTTCAGCATGTTGATTCCCAACTCGCTCACAACCTTTGGGTAACCCTCTTCCCAATCTACTGGTCGTCTGTAGCCAAGGATGACCGAGTTGATCTAGAACGCGGCATTGTTGCTTTGCTCACAAAAGATTATCATAGTCGGCAAATTGACAAGCGACCTAACGTCATTCAGTCAATCCTCGACGGCGCTGCAAAGACTTGGCCCGAGTGTAAGATCCCACCACATGTCCTCAAATTTGAGGCCAAGACCTACGATGCTTGGTATACTGCCTTAGTTCAACTTGAGAACTCTGCCATTAAACCACAGGTCGATTCTGCTACGGTACGAGAAAGCAACCTAGATGCTCTTGTCGAGCTTTACGCTTCACTCCAGGAAGACGATCTGTTCTACGGCACCTGGAGGCGTCGCTGCCAATTTGTTGAAACCAATGCTGCTCTGTCGTACGAACAGAACGGTATGTGGGACAAGGCCCAAAAGCTGTATGAGAATGCCCAGATCAAGGCCAGAACTGGTGTGATCCCCTTCTCCCAAGCCGAGTACATGCTTTGGGAGGATCATTGGGTTCTTTGTGCACAGAAGCTGCAACAGTGGGAGATTCTTCAGGATTTCGCTAAGCATGAAAATTTCCAAGATCTCCTTCTCGAGTGCGCTTGGCGGAACACAGAGATGTGGCAGGATGAGCAACACCGCGAGGCTTTAGATAACATCATCAAGGGTGTTATGGACGCTCCTACGCCCCGCAGAGCCTTCTTCCAATCATTCATGTCACTTCTCAAATTTCACAATCAGAAAGAGGCTAGCACGGACTTCGCTCGCGTCTGCGATGAGGCAATTCAGCTCTCAATCCGTAAATGGCACCAGTTGCCCGAGCGCCTGACCAATGCCCACGTTCCACTTCTTCAGAACTTCCAACAGTTGGTTGAGCTTCACGACGCCAGTGTCATTTGCCAGAGTCTTGCGAATACCAACCAGACAAACTTGGACGTCAAATCTGGCGAACTCAAGTTACTGCTGGGTGCTTGGCGCGATCGACTCCCGAATGTGTGGGATGATATCACTGCTTGGCAAGATCTCGTCACCTGGAGACAGCATATATTCAGCCTCATCAACCAGACGTATCTACAATTGCTTCCTCAACAAGGACAGCAAAACGCCGGTGGAGCTAGTTCGTTTGCTTATCGCGGTTACCACGAGACTGCCTGGATTATCAATAGGTTCGCCCATGTCGCTCGCAAGCATAACCTTCCTGATGTTTGCATTAATCAATTGAGCCGCATTTATACGCTGCCTAATATTGAGATTCAGGAAGCCTTCTTGAAGCTTCGTGAACAGGCCAAATGCCATTATGAAAACCCTGACGAGCTCTCCAGTGGTTTGGATGTTATCAACAATACAAACCTCAACTACTTTAGCCCGTCTCAGAAAGCCGAGTTCTACACCCTCAAGGGAATGTTTTTGGAGAAGCTCAAGCAAAAGGATGAGGCCGATTCGGCCTATGGCACGGCGTTATACTTTGACATCGGTGCCGCCAAAGCTTGGGCGGAATGGGGCTACTTCAACGACCGCAAGTTCAAGGAAGACCCCACTGACCTCAATGCGGCAAGACAAGCACTGACCTCGTACTTGCAAGCTGCGGGAAGCTACAAGAATGCTAAGTCTCGCAAACTTCTTGCACGAATCCTGTGGCTCCTCAGCTTGGATGATGCCAAGGGCACGATCGCGTTGGGCTTTGATGACTTCAAGGGTGAAACACCCGTGTGGTATTGGATTACTTTCATCCAACAACTTATCACGGGACTCGGGCATAAGGAAGCTCCTCGTGTTTTCCAGCTGCTGCTGAAGATCGCAAAGTCCTATCCCCAAGCTTTGTACTTCCAGCTTCGAACCAACCGAGAGGATCTTCTTGTTATAAAGAAGAATCAAGAAGCCCGAGACAGAACAGCACGGCAACGCGCACAATCTGTGGCATCCAATGGAAAGGCGAGCGCATCACCATCCATGACAAAGCAGGATCCCCCCAGACCGGGTACAGCATCATCACGACCTGGCACTGCAAATGCGGCTGATGGAACCCCAGTCAAGGCGGAGGGAGAAGCGAACGGCAGCAACGCCACAGGTACTCCCGCGCCTACCAACGGGCAAACACCTGATCCTTCGAAGGCCGCACAAAAGGCCACCCCTCAACCTGGACAGCCAGGGCAGCCCCAGAAGAAGCCTCCGTGGGATTACACCGAAGAAGTCATGTCAGTCCTCAAGACTGCTTTCCCTCTGCTGGCCCTTTCAATGGAGACTATGGTGGATCAGATCCAGAAGAACTTCAAGTGTCCTCCTGATGAAGACGCATACCGGCTAATTGTTGCTCTTCTTAACGATGCTCTGGCCTACGTTAGTAGAACACCGCCATCTTTCGCCAAGAATGTGAAGCTCCCGGCGGCGACCGAAACCAACATCACTCGGTTTGCTGAAACAATCCTGCCTAGTCACATCAAGAAGTCATTCGAAGCGGATTTCGTTACTGTCAAGCCAACAATGTACGAGTACATCTACAAGCTGCGCCGCTGGCGGAACAAATTTGAGGAAAAATTGGATCACCGAATACCTCGCGCCTTTCTTGAAAACTTTTCTCCTCACCTAAGTGAATTTAGGTATGGCAAATTCGATGAGGTGGAGGTTCCCGGTCAATACCTGCAGCACAAGGACAAAAATCAAGACTTCATCCGCATCGATCGTTTCCTTCCAAATATCGATCTTGTCCGATCTATCAGTGCTTCTTACCGCCGTATTAAAATGCGTGGTCATGATGGAAGTATTCACAAATGGGCTATTCAGCACCCTGCAGCGCGACACTGCCGACGAGAGGAGCGCATTTTGCAGCTCTTCCGGTCGCTTAATCAAACATTGGGCCGCAAGAAGGAGAGTCGGCGTCGTGATTTGCAGTTCACGATACCAATCATGGTTCCCTTTGCACCTCATATCAGACTTGTGCAGGAAGATACATCCTACACTACACTACAGGGAGTATATGAGGATCATTGCCGAAACATGGGCATGTCAAAGGATGACCCTGTGCTATTCACTATGGAGAAGCTTCGCGGAGCCCTCGAGAGCAAGAGCTCTGTAAGTTGTCAAAGATACCAACATGGTTTCGCAGGTACTAACAATGAACAGAACAAGCCTGAGCAGGCAGCGACAGCTCGGTTGGAGGTATTCAACGCGATCCAGGAGAAGTGGGTACCATCAACAGTGGCAATAGAGTATTTCCAGAAGGTGTTCCCACAGTTTGCCGAGTTCTGGCTATTCCGCCGCCAGTTCTCGTACCAGCTTGCGGCGTTGACATTCATCACGTACATCATGTACATGCACAACCGATACCCACAGAAGATCAACATATCAAGGGCGACGGGTAAGGTTTGGGGGTCTGAAATGATGTCTTACATGAGCGCCAACAAACCCTTCTTCCACAACCCTGAACCGGTGCCATTCCGACTCACGCCCAACCTTCAAACTCTGATGGGACCACTTGCCACTGAGGGCATCTTTGCATGCTCGCTGATGGCCATCGCGCGATGCTTGACGGAGCCTGAATACGAACTGGAGCACGCCTTGACGCTTCTTGTGCGTGATGAGATGCTGTTCTGGTTTACTGGCAGCCACAGGAACGGAGTAATTACAGAGGGCCAACTTCGAGATTCTGTGCAGGTCAACAGTGAATCGATTGTCAAGCGGGCACTCAGCCTGGCGCACAGCCCTGTTGGCAACCTGCCTGCGAACCAGACGGTGATTGACGCTATCGCCAAGGCAGTCAATCCTATGAACCTGGCACAGTGCGATGCGCTGTGGATGCCATACCTGTAAGGAGCAGATGAATATTTATACTTGGAGGAAAATAAGAATAGATGGGTGCACAGATGGCTGGCATGGTCTTGGGACTTTAAGCATGGCGTTAGGGGATTTTGAGAGAGCGCGTATCTTGTATGATGGTATAAGGAGGGCAGATATGACCCCAAAATGGTGAAGATGTAATATCCTGGCATTCAGTAACAGTTTTTATCTTGCTATTATGTTTTAGCAGCGGAGAATTTGTAAATTCTACTGTACTTGAAATATGTAACTGCTCACTGGCATGATGGGGAGAATATACAATGGTGATGTTGAATCTCAACACCAGCCAACCAAAGATGGTGATAGAGTTACAGGGTTCCCCACAAGCCTCGGCTCGGAACAGGACCTTATTAGCTTCCATTGTCATGCAGGTATAGACGAGATCGACAAAGTTTCACAACCTATCTCAGTCCGAGTTAGGCCATAGCTGAAAGGACGAATATGTATGTCGGAACCCCGCACGATAGAGCACGGCAGAGGCGTTGCCGCGTCGGTCAAGTTACCTCGGACATTTATTCTAGAGTATTTTAATGCAAGTCTCTTGCAATCACCGTAGTTCAATCCTTGGTCTTCGTCTATAATTTGAGCTGATTCTGAGACGAAACGTTTACAAGACTGAAATATATGTTATAATGGATCTAGCAAAGACACCTCGAAAGGTCTGGGAACACCCCAATCCCAAGAGCACGGCGATGTGGGCATTTATGCAAGAGGCAAACAAATTACATGGACTTAATCTCAAGGTATGATGTGGATTTTAATGTGCAAGAACCATGGTACAAGTAACTAACACGCCTTAGACATTCAACGACTTATATGAATGGTCCGTCTCTAAGCGCAGCGACTTCTACGCCCAACTCTGGGCCTCTCAAAACTGGATCCATGAGGGTTCCTACTCATACGTCGTAGACGAATCAATCCCAATCACAAAGCTTCCCGCTTGGTTCCCTGGTATTCGCATCAACTACGCCGAGAATCTCCTCTGGACGGGTGCTGTAGGCGGTGCACTAGGCGAGCGCTCGACGCTTCACAAAGAAGATGATACTATCGCTATCACAGAAGTCAGAGAGGGTAATTCCTCTGTGAAGAGTGTTACCTGGGGAGAGTTGAGGAGAAGAGTGGGAAAGATGGCGGGTGCATTGAAGCAGAGAGGTGTTAAGAAGGGAGATAGAGTCGTCATGGTTGGTGCCCATGCTGTTGAGACACTTGTTGTGTTTCTGGCTGCGACTTGGCTTGGGGGGCTTTTCAGCAGTAGCTCGACTGATATGGGCATTGGAGGATTGTTGCAGAGGACTGTTCAGATTGACCCCAAGGTGAGCTCTTTGATATCACCAAGCTTATAGCAATGCTGACCTGAATAGTTTGTCTTCTTCGACGATGGAGCTCTTTATAATGGCAAAGTCATCGATCTTCGCGATAAGATCAAGGGAGTTGTCGAAGGAATGAAAGAATGCCCTTCTTTCCAAGGTGCAATCGTCGTTCAACGTTTCGACTCTCCTCACGATACTTCTCAAATCCCCAAGACACAACGCCTCGAGTCTTTCCTATCCTCCGCACCTGCAACTCCACCGCCCATCGAACGAGTTGGCTTCCAAGACCCAATGGTAGTCTACTATTCCTCCGGAACAACAGGAACACCAAAAGCTATCGTTCACGGCGTCGGTCCAATTCTCGTTTCAGTGGCCAAAGAGGCTATTCTGCATCGCGAAATCACTCCTAAGGATGTTGCGCTTCAGTATACTACTACAGGCTGGATCATGTATCTTGCTAGCGTGACTCGGCTTGCTTTTGGTGGACGAACTGTGTTTTATGATGGTTCACCTTTTGTGCCAGACCGTTCTGTGCTGTTGCGGATCGTGGAGGAGCAGCGTGTTACGAATTTAGGAATTAGTCCAAGATGGCTGGGTGAGCTTATGAAAGAAGGAATAGTTCCTCAGAAAGAGGCAGACCTGAGTAGTCTGACGGCTGTTCAGAGCACGGGAATGGTGTTAAAGGAGCAGGTCTTTGACTGGTTCTATGATGGGGCGTTTCCAACGAATATCAAGCTGGCCAACTTTTCAGGCGGTACAGATATTGTGAGTCTCCTATTCAGCCTCTTCTTACTATTGCTGACGTTGCCAAGGCTGCCTGCTTTGTCATGGAGAATCCTCTGTCTCCCATCTACGCCGGTGGATGTCCAGGGCGAGTTATTGGAACACCAATGGCAATTTATCCATCTTCCCCAGACCTCGACAAACCGATCTCACCGGTTCCTGATGGTGAACCAGGAGACTTAGTCGGAACTGCAGCGTTCCCCAATGTCCCTCTCTATCTCTGGAACGATACAACTCCCGCTCCAGGAAAGAAGTACACTTCCGCATACTTTGATCGATTCCCCAATGTGTGGTCACAAGGCGACTTTGCAGCAGTTCACCCACAGACAGGTCATATTCATATTCTCGGTCGCTCAGATGGAGTTTTGAACCCAAGTGGAATTCGATTTGGAAGTGCGGACATCTACGCGGTGCTTGAGGGAAGCTTTGCAAAAGAGGTTGCAGAGAGTCTCTGCGTAGGCCAGCGTCGACCTCAGGACCATGATGAGAGCGTTGTTTTGTTCTTGTTGATGAAACCAGGAGTCAAGTTCAACGCTGAACTCGCCAGTAAAATCCGAGAAAGGATCGCCAAGGAGTTGACGAAGAGGCATGCGCCCAAGTATATCTTTGAGGTGCCCGATATTCCAGTAAGTAGCTACCCTCACAACTGATGATATCTGGTAAATTTAACGATGTTTAGACAACTGTGAATGGCAAGAAGGTCGAACTTCCAGTCAAGCAGATCATCTCGGGCAGTAATATCAAGCCAAGCGGGACGTTGTTGAACCCCCAGAGCCTGGACTTTTTCTATCAGTTCCAGAAGATTGAAGAGATCGATCAAGTTAAAGCAAAGTTGTAGAGATAGATACTAGATGAACATGGGGTATACAAAGACAATACAAGTTACAAATCCTCCTCCTTCTTGGGAAACTTGCCGCCATTGACACCAAATCTCCAAGCCATCCAGGCCAAAGCTCCCCCCATAGTTCCCAATCCCAGTCCTCCAACCGCACCTCTCCAACCCTTAAGAGCATTGGCCCCTATCAAAGCCCCAGCTCCAGCGCCTATAGCAGTCCAGTCATCAGTCTCAAGCTGACCTTGGTTCTCGAGTAATCTCCAACTTCGATCCTGCCACTCGACTTCTTCTCTTCCACGCATACGGTTGATTGTCATGAGAGCTCCTACACCAACCGCTGCGACTGCGCCTGTTGATGCAGAGCGGATGAGGCGTGGGAAGAATGTCAAGGTTGGGGTTTTTGGGCGGAGAAAGGGGACCAAGTGGCGTGTTGTTGTTATGCCCGTTGCGATGATTGAGCTCAGTGTTATCGCTCGCACGATAACGTGTGTTGTGAGTATTGTTCGTGCAAGAGGTTGATCCTCTGCATAGGGAGTATGAGGAAAGAATCGTGACATTTTATTTGTTGTTTTTGTTTATGATACTAATTGAGTAAATAAAGAGTGAAGAGTATCAGATATTAATTGTATAAGCTGACGTCCAATGCTTTGTTCTTATATACAATTCTACGCCGCGTCATATCATCAAGCCACTTCCACTTTCAGACGCCAAAAGCACTCGCTCTTCTTTCAGCTCCGTCTTTTCCATTGACCATGATTGCTTCAGGGATTCGTTTGAATAAGCACCCCGTTATTGGTTCCCCAATGCGACGCCCCGGATGGATTAACGTGCCGGTTACTCCACCAGAGAGCTTATTTTGCGAGATCCGAGTGCGAGATTTAATTCAGTGCTAATTGATTAGTGATATCATATAATATAGGAATATCAAACATGACCGCTTCTTATACGGAGGAGACAGAGTATTATGCTCATACACTCACTAACTCAAAACCATGTCGTGTTCCCCAATGCATATCATATCACCAACGCCTAGACCTATCCCAATCATATGATAATCTCCCCATCCCAATGCTATGCTTGCTATGCCTTCTGAGTCTACTCTCTGGTATCCTTATTCATCATCGCTCATCTCCATCATGCTACCCTCCTTCTCAGGCGAACCGTCCTCGTCCTCCAACACCGTCATTCGTCTTGTTCGTCTCAATCTTCCCTTACCCTTCTCCGGTCTCCCCGGTGTTTTTCGACCCCCGTTGACCTTGACGGCTGCATCATGCTTCCGTTGTCCCAACGTGCGCTCAAAGTCCAAGAGATCCTCAGCTTCAGACTCTGCCGCGCCATCAATCAATGCCGTCTCTTCTAGCGCTTTGTTCAATAACTCTGTGGCGATACTGTCCTGCGGATTTATCGCCAGCGCTTCATGGAGAACGACCACTGCCTCCTCAGGCTTGCTTTGTTCCATGAGAATAAGCCCTTTCGCGCTGAAAATCGCTGCATCCTTGCCTCCCTGTCTTAGCACCTCGTCAAACTCGGCGAGCGCTCGATTAAAGTGCCTCAACCGTCTGAAAGCGTGTCCAAGATTTGTCCTCGCAGCCAACCAAGCTGAAGGGTCGCTATCCATATCATCAGCGATCTTAAGCGCTGCTGTAAAGTACTGTGCTGCCTCCTTGGGTTTGTCTTGGTGATATTTCACGATACCCATTTCATTCAAGAGTAAGGGGTCCGTTTTGCAAAGGCCATAGGCTGTTTTCAAAAACTCCTCCGCAAGCGTCATGTTGTTGAGAGCGTGGTTTTGCATGCCCAAAAACACTTGGGGCAAATGTGTTCCCATGAACAATCTCGCTGCCGTTGAGTATGCCGAAATTGCTTGGTCGTGTTCGCCCTCGGCCGCAAAAGTGTGTGCAAATCCAATCCATGCCGGTCCAAAATGTGCGTCCATCATACTCGCTTTGCTGAAATATCGTCGTGCCTCGGGGATTTTGCCAATCGAAAAGTAGTAAATACCAACTGCGAGCCACGAACATGGTTCTTCAGGATGACTATCAGCCAGGTCGTGGGCAATCAAGAAAAGGAGATTCTTTTCTTTCAGCTCAAACAAACAGGCCAGATGGACCGGGTACACGCTGAAGTTGTACTTGTCTTCCTGTAAGATCCCATTTGTGATATGCAGAGCGTCCCGGTACCGACATTGCGTATAGAGAAGATCCGCACGAGCAAGTTGGAGGTCTGGATTTGATGCAAGGTGGTAATGTGTCGAGAGCGAGTCGTATGCTGTCTCAAAAGCTGCAGGATTGCGGTATTTGGACAGTCGCGTCGTGTAGAGCATCTTAGTAAAGTCAGCAGCCTGCTGTGAAGACGACACATCTCCAGAGACATGAATGGAATCAAAGTCCAAGCTCTCAAGGAACTGCCACTCTTCGTCAGGCGACAACAACGAATTGTTCATAAGCTGCTGGAACGCCTCAAAGCACTGGACATCGATTCGCACAGCGTCTTTGTAACACTCCTTTGCGCGATCGAAAGCATTCTGTTTAGCGTAGCAGATGCCACGCAGAAAACACATAGCAGCTTCATATCTCCTATTAGCAGCCTCCTCCTCAGCAGCTGGATCGCGACGTCGTCCGTGGCGTGGCTGAGTCTTGCGCTTGTTACTCGCGCCATTGGCAATAAGATGCGTTGGATTACGATCACCGAGAATCGAAAGGGCTTCGTCGAAGCGAGACTGTTTTATAAGGCAGTGACCGGCGAGATAGCGACATGATGGGTTTCTGGCGATGAGGTCTTGGCTGGAGAGAAATGCTTGGGCGCGTGTGTAGTTTCCTGTCGCGAAGTGGACTTGGGCGAGCCAGAAGGCATCTTGATCGTCATCTGTCGAGATATGATGTTAGACAAGGGAAAATAGGTTTGTTTATATCAGTATATCACGAACTGGTCAGTGCAAGTAGCTTGTCGCCGATAAATATGGCCGACTCATATTGCGCCTTGTTGAGGGCATCTTGCCTCCATTCCCTCAAGAAATTCTCCATTTCTAATTTATTCGCAGTTCATTGAGTGCTAAGCCCAACCGCCAGGTATTCTCTTTGTGTGTGGCTCGGTGCGTTGCGATATGGGGTTGGTCTGGAGAATGGAGGTGGTTTGTTTGGAATAACGTCAATCAACATCCCACCAAAAGTCAACAATGACCTGAATCTAATCTCACCGCAAGCCCGCCCGGCCGTTGTTCGCGCCTCCACCAGAGCCTAGCGTGTGAAGGGCGTTCTAAGAAGCCACAGCAGGTGTGCCTCCAGCAACAGCGGGGTAGCTTATAGCGGCCATTGCCTCCTTCGGAGGCGATAAAAAAGTTGGCGGGGTTGAATTTGTAGCGTATCAGAAGCCATTAATTTGGCACTCGCCGATACAGGAGACTGTCATGCAGTCAAGTTTTAAAAGTCTACAACTACCCGAGAAACATTCAATTGTACAACTATACCAATCTACTCGCAGAAATGGCTTCTTCTCAACCTACTCGATGGGCTGCTCTCGCCCGCGATACGAACGAGACCAAGATTCAGCTTGCTCTTAACCTTGACGGCGGCGATTTCCCTCCGGATACTGACTCCCGTCTTCTCAACGATGGAGATAGCCATGCTTCTCAAGCTAGCAAGTCGCAGAAGATCGCTGTCAACACAGGAATTGGTTTCCTTGACCATATGCTTCATGCTCTAGCTAAGCATGCTGGATGGAGTCTTGCTCTGAACTGCAAGGGTGATCTTCACAGTTCGTTACCCTTGAACCGCCACCGAGGGATGTTAAATGACTGACTTAATACCTCTAGTTGATGACCACCACACCGCGGAAGATGTATGCATCGCCCTTGGTTATGCCTTCGCCCAGGCTCTCGGCACTCCTGCTGGTCTCGCACGTTTCGGCTACGCCTACGCTCCCCTTGACGAGGCACTCTCTCGCGCGGTCATCGATCTTTCCAACCGTCCCTACAGTGTTGTTGACCTCGGTCTGAAGCGAGAGTGGCTTGGCCAGCTCAGCACCGAGATGGTCCCTCATTGTCTCCAGAGCTTTGCCCAGGGTGCTCGTGTTACGCTGCATGTTCACTGTCTCCATGGTGACAACGACCACCATCGAGCCGAGAGCGCTTTCAAGGCTCTTGCTGTTGCTATCAAGGCTGCTACCACAAGGATACCTGGTAAAGAGGGTGAGGTGCCTAGCACCAAGGGTACTCTGAGTGCGTAAAGGAATAGTCGCTTAGGAGTTCCGGATAAATACTTGGTTTTGGTTAGAACTAGAGCTGCTACTGGTAAGGATGCAGGAATCAGATTTTGAGATATAAGTGAATATATAATATATGTCACGTAGCAGGCTTCCTGAAAGATTTACAATGTGTTGCCTATCATGTCTCCTCAAGACCCTGCATACCACATTCGTTACTATACAAGATATTGAAAATCATACCAAAATTCACAGGTCGGTTCATGTAGACATGCAATTCAGGTTATATTTTCGAGAAGATCGTCAACCCCTTCTTGGCAACCCTCAAGTTCGGTAGTCACCATTGATAGTGACATAGTCATGGCTGAAGTCGCAGGTATAGTGCACAGCAGACTTGTCGCCTGTACCTAACCTGACAACGATCTCAAGATCTTCCATGGCGAGAATCTCCGATGCTCGCTTCTCGTCGACCTGCTCGGGCTCGCCGTCCACGAGCAGCTTCAACTCAGCTGAGCCATCGGTAGGGACGAAGGAGACATTGGTGCGCTCGGGAGTGATCTCAGGAACGTCATTCACAGGTTGACCAGGAGGAGAAATGAGAGCATATCCGGTGGCGCAAAGGACACGACCCCAGTTGGCATCCTTTCCGTACAGAGCAGTCTTAACGAGGGGGGATTTGGCGATGGATCGGCCAATCTCACGGGCTGCCTCCTCAGAAGCACTGTCGACAACACGGATAGTAACAAACTTGGTAGCACCCTCACCATCTCGGACGACATACTTGGCCAAGTCAATAGAGAATTCGGTGAGGAGCTCCTGGAAGGCTTGGTAGTCTGGAGACTGCTCAGAAGTGACCTCCTTTCCGCCAGCGGCACCGTTAGCAAGAAGAGCAACAGTATCATTGGTAGAAGTGTCACCATCAATGGTGATGGAGTTGAATGATCGGTCCACCGCATGTCGAAGAACATTGGGCATGACAGCAGGGGAGATAGGAGCATCGGTAGCCAGGATGGTAAGAAGAGTCGCCATGTTGGGGGCAATCATGCCTGCACCCTTTGTCATACCAGCAATGCGATACTCAACACCTGGAGAAGAAGGAAGCTCAAAGGATCGAGACATGAGCTTAGGGAAAGTATCTGTGGTACAGATAGCCTTTGCACATTCAAGCCAGTTCTCGTGAGAGCCACCAGCCTTGCTAAACGCTGTAGGGATCTTGTCGAGAATCTTCTGAATTGGTAGTCTGGATTGATTGTGAGCCATTGAAGCATCAAATTCAGCCAATCGAAGAAACGAACCTCTGACCAATGACTCCAGTGCTCATAACAATAGTCGAGTCCTCATCACCAACCCTCTGATCCGTCGTGCGGGCCATACTGGTAGCATCTTCAAGACCTCCGGTGCCGGTGACAGCATTTGCATTACCAGAATTGACAACCACACTTCGCAGGCCCGCGTTCTTCTTCTGCTGCAAAAGCTTCCTGCTATAGGTCACAGGAGCAGCCTGGAACTTATTCTTTGTGAAGACACCAGCAGCGGCGCAGGGACGATCAGAAGTGACGAGGGCGATGTCGGGCTTGCTGGTATTGCCAGGCTTGACACCAGCCAAAACACCTGAAGCGATAAAGCCTTTGGGGTATTTTCCTGAAGTGGGAATGTATTGAATCTTTGAAGGAGGAACTGGGTTTGAGCCAAGAGTGGCTGACGCCGAAGAGTAGGCGCGAGCGAATTTCTTCATCATCTTGGCGACTCGGGATTGTATTGTTGATGCTGTAGTTGATGGGAATTTTCGCTGGGGTTTGATATAGAACTGTAAGCTACCTCCTACCTAGTGCGGTATCGCAGCGATCAGTGGCTGGAAGGATCCAAAAGACTCCCTTGACTCATTTATGACCAGTTTTTTTATTATTCCATTTCTCCTCGAGTTTCCATGTCTTCAATGAATGAAAGAGTATGATATTGTAAGAAGCGACAGTTCTTGTGAAATCTCATTAATTTGGCTACTGAAGTGAGAGTCCGACTGAGGTGAGCCGACCAGGTAGTAGTGAGTTATTATATGAGTACTTGGTACGGATGCCAGATAGGTAGTCAGCCACCATTAGAGTACATACTCTCAAAAACCTAAATACAGGGATTTCGTTGTTATGGACCGGGAGAGTCTGTGGAGGTAAGATAACTTGAGTATGTCGAAAGATTCGTCCGTTAATCAGCATCCAGTGACAAGTGATGCCACAATGCTCTCTTATACAAACCGCAGGAAGCAAGAAAACGTCAGACTCGAGAAGAAGATGCGAATTAAATTTGTCAAATAGGCCCCTAAATTTACTTAAATTATTTTATCATTCATGATTGAGGTCCTAAGTTTAATATATTACTCGATTATTTCGTAGATAGGATATTAAGTAAGAAGCTTTGTTTATAACAGGAATCCTTTACCGTGATCGTAGGTCCTCCTGGAACACTAGACCTTGGATCTTTTTGATATCCAAATTTATCGCCACAGGCAAATGCGAAGCTGAAGAAAGTCCAGATAACTCTAGGAAACGAAACCGAATATCACATGAACAAACTATAAAGCTGGGACTAATCTCATGCCAAGAAGGTTCACTACGGCCAAGGTTTGGCAAAGAACGAAAGTTATGCTGAAGTAATTATCGGAAATGCTTCGAGAGATAATACCGTCCTCTAGGCACAGCCAATTGATGGTGTGCCTGCCTGCTAGGCTGGAAATTAAGCTGCTTACTTCCTCTGTGCCTACCACTGCCTGCCTGCCAACAGTGGAACCTTCCGCTGGTGCCTGGAAATTAGAGCTCCACCTTCCTGTGATTCACGCTCAGATTGGCCTTGATGCCTTAGGTAATGTGTCAAAGTGGTCCGTGCGTGAGTGGCTGCTTCCAGCTATAAAACCCCGACTTCCTCCCACCCTTTCAGTCTTCTTTTTTCCTTTCCTCTCTATCCAAGTGCATGGGCGTTTTCCTTCTCCGTGAAGCGATAAGCTGAGAGAGGAATTTTGCTAGTTGAAAACTATACACTGACCGCTCCTTGTTGGGTTCGCCTGGCAAGGGAATTTTTGGAACTTTCATTTTCTTTCATTGCGACCAGTTCTTGATGGACTGCCGTGAAGAAGGAAGCACGTGACTGATGAATTATCTCTAAGCAGCTTGCTGAAGCCCAAGAGACATCTCGCGTCAACTGTAAAACTGATATGCCCAAGGCAAATGTGACGATGCCTTGATGCCAACAAATGTCCACGCCAAACTGTGAGCTTCTTCTAGGACTTAGTGTAACGTGGTGCTGCACTCTTCAATGCTTAACATTTTCCTTAGGCGCATCGTGATGTCGAAATGCGACGCGATGTGAATACTGTTGCGCGTGCGACTTGAATAGGTCTGGTGTTCGCGAAAGAAACGACATGGAACTGACGAACACACAAGGATATCAAATAATAGCTTCATTATCCATAATAAACTTATCGCGTTCTGCGACCATCCTGTACCTACCTACCTAGTGAGTGACATTCTACGTAGGTACCTAGGTAGTAATCTAGAGGCTCTGCTGGACTTCCAACTGCGACACCCACGTCTCTTGAGGTTTGGCTAGCGCGGGGCATTCGATCACTGATTGGATTTCTCCATCCAAATGCCGGTCCAAATCATTATTTTCGAATGACTCAAAGCCTCCATTTGAGTGTGCCTCGCTACAAACGGTACCTTTACTGTACCATTTTCTACAAAAAATAACGCTTATTTTCCAGTGAATCACACGAGTATCGCATAGAGAATCCTATAACGAATCTTCTACGCAAGTTTTACCACAGCGCACACTCTTGTCTTCATTTCTGAAAGTCTGGGAGTGCCCCGCCTTTGGATAACCACATTCTTGATATCATCACAAACGATCGCTCGAACCGGTTCCAATGTCCACAGAAGCCGAGGGCTCGGCCCCTGCGCCGCAGACCACAGAGAATAACGATGTGAAGACGGAAAAGAAGGAGCAGGCCCAGCCTCAGAAGTCCAAAGAGCAGCAACAAGCAGCGCCCGCTGGCGAGAAGAAGTTATCCGGCGCTGAATTGAAGAAGAAGGCCAAAGAGGAAAAGGCTGCCAGAAGAGCACAAGCCAAGGCTACTCAGGCTTCACAGGGCCCATCGCAAGGCGGTCAACAGGCGTCCGGGGATGGGAAGGGAGGCAAAGCAAAGCCTAAGCAGGACGGACAACATCAGCACCAGCAACATGGCGGCGCAAAACTCCCTATTCGACCAGCGGCAGCGACGGCTGTGGTTAAGGACGACAAGCCTTCGATACCAGACTGCTTTAGCCACCTCTCCATGGCTAGGCGGATAGAAATGACACATGCCGACAAGGACGTCCATCCTGCTGTCTTGGTTCTCGGCGAGCACATGAGCGCATTCGTTATCAGTGATAGTATCACACGACTTGAGGCGACGCTGTATGCTTTCCAAAAGGTAAGAATATCTGCCCCTGTGATGTAGTATTGATCTAACAGCCCCAGGTCATCGACTCTTACACAACTCCTCCCGGCTTCACTTTCTCCCGTCATTTCACACCTCACGTTCTCAACCCCCAGATCGAGTACCTCACAGCATGCCGCCCCATGTGCTTCTCAATGGGCAACGCCATCCGGTGGCTGAAGCTCCAGATCAGTAAAGTGGATGTCGATCTTCACGACAACGACGTGAAGAAGCTCCTCAAGGAGTCCATTGACAACTACATTCGTGAGCGTATCACTCTCGCAGACTACGTGATTGTTGAGACTGCTGCCAGCATGATTATACCTGGCGATGTTGTACTCACCTATGCTCATCACCACCTCGTTGAGCGCACTCTTCTCCAGGCTCGCAAGAACAAAACGGACTTCCGCGTGATTCTTGTCGATGATCCTTATGAGCGCGTCGGCATCGATCACGCCAAAAGGCTCTCCGCCGCTGGTATCCAAGTCACCTATGCTTCCGATCTTGGTGCTCTGCAAACACATCTCTACGAGGCAACTAAAGTTTTCCTCGCAGCCGAAGCCATCTTCAGCAACGGCGCCATGTACGCTCGCGCCGGCTCATGCGATATCGCCACGGCAGCTTCTGATATGAACGTGCGCGTTGTGGCACTCTGCGAGACGGTCAATTTCACAGAGCGTGTATCCATCGACTCTCTCACGTACAACGAAATCGACCCTGAGCGATCCACCGATGTCGGCTTCCGCTTGCTCTTTGACACTACCCGCGATACGTATATTTCAGTGGTTGTGACGGAGCTGGGCAATTCCTCTGCCACGTCTGTGCCTGCGATTCTTAGAAAATTAGAGGAGTTGTAATCAGACTTGGATTGGATCAAAGGAGCGTGGAAAAGTTCATCAGGGGTGATAGATGACGCGGCGTCTTGAATTGCCATTCTTGATAACTCGGTCTTGGGTTGGTGCTGGGATTAGAAGCAGCTCTATGAGGCAATGACAATAAGTTTTTAATTCATTGTGTGTGGTGTAGCATGACATTAATTCAATCTGGTGATCAACATCGAGTTCCGTGAAGCAATTGGCGTTCGGTGTTCTGGACATCATATCATCACAGCGTTCAGAGCTTTGGCGTATTACATTCGAATCAAACGTCCCATTTCGACGCTCCACCTCCCAATATCACAATGTACAATAATATTGCCTCTCCAATCTTCTTGTCTCAAGCCGAAGAGGTCTTCATTTCCCGATATCTTAGATTTCCATTCCTGTTCATTCCCCTCTAAGCCTCCGCCTTAGCATCCCGCTCCGCCTTGCGCGCTCGCTTCTCGAGGAGCAGAGCCTTTCGTTCTTGTAGAGTAGAGGTTTGGCTGTCGTCAACGCCCTGCAGCCAATATCCGAAGCTGGCGCCGCCGGCCGCATATACGGGGTACACCCAGAGGGAGGACTTGTTGAAGAATGGGCGCATCTCGATGCCCATTTGCCAGAATCGAGCGCCGAGACCTATTTTCTTCTGTTAGTATCCAATTCTGTCTGTCTGTCGCATGTGTCTCGTCTCCAATTGCTCATGTCGTATGCTCGGATGCTATGGGCGGGCGAATTGGCTCAGGTATGTGACGTACCGAAAAGGCTCCAGAAGGCGATGCGGTGGACCATGATGGGCAATTGACCGTCGAGTACTCGAGATTCGTGACTGGAGAGGTTTCGTGGAGGAGAGGTTCGCTCGGAATGCGAGTGGGAGCGTTCGTTACCAAAAGGTGAGGTCGTGATCTTCAAGATCCATCCCAAGCTCACTGCAATTGGAATCGAAATGATTGGTCACAATTATGATCACGTGAAGCAACATCCGAGAACTACCCTGTACTTGGCACGTATCTTGCATGGACCTATTTAATGGAAGTTCTCGCAATTTAGAAATAATAGAAAAAGTGTCGAGGTAAATTATTGTTAAACTTCTCTTGGTTACTATCTGGGCAGCGAGTATCACGGTGGGCAGAACATGTCCACGAAGCTTAGTCTATGAATCTCGCTCGTAAATTAAGTGGCAGTAAGATCATCTTATCGCGAATGCTTCATAAGTTACACCGATATTGTGAGACAGAAATCATGAGGTGAGTGTGTACCAGACCCTGTATATAGTACTGGAAGAATCTAGAGTCTACATAAAGTCTAATGTCTTAATTACGGCCATAACCATCAGAACAACCAGAGAGGTGATATCCCAAGAAGCCAAACGTCTCAAAACTCCCCGCTATGCCATGGTAAAACACTCATCAGTCTAGCAAGCTTCGTCCCAATTGACCCGGGTAAGGTGGTGGTGCAATCGTGGGTGTTTCGCTGCGAGACCCAGCATTTGCAGTCCATTGCACCGCTCTGGCCACGATTTTGGGGAAATACTGCTGAATAAAAGATTCACTAGCATCGTTAGCATAGTATTATTAGACGAGATGGGGTAAACTTACGTATAGTAGCTGTGATCAGCATTGTGAAGCGACACGAGATTGTGTGCAAGTTCGTGTGCCAGAACCACCCACCACCAGGTAGCAGCCTCTGCCTTGGCTTGTCCGCTTCTTCCTTCGATTTGCGCGGCGTGCAACTGCAAGAAGAACCTGAAGTTACAGAAGATACTGCCTCCAGTATTGAAAGCAATAGTGCCGCCAGCCTCGTCATAAAAGATGTGCAGGACTTTGGGTGACATAGAGTAGGTATTGCCCACCTCAATCAACATGCTGGAGAAGACATTAAGATTGTTCAAATGTTTCGACAAGAAACTCCCTGGGTCTTTGATATCCTTGGAAAAGAATATCTTCATGCCATTTGAAGTTTCTGCGATGAAAGTGATGTTATTTGCTGGTGTCTTATCACAGTAGATGGCTTGTTCCTTGACCTCGTTGACCTTGGGCTCCGAAAAGACACTATCAGATCCGTAAGCCCGGGTCGATTTGATGGCATTGAGCAAGTTCTGCTGCACAAGTGCAGGGCTTGTGACTCTGCCCTCATCCTGTTGCGGCTTCTTGCCGGTGTTGGAAGAGCTTCCACCAGGTGCCTCAATCTCATTAGGTCTATCCAAGAACTTGTCCAACTCTTTGTGAGACTCGTCTTCATGCTGGTCAGACTCAAATCCAAGTCGACGACCGATGTTTGCGAACAATCCCCTGCTCTTTCTAGCCTGTTGTTCAGGAGAGCGCTTTGTTTCCTCGGGTGAGTCCCAGGAACCTGGCATTGTGGGACCAAGAGGTTCTGGGATCCTGGTAGCTTCGCGTGCAGCCTCGGCCGCTTTTGCCTCAGCCCCCCATTGCTCTTCTCTCTCTTTGATCTGGCGCTGCTCCTCTTCCAGTGCCTTTCGTCTCTCTTCCTCAGCAATTCTGGCCTCGGCAGCCTTGGCCCGAAGGATACGATCGACATTGTAACCGCGATTTCTCAAACCGTAAAGATCAAGTGTGAGGAATGGCTCAAAGAATAGGTAAGCCTGCTGATTCGGACGGTTTAGTAGCATTTGGCAGATGGCTTGACCGATCTGGTACATGTCAGGCTTCGACTCATCAGAAACATAAAGAACCCAGCCGTTGCTGGTCTTTTCACTCGCTGCTGATCGCTTCTCCGTGTGAGTCTGATACTGACCCTTGAGAGTCCTTCTCAAAGCCACTGAGCGAACAATGTGGACCCTCAGGTTCTTGTCTAGCCATTTGACGTCATGCTTAATAGCATCGCGTCGGTAGTTTGTGTATTCAAAGAGAAAGATCTTCGATCTCTCAACAACATGCTTGCGGAGACTGAGTGCAGCCTTTTGTTTATCACTGTGGGGCCCAATTCTGACCTCCTCCTGAACAATACTGCTCAATTTCTGAGCACCAAGTGCTAGATAGAATTCTTCAAGCGCATCCTCTTCCGGCGCACAAATAAGGCGATCCTTGAACAATCTGTAGCTGATGATATCATCCAGGATCACTATTTGACCAGCAGAGGCAAGCTGGTATTGTCGAATAGGTTCATCCTCTTCCTCTAAGTCGTCTGACTTCCCCTTAGGGGGCGCAAGTTCTTTGTATGCAAGAAGGAAGGGCGCTGTACGCATTTTCCTCCACAATTCTTTGTCTCGGTGGAGTGTTGAGGATGCTTCTGCTAAGGATTTAAGAAGATCCAGGTACTTCTCTGAACTCTGTAAAACACCGAGGAGACGGGCTGGCTCACTGCATGCCATTTGTGCAACCTCCAACTTGGTGGGCTCACTTTTGGCACCACATTGGAACAAGAATGCATTCGCCTCAGGACCAAAGTCGACAAAATCGAAGATGTCTCCATATGTAGTCGAAGCCCCAAGGTACACCCGTGAAGGACTGACATGAGTCATGGAAGAAGTTGATTTCTCAGACGATCGAGTAGTCCTTGTGATAGGAACTATCGAGGCGTTACGCAATTTGATTAGGGTATTTTCGCCGAGTTCTGTGATTCGAGAGGCGAAATAGCTGAAAAGTGACACAGCATTCTGATGATCTTGAGGACGCGATGCTAAGAGGCGGTTCACACAGTCCACCATTGGCGGATCTCGTGCAACACCGAATTTCTATAGATGTTAGCTGAGTCTTTGTCAAGTTTTAGATCAAACTTACAATAGCATGGTCGTGTAGATCTCTCCTCAAAATGTTAAACCCAAGGATAGACGCTCGCGGGTTGTAAAAGCACTGCGAAGGCGGTACAAGACGGGTACTACTCTGAAGAGGCATGATTGCCTTAGGACTGCCACCGAGCTGGAATGACCCGTACCCATTGATCTGGTGGTTGGCGAGGAAATATGTCATAGACGAAACCCGAAGACTTTCATCGTTGCCAGACATTAGCTCAACGAGTTCAGGGACAGATGGATAAGGCCGTAGTCCAAGAGAATTTATGAATCGAGCTTCTGGGCTTCCAGGTCGATAGCTACCAGGAGGCCCTGGCCACTGGAGGATAGGTAATCGCAATGCACGCAAAGAGTCCTTAGGCTCGAATAGCTCCGAAACCTTGTAAAGCGTTGTCGTTCCCTTGGTAGACTCCATGCCCTTTGGACCAGCTTCGGCTGGGCAAAAGCGTGTCTGCTTTAGTTTGCTCAGGTCTTCACCTGGAATATCCTCGCGGACAGATGCTAAATATTTGATGAGTTCCATGTGACTCCATTTCTGATGACCTTCACTAGAGGCGTTCAACAGCCTGGTAAAGATGGTCTCGAGATCTACAGTTTTGCGGACGCCAATAGTGACCAGAAATTTTTCCTTGATCTTCTCGCAACCTTGAATGACCGGAAGATCGTCGAAAAGCTTGACAATCGGGAAGAAGGACTCAGTGGGCTTTCTCATACCCTGCTTCGTAGGTACAACTGTGTTTGCTTGAAGAAGAGAAACAATGGTGGTTCTTGCGTTCGGGCTCGAGTTTTCAAAGTTCTTCGCAAGGACAGTCAAAATCTGAATGGCAAACTTGGATGATTGAGTCAAGTTCTGTTCCTCGGGTCTAGAAGAATTTGTGTCCAGAAGGAATCTCAACCATGGGAGAATTTCTAGCGGCTCCCATCCTAAAGCACGCAATTCAGCCTGTTGAGAGTTGGCAGTGAGCGCATGAGGGATTGTTGTAGGAGGAATGGGCAAGTTGGCAGGAATCCTGTTCGCGATGAGATGATTCCGAATGCTACCGAGGGCAATGATCTCGCCTTGTTCCCCGTCATCACTCATCGTGCCAACAGCTACTTCTAGCAAAGCAGATCGACTGCCAGGGTCGAGCTCACCACTCAAGCTCTTCTTGCCTGCCCAACTAATAAAGTTCATCAATTGAACTTTGTTCATAGCCTTTGTCTCCAGCTCCTTCTTCACATCAGTGACCGTGATGTGTGAAATGAGACCGAAGTCTATGAGCTTTTTCACAAATGGAACACCCTTCATCTCCTCTGGTACAACAGGGATGCTGTTGACGAATTTACTCATCTCATCCGAAGCAATGCGCACATCGACTGTTTGCAACACGCCTCGTGTTGAGTAGGTCTCGATTGAGGCCTTCTTAAAGCACATCCAAAAAGCTTCCTCAATAATCTGACCAACTTGACTGCTGGGAGTTGAGTCCTCAAATGTGAAGGTCTTGTGAATGTGAAGAGCTTCTGGCATGAACTTGGCGATGACTGCGGGAGAGAACTTGGTCTCTTTGGCCATAACCTGTTTGATTCGGCTACTCAGGTCGCTCATCTCGTTGGCAAAAGCAAGTCGAGTAATGATGCCAGCCGCACGGAGAATTTCAAGGTTCCATGTCCTGACCCAACGAGCATTCAGGTCGATAGCCTCTCTTTCCACCGTGGGAATCACTGACGGTGCTGAAATATGGAGTCCAGCTCCGGTAGTCTGCATGGTGGGAAAGCCAATAAAGATGCGACCGCCCGGCTTTTTATTGGGAAGCACAGATGCAAAGACATCTGTAGCTTTGCCAAGCGCCCCCGATGTTGCGGCCTCTTGCGAAGCTTGAGTCTCATCATAGGACGAAGTTAGGATGGCGATTTTGGTTGTCTTTGGCGGGGGTTTCTTCGTCGCTCTTTCGAGTTCGGAAGCAAAGGACGAGGCTACGCTTGTACGGATGCTTGCAGAAGTCGCCCGAAGGAAGATTGTGGAGGATGAAAGCTTAGTCACATCTTCGGAAATCGTCACTTGCGCAGCATTCTCCTCGTGCTGTGCTTTTGTCCTAATACCTGCCTGTGACGCACTTGACGTAAGACGGGCAAAGAAGGATCTCAAGGAAGGAGTTTCAGGGGCACCGTAGGACTCGTTCTTTGTGGTGGATGTCGTAGCCTGTGGTTTCCATCCTATGGCGGCCATGTAAGACGCATCGATCTGCGTGCTTGTACGGTCAACGCTAGTAACCTTCATTAGGCCATCTTTTGTCCTCGCCTCGAGGTCGCGAGGAAGAGGAAGCTCAACACTCGGAGATGACTTTTTCTTCAGAGACAGAATCTGGTAGTCATCAATCCAGAACTCAATGTGCTCGAGCGCAACAAAGGTCAAACTCGTCGCAAGAAACTGGCTGACAGACAACAAGTTCGGGAGGGGTGTAGTTGTATTTCTGTAGTCGAGGACGAAGGTTGTATGATGGGTAGCTTGATCTGCTGGAATCTGAGACTTCTTTGTGAAAAGTGCATTTCCCTTCCAGTAGAATGCCATGGCCTCATTACCGGAGCTGACGAACGGCTCTTCGCAATCAGCGAAAACACTGTAGAAACCGACACCGAAGGCACCGATCTTCGTTTCATCGGGGTTGCCCTCGGCAATACGCTTTAGTCTTCCCCAGTCTGTCTTTGTGAAGGGTTGTCCATCGTTCTGCACGACTAATCGGCGTAGTGTATGGTTTGACAAGGTGTGTTTCAATATCTCGGATCGGCTCGTGGTATTCGGTAGTGGCACCTGTGTTGATGGGAGAGTTTCCCATTTGACGCTGACTGTCTTTGCCTGGGCATCCGCAGCGTTCTGAATCAGTTCTCGCAATGTTGTCCATTCGCCCGAGTATCGCGCAAGAACTTTGTCGATAAGAGCTCGAGTATCGACGGTAACGGCTTCCTCGTCTTCGCCATCGCGGAGAGCGGCGGCTCGTAGTCTTGAATAGTCCATCGTGGTAGAGTTGTGATGGTTTATACGTGCATTATTGTGTCGACGGAAGGGTAAGGGTTTGAAAGATGTATGTCCAGAAAAGAGAAAGAGACACCTGTAATCTATTATTCATTAGTAATGATACTTTCTTGAATGAGTTTAAGGAAGTGGTCTCGGAATATAAGCAAGGCAGACAGCGACTACGTACAACGGTGAGGAGTGGCAAACGGTATTAGGTTTTAGCAAACCCCAAGTACATAGGGGGATGTGACAGAATCACAATAGTAGGAAGCAAACGGTGTGGCAAAAGGGGATGGCGTTAAGAAATCAGAAGTCTAGTTAGATGAGGTATGAAGATGGTTTCATCGTTCATATGATCTCAAACTCATGGTAGAATAAAGACCCCGAGGCTGTTAGAGGTGGTCCCTGAAAGTGACATTGTCCACTGTCTCTGGCCAATCAAGATGGATATCCACTCACACCATCACCATCGCGCTGGTAAGATAGTCACTATCTGGGCAGCCTCGCCGCTAAGTCCAGCTCTAATGATCATCGCCGCTAATTTCTATGGTAGATTACTGGGTCTCGTACTCCCGTTTGTACAAAAGTCCGATTACTTTGATATGGATGATCTTAGGTTTCATTAAGTAACATCTTCTTTAATGGGCTGGAAGAATCGACGGTGTCTCGAGAGTGTATTCGACTGAAAGCTTTGTGCGACGCTATTTGCAGTATGCATCGTCCAAATTGATAAATCTCCCGTCATTACTGAAACTCGAGAGGCTAGGTGCAGTAGAGTTACATACTCCCGCACATTTCTAGGCATTTTCCAACGAACATAAGCTGTCATGGGCCTCGTCGAAAAAAGGATCACGGCTGCTACCCGTCATGGATCCATCCTATCAACTTAGACCGAGTAGCTAGGGCCGTAGATCCATCCGTCGAAATTCTTGATATTGAGTCAACAATCGCCTTAGCCTGCCGAATTCGCAGCTCAAAATGGAACCTTCCATAGTGATTTCTCCCCGCCCCTAACAAATAGCTATGACTCGCTTCCTATCAAGGAATTGCCAAGCCTGTAACTGAAATCTATCTTGGCAAATTCTGGGGTCGTTTTTGTAGATAGCTGGTCGAGTCCGGAGTCGGAGGCCGAAGTCTTCCATTGTAAGTGAATCATGGTTTTTGTGATAGGCACGGCTGGGTGCATGCCCGAGTTAAGATTTTGCTTTTTGTACGGTATAACAGTATCTCGAAGTGAGTCAAATTCGTGGTATAAATATATTCCATTCACCTCTGCCCATTTGCTCAAACTCAAACACTTGCACACACCGAAGCTTGCTCCTCAACATTACTATTTCTCTTCATCTTGGCCAAATAACGGCACACCTCACAACAAAACAACTTCACAATGTCAAAAGGCCGTGTTTGTCTGTAAGTTTATATGCCGTTGATGATAGGCTTCTGATATAAAAAACATCCGCTAACTCTTGATTGCAGTGCCTATTCTGGAGGTATGCACGCCTGGCTCTTTCTCCAAACTGTACCTAGAGTTATCAAATGTGAGATTGATTGCTAACATTTAGCCAAGGTCTCGATACCTCGACTATCTTAAAATGGCTCATTCTCGAGGGCTATGAGGTTGTGGTATGTGAACCTCCTCCAGCTGCTTCTGCAGGTTCAATCTGACATACTTTAGTGCTTCCTCGCCGATGTTGGTCAGGTCGAGGACTTCGATGCTGTCGAAAAGAAGGCCCTCGCTCTCGGCGCGGAGCGCATGATCATTGAAAACCTTCAGAAGGAATTCGTCGAGCAGATTGTCTTCCGAGCAATCCAGTGCAATGCCATCTATGAGGACCGATACCTCCTTGGAACTGCTCTGGCCCGACCTGTCATCGCTCGCGCCCAGGTCCGCGTTGCTGAGAAGTACAACTGCAAACTTCTGAGCCACGGCTGCACAGGCAAAGGCGTAAGTAAAACCCTCAGACTTTGAGAACCACCTCCTAACATACCGCAGAACGAGTATGGCACTTTCCATCACGAAAAATTCCAATTCATAGATCACTGACAGAACCCCGTAGTCAAGTTCGTTTCGAGCTCGCCTTCAAAGCTTGCAACCCTTCCATCAAGGTCATCGCCCCCTGGCGACTCCCCGAATTCTGTGAAAAGTTCCAAGGTCGACAGGATCTCCTCAAGTTCGCCGCCGAGAACAACATCCCCGTTTCATCGACCCCCAAGGCTCCTTGGAGCCAGGACGAAAACCTTGTCCACTGCTCGTACGAGGCTGGTATTCTCGAAGACCCCGATCATACTCCTCCTAAGGACCTTTGGACCCAGACTGTCGATCCTCTTGAGGCTCCCGACAAGCCTCTCGACTTCACCGTGTACTTCGAGAAGGGTCTCCCTGTCAAGGTTGCTACCCCTGACCAAGAGGCCACCGACTCGGTAGAGCTGTTCAAGCTGCTCAACAAGATTGGTCACGACCACGGCGTCGGCCGAATTGACATGTATGTCCACTTTCACCATTGATTTGTGGCATAACACTATCCTTACAGTTAAACAGTGTCGAGAACCGATGGATTGGACTCAAGAGCCGAGGATGCTACGATACCCCGGGTCTCACCATCGCCCGCCTTGCTCACGTTGATCTCGAGGGTCTTGTCCTTGACTCCAAGGTCCGCAAGCTTCGAGATCAATTTGTGACTATCGAGTGGTCCCAGTGCCTTTACAATGGCATGTATTTCTCCCCTGAGCGTGAGTGGCTCGATGAAGCAATCGTTTCTGCTCAAAAGGGTGTCAACGGTCAGGTCCGCCTCCGTGCGTACAAGGGCAATGTTTACGTCCTTGGACGGTCCAGCGAGACCAGCAGCCTCTGCTCCCAAGAGGATGCTTCAATGGACAGTCTTGACACCTTTTCTCCCATGGACAGCACTGGCTTCATTGCTATCCAGTCTATCCGATTGGAGAAGTATGGTGCTCAGAAGGCTAAAGACGGCCAACCCCTGAGCCAGTCTTGATCCTGTAATAGTATGAATGTAACAACAGTGGTTTGGTATGGCGTTGGGTCAGGTAGAGAGCTTTAAAAGTATGCAAGCTTCCTGCTATATGGGAAGCGCAAAGAATTGACTTATTGATTTGGACGCAAGATGGATACAACTGGTGACCTGGCGCTTTTCCTTGATTCCTCTGGAAGGGGGTATCTCATATTCGACTGTTTTTGAGTTCAAGGCCAGAAGCTGTGACTTTAGTCTCGACGATGAGGCCTAGGACTGGCACTGCGTCTGCGTCTATCTCTTGATCTCGATCGGCGGCGCTCCCTGCTCCTATCCCTATATCGTCGTTCGTCTTCCTCAGTACCTCCTCTTCGATGACCCCCACGGTGATGTCTATGGCCATGACTACTTTCCTTATCGCCATCCCTATCTCTGTGTCTGTGTCTTGGTCTATCATCATCTCGTTCCCTGCCTCCATCACGATCGCGACTTCGGCTCCTCCTGTGTCGTCGATGGCGGCGCTCGCGATCATGACCGCGATCGTGACTTCGATGTCTTCGTCGTTCTCGCCTCTCTGTATCATCATGACGTCTTGAGCTCTCCCTCTTTTCATTCCCAGCATCCTCAGGAGGGCCGCTTTCCGGACCAACCTTTCGTTTACTGGGATCAACCTCTACCGCGTTCGCACCGGAAGAGTTTCGTACGGGGGGTGGCAGCCCCAGGGCTTTTGCGATAGCGTCCTCCTCAGCCTCCTTGATTTTGCGCAATTCTTCCTTTCGTTCTCTCTCTCGACGCTCCTCCTCGGTCTCGCCACCTTCGTTGGGTTCTCCAGAATCGTCTTCCGCTTTGGCGTACCAGTTGAGATCGCGACCTTTTTGCCAGCGTCCAACAGGTGCCTTGAGACTGTGACCGAGATAGTTCTCGCGATGTGAAGAGCTTGCGACTTCATCCCAGCTAAAGTTGACGCCTCCTCTTGAACCGGTCTTGCGAATACTTGAAAGCAGATCCATGGCGTGTTTTTGGTGCTGGTGGCCTTACCTAGATGAGGCTCCTGTTGATGTCGATAGATGGACGGTTTTCTTTTCGTCGTTATGAACTGCGAGGGTTGTGAGATCGAAGATTAGAAGTTGAAATTGATGCGCGGCGCCTCTTACTGGATGGGTCGCTGAGGCGGAACACTGCCGCCTTATAACGCGCTAGAAGCGGAACCCCACGTCAAATAGAGCTGGAGCTTCAATACGTTTCTTGAACCTTTACATCGAACTCCAAGGAAATATTACCACCATAGCACCAAATACAAGAAAGGAACCTACCTATATAACACTGACAAAATAATTCTGATTCTTCGAAATGTCGAATCCAAACGATCCCCCCCTCGATGAGATCCAATGGCGCTCTCCTATGGCGATTCAACAAATGGGCGGCCTGCACAATAACACCATCCTCTTTTACTTCGCAGAATCGCCCTTCTTCGAGCGCACGTCGAACAACGCTGTTGTATATAACCAAGCCATGAATGTACCATCGATGTATCCAGTCATTCAGACACGCGAAGCTTTCGAGACACATCTTAACACCATGTCGGGGCTTGAGTTCAGGGTTGTCGAAGAGCCTGCTGAAACTGGCCCTGGAGCTGGTACAGGTGTATGGGTCATTCGCAAGCAAACGAGACGAAAGTCAGCGTATGACGATGACGAGATTACTGTTCACGCCACATACTTTGTTGTAGGGGAGAATATCTATATGGCGCCAACTCTCAGTGCCATTCTTTCAGCAAGAATTGTATGTTCTTTGCAGCAGTTGTTTTGCGAACAGTTCTAACCTCACTATTATAGTTGACGATATCTTCGCAAGTTACCAACGCCGTGACAACTGCTGAGTCAGTCAGAAAATGGGGTCCCTCTATGGGTAACTTTTACCAGCTCCCATCAGCCAAGACATCAACAAAACCAAGGATCCAAAACTCTGCAGCGGCGACCCCAATGCCTGTATCGGATGAAGCTAGCAAAGGTCCAGCTGCCCATGCAGCAGCCGCGCAGAAAGATGATGAGAAGTCACTAGAAAGACTAGCAGAAGAGTCTTTCATGATTCACATGAAGTACGGGGGCGAATACATCGACGAGAACCCTATCACAGGTCGCCCAGGAGAGTTCCACCTCACAACAACAGGCCGCAAACCACCACAAATCGCAAAGACGGATGGCCCCATTAGGAGTATCAATGCGCCGACGATCAATACAAAGATCGATGATAAGAAGGAGAGCAAGGAGAGTAAAGAGAGAACACCCAAATCAGCGACTGCTCCCAAGCCCAAGCGTAAGAAGAGCAAAATGGTAAACTCTACTAGCACACCAGCTGCGTCTTGAGTTATTACCGGCAGGACCATGGCGTTTACCTGGGGAAAAGTGATGTTTTATACAGGAATTTGATACCCCAATACAGTTCATTATTGTGCCCTTGTCATCTGTTTTAACGCTCCTAACTAATAGTATAGCCCCCATCAACTGACAATGCAGCACCTTGAATAAAAGAAGCCTTGGGACTTGATAAGAACAAAACAGCATCTGCTACTTCCTGCGGGGTTCCTTTTCTTTTCATGACGGCAGTCTGTACGGCCGGGTCATCTTCCGGAACATTAGCCGTCATAGGAGTTCTGCGAGGTCAGTATAGGCACAAGGAGATCAAGGGATAACTTACTCAATAACTCCAGGGCAGACGCAGTTAACACGAATCTGATCTTTTGCATACTGTGTGTGTTAAATAAGAAGGTAGGGTCAACCCATTAGTTGGACTTACGTCAATAGCATCGCTTCTTGTCAAACTGATGATAGCTGCCTTCGAAGCACTATATATCGCTGTCCCAATTGTCAGTCAAAGTTTGAGCCTGTTCAAGGTATAATGTATTCTCACGAGTTTCTGGTTTCCCTACAAGGCCAAGGTTGCTTCCAACATTGACAATGGAACCTCTAAACCCAGGCCGTCCATCATGAGTAACTCCAACATCTTGACTGATCATATATTTTAGCTCTTCTCTCGCAAACAGCCACAGACCACGTAAGTTGGTATTTATAACATGATCGAACTCTTCAGGGGTGGCTTCATGACTCTTCTTTGTTGGACCGTAGATTCCTTTCCAAAGCCATTGTGAGTAGGAGTCAAAGTAAAAAGTGTATTGACATACCAGCACAGTTGACGGCATAGTCAATGCGTCCGAAATGCTTGATAGCAAGTTCCATGTTCCTGCCAACTTCATATCTGTCAAGGTTATCAACGTGTCTGATGAACACATCTGGATCTGCATCTCCGCTTGCAGTTTTGATGGCCGCCTTAGTAGCGTTCAGACCTGTGCTGTCTTTGTCAAACAGGGCGAGCCTCCGACACCCTTCTATGGCAAACGATATAGCCACTTGACGTCCAATACCTTGTATCATTAGATGAGGTAGCTATTTGGAGCAGGATACCATACCTGATGCGGCGCCGGTGACCGAAGCCACCCCTGGGAAGAGGGTATTGGATCTTTCAGACATATTAATGGTTAATCGGCCCAGAATCACGCGAGAATATGACCGCAAACGCACACTTTTAAGTCTTACGAGCCCAACTGACGCCGTATTCTTTGAAGTTCTCATCTTATAGCATCATGCTTGCATAATGACGTCGAGATCAACCAATCACACAACACGTTTACTGCCGAGACTCAGAACGTAAATATACATGAAATTCCATCTTGTATAACCCACGAGGTATATTGTCTATTTCAAGACTAAATTATCTAAAATATCTCCCACATCTGCAACCTCTACTCCACAACCCATCCCTTGCCAGGAACCTTTCTCTGCTTCACCTTCTTCGCGGGGAGAGGCCATCCTTGACCACCAGTGCTCTCGGCTCTCAAATATGGAACCACGAAGCACTCTCGTACAGTAGCTCCGTCCGTGCCCGTTGTGGGCTTGAGCTCCTTTATCGGCTTGCCGTAGGTGATAAGGGGCGTTCCCTTGGCCAACCCTGCTAGTTGCCCGCCAGTTACGTCTGTAAGGGCATGCATTCTTGTCTTGGGACGCTTCTCCGCATCAACCGATTGCGCAGCTCGCTGGAGATAAGAGTAAACAATGTACTCGGGGCATTCCTGAATACTGATGTGTGCAAGAGGTGACGTGGGATGGATGTATACTGCACGGTCGCTCTCAACCTCCTTGCCAGCGTGGATAGGAATCAAGGGGATATATGGAACATCGATGGACCGGCGAGGCTTGCGGAATTGCTCAGGAGGGTTGGGTGTAAGATCTGCTCGAATAGCAACCTGATCCACGAAGCCGGCAGCGACCATTTGCTTCAGCGCAGCAACCTGTTTGGGGGATGGGGGATCCAGCTTGTCCTGGTATTTGAGGTTGGTAAAAGCCGAAACATTTGTCCTCAACAACTCTGTGATTTGTCGTCGCAGCTGCTGGATTTCCTTAAGCACCTTGTATCGAACAAAATGACTCTCACACCATTCTTCTGTAGGCTCATGAGCAAACTCACCCACGACTTGCAGAAGTTTCATAGCATCAGATTTATCGTCTAGGTAACAGAAGTTCTTGTGGACTTCGTTAAACATCTTTCGCACATTGGCTTGACGATCTTCTGCAATGACGTCTGACGTTGTACGAATAGCGGTATCATCCTTTGCTGCGAGCGCAGGAATTGCTTGGTTCTCAGGAAGGAAAATTTCGGCGGCTGATAAACCAGCAACAAGAGCAATTGTGTAGTGGATACAGTCATGAAGATGGCCAACCAGCAATATGCGCGCAAACCTAGGAGACAGAGGGAACACAGACATGGTTTGACCAATCTGCGTAACTTGTCCTGTTGAGGAGATAGCAGAGAGATATGTCAACAGCTTCTCAGACTTAGCAAGGGCTCGTCGATCAGGTGGTGTAGGGAAGGGGAAGTTGACAACATGCTGCAGGTTCATCGCCTTGAGCTGTAGCACGATACCCTCAATAGGCATTCGCAACAACTCGGGATCTGTGAAAGGTGGGAAATCTCTCTCATATACTGCAGAGGAGTAGAGTCTGTAACAATGGCCAGGACCGGTACGACCAGCACGACCAGATCGCTGGTTTGCGCTGGCTTTGCTGATCCATCCAATATCGTAGCTCTGAACTCCACTTAGACGATCATACTGTCTCTCTTTTGATCGTCCACAGTCAAAGACATATCGAATACCAGGAATAGTCAAACTGGTTTCCGCAACGTTGGTTGCCAAGACGATGTTTCGTGTACCCTCAGGTGCTGGCTCAAAGACTCGCATCTGCTCGCGTGTTGGAAGCAAGGAGTAAAGAGGTAAGATTCGCGTCTTTAATGGTGCAACCTCCTGGTCCTCTTCGATCTGGAACTCGTCCTCATCGTCCTCATCTTCGTCATCTGTGGGTATCTCATCGTAATCATCGCCATTACGGTCATCCACATCTCCAAACTCAATATCTTCGACCTCAATAGGAGCCTCGCTAGCAGAAATTTGTACTTTGGGTCCATCCGCAGTCTTTGGACCGCCAAATGTAGCCTTTAGCTTCTTGCTGAGCTCTAGAATCTCGTTACGGCCAGTCAAGAACACAAGGATATCACCAGGTGGTAACTTCTTATGACCTCTGCTAATTTTTCTGAAGGCCTCTTCCACGTAATCATGCTGAGTTCTTCGGGAGAAATGAATGGTGACAGGATGTTGTCGGCCCTCAACCTCCAATACTGGCGGTGGAGTAGCAAACAGCGTCGGATTCATGGTGAGATCTTCTATCCGCAATGTAGCAGACATGATGATGAGTTTCAAAGGTTTGACCGTAGGATCCTCTGCTGCTAGCTCTGCTCGGAGCTTGATAACTCGGCTGAGCATACCAATCAAGATGTCCGTGTTGACGCTTCTCTCATGAGCTTCGTCGATGACAATGGCCGAATACTTCTTCAGTGTAATATCCTGCGCAACTTCTCGTAGCAAAACACCATCAGTCATGAACTTGATAGCTGTCTTAGGATCAACTGTGCCCTCGAAACGGATCTGGTAGGCCACCACCTCAGACTTATCACCAAGTTCTTCACCAACTCGCTTCGACATACTGACAGCAGCGACTCGACGGGGCTGAGTGATACCAATCATACCAGGCGTTGGTGAGTCGGGTGAACCATAACCAGATTCATACAAGAACTGAGGAATTTGAGTAGTCTTTCCGGAACCTGTGGAACCGCAAACAACGACAATGTCATGGTTATGAATTGCTTCCATTATCCTTTGCTCCTCTGATACCACAGGAAGTTTTAACCTAGCCTCCTGGACTTCTGGTATTCTCGTAACCGTCACGCTGTAAACCTTTCGGTTGATATTCTGCGTTGGTTGGAGTTCCATCGGTAAAGGATCTTGCTCAGGGGCTCGGGGAACAAAATTTTCTGGCTTGGGTATTTCAAGATTTGTTGTTGTTCCCTCGATGGATTGATAACCTAGAGCTTCGTTTCGCTTTTGGTGTGCCCATGCCTTGAAAGACGATGATCTCCGTGCTTTGTTATCGTCTGCGTCTTCCATGTCCTCATCAGACCCTTCGGGTCCCTCACTAGATTCATCGTCATCTTCGTCATCGCTTTCGCTGTCATCCTCTGTAGTGTTATCCTTGTCAGCCGAGTCGTCGCTAAAACCATTCCACTCGTCGCTATCACTATCACTTGCAACACCCTCGGCTTCTTCAGACTCTAGCTCAAGTGGCGTTTCGACTGGCGCCAGGGAGAATTTTGATTTGACTCCGCCTCGCTTCTGACGCTTTTTGATCACCGGTCGTCCTTCGTCGTCGACCTCGAGCGGTCTCTTCAGACCCGAACCAATTGTTGGCGCAGAGGTTTCTGTTTTCGGTTGATCTGACTCTTTGGGTGTGGGCGCGGGCGCGGGAGTTGGTGTGGGCTTGGATGACTTTTGTTCGTCGGGCTCAGATTCTTCACTCTCATCGCTCGAGATCTCTTCATCCACGTTTAGCTCTTTTCTCTTCTCAAGAAGAATCTCGTTTCTCTCCTCCTCGCCACCCTCCAAACCAGCTTTCTCCTCTCTCATTGCCCGCCTCAGTGCCTCCTTCTTTGTCTCGCGACCCTGGCCAAGGACTCGGCTGCTCGAGAACAAGGTTATGTCGATTTGTTGCTCAGCAAGTTTGGCCATCAGCTCGCGGGACTCATCCTTGCGCAACTTGCCCTCAATGTATTTTTCTAATCGCTTGGCCTTCTTTCCGCTCATTTTCGCGCCTTCTTGGCGAAGCTCTGCCTTCATCTGTGCCTTTTTGGCCTCGCGGTCAGCCTTGGCCGTCGGCAGGAGAATCTCCTGGTTTGGGTTGTCCTGGACTTCATGCTGAGCATTCTCCTTGGCTCGTTCACGGGCGAGGACTTTGTGCTTGCGTTGACGAGGAACGTATTTGGCCATTGAATTTTGCCTAGCAAATTGACAATAATTTTTGCGAAAATGTTAGAGGATCAACCCAAGTCGCAGATGCGACGATGAATTTCATGAAATTTTGGGATCAAAGTCGTTCTGCCGTGAATTACCGCCAGAACCTGGACCTACTTTTGGTATAGTGCGGGGGGTGGGGCCGCCTAGCTCAGCGGCATTGGAACGCCTGAACCTGGCCCAGTAGCTCGAATGGGTTTCAAAGATACAGCTCAACTCTACTCAAGCATAATACTTCTTCAAAGATGGCGACTGTTGATGTTAGAGAAGACTCTTTCCCTTCGAGATCTAGAGAGGTTTCAGGTCTCGTGAATGGCATAGCTACAGAGATTACATCCACCAGTTTCGCTGACAAGATACTCATCACTATCTCCCAAGAAGGTCGACTTTCACAATGGGTAATTGAGTACTCCGGGTCTTCAAGCTCTACCATAGCTGACATCGTAACAGATACAAGTCCCCTTAACAGGTTCATCATCTGGAGTTGTTGAGATGAATCTTCCCAGCTCAAGCAAAGGCCTTCTTCCATCAACACATCTCACACCAACAACGCTATTTGGTGGAGGGGGTGAGGAGCGTGAAACCCTAGGTCAACTTTATGCAGCACAAATTGCCAGCCAAATTTGTCTCAGATCGCCTGATGACCGACGAATACTGATCCTTGGACTTGGGCTTTCCAAAGCAGACCTGGAGCGTGAAGCTTTCTTTGATCTTTTGGAGCTTGCCCAGAAAGTGTACTCGATTTGAGCTCTGTGCCCCGCTTGAAGTCTTTAGAAAATCATAGTTTGGCTCAACGAATTTGAGAGTCCATGCCGTCAAAACCTCGCCGATGCTACCCACCCCATTTGCTCTCACTGGGCACACCCGTCTCCGAGGCGAGTAGCTCTGCTGCCGTGATGTCGGGCCCGTTGCTGGATGTTGTGCCAACGGGTAAGACTGTGGGACGGCGAGTTTTTTCACCGTTCAGGGGAATGGCTATGCTTGTTAGTGAGCTTGGTATGGCTTGCGCTTGCTTTTCGTTCCGGGATGGTGGAAGTTGAGGTTAAAGCCTAACTGGTGTTTTATTAGTTCGAGGCCATATCGCATGGTCTATGAATTCCGATTACTTTAATTATTATAGAGGAGCATAAGCATCGAGCTAAGATTTCTCAATCTAAACTGCCTGCTTTAAGAAGTGAAAGGTCTGCAAACTTAACAGGGCAATCGCAAGTCTAATCGAGAACTATCGCCTACTGCATTACGAGGCGTTGGCTGTCGAAACATACGAGCATGATGTATATCCTATGGCACCTCATCGATCATGCTGCGGTTATATTCTTGGTAGAAAAAATATCCCGGTCTTCAGTCACGCTGGCCACTGTAAACTAAAATATTCAACGTTTAGCAAAATATCCCTTCATAATAAGTGAGTACCCCATATTTCTTTACGTCCGTTCCCGCCATTGACCTCTGCTAATGATGTAGCAGTCTTCCTTTTTTGTACTCGCTCATTCTGCCTCTGATTTATGATGGTTAGGACACGTCGTGCCATTCGAGCGGCTGTTGAAGGAAACATTATCTCCCCGAACACTTTAACAAAAAGATTCAATTGAGCAAAGGAAGGTCTCCTCCATACACATATACAATAACAAGTTTCCTCAGTGGAAATGACAAACGTGTGGCTCTTTTTTTTTTTTTTAATCCGTGCTTAATGGAAAGTGAACTCAGCAAGGGGTTTACTTTTATAAACGGCCGTTCAGCCATCCATTAAACCATGCCTTGGAAATCCCAGAGTTGTCAGGGCAGAAACAAAGAACAGTGAATATTTCAAGTATGTAAGTGTAATATTACTTAGTAGCCTAGGTAAGCAGTTGAGCTCCACCTATGCACGTGCCATGTCAATGAACAAAAACGCCCTTTACTTTGTCGACTCACGCGAACTCGGGTTATCGGAGAATCCTGATACGAATGTCAGGACTGCCGATACATACCGAGGTATATGCAGCTGGGGAAAGAAGGCACTGTATTATGCGACTGTTCGTTCATAACCGTTGACCTCTAAACAAAATATCTAGTATTATTTACTGTCTCTCAACTCCATCACAATGTTCAGCCGACTTGCTCGATGTCCAGGGTAATTTGATACTCTCTCGACTCTACCAACCATGCTAATTGCTCTATTATCCACAGCACCAGGCTCTTTAGCCGTCCTGGTCTTTTAAGCGCCGCAGTCTCTGGGAAGAAAACGTACAGTCTGGGCTCTATGCTATCCCAAGAAGCCAAAAGGAGGCAAAGGGAAGCCCAATCGGAAATGGGGATGCAAATCGAAAAGTCTGCCCACAAAACAACTATTCAACGTACAGAAACATCGCAGATTCGCATGGAACGCCAGGCCTTGGATGATAAAAGCACCACCGAGTATCGTACCTTGTAAGTGAAGCTGCGCTTATGAGATTGAGGTCGCTGACATTTGGCCTTGGGGTGAAGTCCTAACATGTGGTTACGGTGAGTAGACGATCTCTCTAAATCGCTTGCTTAAAGCTCATGGGTTTCTAGAGATAACTGCCAGTGCAGCCAATGTGTTAACCAGGATACAAAGCAAAGGAATGTTGACACTTTCCAGGTAGGTGACTATTTACTTCTACGTCACATTGGGGGCCATGTAGCTAAAACTGATACATGACTTAGTTGAGAGAGGAGGATCTCAAAGTCGTTGACTTTAAAGAAACAGAGGATAAACTCCATGTTAACTGTAAGAGCTGATTTGATTTGGGTGGCGCTATCGATAAATACTGACTACCATAGGGTCTGATGGCCACGAGAGCCAGCATCCCCTGTCATACCTCTACTGCTGGTTCAAAGGAGCATACGCCGAAGAGTTTGGTAAGGATCAGTAAGCTCGTCACCACTAAACTACTTGCAATGTCGAGATCTCTAACAGTTTAGTATGATCCGATTGTGGGACTCGACCATTGAGGCCCATCCTCCCTCAGTTCCTTACAACCAATTCTTCGCCGACCACGGTTGGGAAGCTATCGGTGAGCTTACGAAAAAGATTGTAAGGCATTTTAAACCTTATAACCATGGCGCAATAGCTTATGCATCCTAGCGTATTCACGGCTTCTGCTTCGTCACAGATGCACCAGTCTATCCCGAGTCCACGGAAGATCTCCTAAAGCGCCTGGGTCCGATCAGAAATACACATTATGGCGGCTTCTACGACTTTACACCAGATCTTGCTATGGCTGATACAGCGTACACAAACCTCGCTCTGCCAGCTCACACAGACACTACATATTTTACCGAGCCTGCAGGCTTACAAGCATTTCACTGTCTCTCACACGAGCCAGCTCCGGGCGAAGCGCTTGAAGAAGGGGAGTCCTTAGGCGGAGAGTCACTCCTTGTTGATGGCTTCAAAGCTGCTGTAACTCTAAGAAAGGAGAACCCTTGGGCTTTCAAAACTCTTGCCCGAGTCGAGCTGCCATGGCATGCAAGCGGTAACGTAGGAATATCTATTTCTCCAGACAAGGTGTATCCTGTCATTGAGCAGGAGGAAGGTGGTCATCTGAAGCGAATTCGTTGGAATAACGATGATCGTGGTGCTGTGAATCCCTACGAGGCTAAGAACTGGTACGCCGCGGCTCGAGTGTGGAATGAGATTTTGCGCCGCAAAGAGAATGAATATTGGTTCAAGTTAGAACCCGGAAAGATAGTCAGTAAGTGGAGAGATACCTTACTGAAATTACAGTCACATATTGACCTCCTCTAGTCTTCAACAACTGGCGAGTTTTGCACGGCCGAAGTGCATTCAAGGGTATTCGGCGAATCTGCGGCGCCTACGGTAGGTCTTCAATCAATGCTCTCAACCTTACATATTGGCTGACGTTTCACTCAACAGTCCCCTATGATGACTTTGTGTCTTGCTATCGGGTGACAAACACACCAGGAGGTCGGGTCGCTGGACGCAGCTACAACAACAGAGCGAGGATAGGTTATGCTCGGAGCAAGAACTACAAAGACGTTACTAAAGCTCCTAAACAAGAAGCGCCAGTCATACAGAAAAGTTGAAGAAGCCTGGTAAAAAAGGAAGCGATTCCATTTTAGCTGGATGGCTTGTTGAAATAGTTGGCGCCTTACCAGTAAGACTCATGAATCAGAGCTCTAGTTACATGCACTTCCCGACTGTAGCAGGTTGTGTCTGTATCATTCAATATTAGACAGATAGGGGCTTCATTTTACCCGCGATAATCGCCAGCCTGAATGCAGAGACAAGGTTATGTCAAATTTAGCACAGCTGCTAATGGCGGGGAAAGCTTTAACCCCGCGAAATCCATTCGACCATTTGACAGACTCAACCCGGCGAGATATGGAAAATTGATCAGAGCTGAATGGACAGTAACAGGGCCGAAAGTGAACATCCGGGCCCTGACAGAAATAGCAGTCACACTAGAGGCATTTCTCCACGAAGCTGTTACAGCGTATCACAAAACATCAGGTCTTAAAAAGGCTAATCTCTGAATGACGCCTGTTCATAGGTGCGCCAGACGGTGGAGACGGCTTTGTGCCTTGCTAACCTCCAGACCTCAAGGTAATACAGTACGTTGGGTCCACTGAAGGGACAAGGGCTGTGGGAGCTTCTTGGTCTGATGTGTTTGGTTCGTCGATAAAATGTCGCAAAATGAGGATAGATACTCAATTGGGAGAAGAGCCGAGGATGTTTTGTATTGGACAAAAGTTGCAGGACTACCTTATATAAAGTATGACGGTGCCCTACAAATATTGATTTGGGTGCATAACCTTGTCGACCTGAAGCTTATCACTCAACACCAGAGGCTCACCCGTAACAACATCAATATTGTCTGAGTTCAACCTGATTCGCAATTATGGATCCTAAAACTGGTGCATTTCATCATGATAACATGGCTGTGCCCAATACTTCCAGAGTTCTTCCACTGTTCTCTCTCAAAGGTCGCACAGCTATTGTCTCTGGCGCTGGTGCAGGTATTGGCTTAGCCATTGCTCAAGGGCTGGCAGAGGCTGGCGCCAATGTGGCTATTTGGTACAATAGCAACAAGCAAGCACTTAAAGAAGCTGAGAAGATCGAAAAGGACTACGGTGTCAAGTGTAAGCCAACTTATCCCTTTTCAATAGCATCGTGACTTATGAAGTGCCAGGCCGAGCATACCAAGTCAATGTCATCTCACCCGAAGCAGTTGACAAGGCCATCAACGACATTATCTCCGACTTCAATGGTCGTCTAGATGTGTTTGTGGCAAATTCCGGTATTGCCTGGGAAGACGGGCCCTTCATCGACGGGCCTACTGAGAGAGCTCGCCGTGTTATGGAGGTCAACGTTGACGGTGTTATGTGGTGCGCCAAGAGTGCAGGAGCACATTTCCGAAGACAGAAGAAGGAGGGCACAGCGCTGGATGGAAAGAAATTGTCCAATTTTGTGGCGGGCAGCTTCATTGCTACAGCATCTATGAGTGGAAGCATCGTCAACATCCCTCAATTGCAGGCAGTATACAACGCTTCGAAGGCAGCTGTAATTCACTTCTGTAAGTGTTATATCATTTGCAAAACTGAGCTTCTACGACTAACTATAGGATTCTAGGTAAATCTCTGGCTGTGGAATGGACAGGCTTTGCTCGTGTCAACACTGTATCACCTGGATATATCAAGACCGAGATCACAGATTTCATCAGCGAGGACGTCAAGAACATTTTCAAGGAAAAGACAGTTGCTGGGTGAGTCTGGACTGACATCGAAATTTGACTTACTGTTGACTAACACCATATCCAGACGTCAAGGCGAAACTGGAGAGCTCAAGGGAGCTTATCTGTACCTGGCTAGTGATGCCTCATCCTTTACAACTGGTCATGACCTGGTCGTTGATGGTGGTTACTGTGTTCCTTAAAGATGGCTACAAACTGCTCGCAGTTGAGCATTCATGCCATGTCATGTTTGGGTAACAAGACTAGCTGCCTACCTATGCATCGGCAGAAAGGAGTTTGGAGAACAGATATCAAAGGTATTACATTGAATATGAATATATATGTCAACATCGTTTTGGCAGCTTTCCTAAGACTTGGCTGAGGTCAGATAATGTGCTCAAAGTTATCATCTTGGGCCAGAAACGCCAAGATGGCTTTATCAGGAAATGGCCGTTCCAAGCAAGATTCTGACGATCTGCACCTGGAAGAACTATTCAGCAGCCAAGAGGGCAAGGACATGTTGGCGAGCTGTAATAATGAACTGTCGATGGGCGTTCACGGGCTAGGAATGTGAACATTCATGTCCTCGTCAATGATCGTCGGATTTCAGATTCCTCTGTCTTAGTGGTTTTTGGTGGACTATACTCAAGACCACATGGGCAGGATCGTGAAATACATCGATATAAGCGCAAATGCGCAGAATGTTACGAAGTGAGCAATAATATTGCACCATTCACCGCTCTCTTCGTTAAAAACCGTTATCCCACTTGGATCGTTGATAAGATTCTAGGCCCAGCCAAATATCCGATTTTAGCAGCAAGTTTCAGGGCAGTCGGTCGTTACCTTAGCTTTCCTTCCCCGTAGAACAAATTAACGTTGCGCAGTAGCGCAAAGAGAGAATGAAAAGTTCAGCTGTGTCCTTTCCAGGTAAACGAATGATGACCACGCGAGCGAGAGTCCTGTCTTTAATTACTGCTATCTTCTAATTGGGCCGAGGTCAGCACCTGTCATTGAATGGAACGTGAGGAGCTGTCAGATTCAGAAGAGCTGCCCAGACGAGCAAGTACTGTGCCCGCATTCACTCGTATATCTCCACATGCCAGCGCTGGATCAGTACTTAAGCTCCCTCCCGGGGTACCCAAGCCCGGTGGCCCCTTCCTGTAGATTCGCTCAACCGTCATCTCCCAACTGGCAGTGGCTGCTGAGTTCTTACCTCCCAACCTGACCTCCCGCCGCTCCTTCTGGTCAGCCCTACCTATATCCAGTAAACCGCCTTCTTTCAAACCCGGCCACGGCATTTGCTCAGAAACTTCCCTTGCGCATCGCCGTCTGCCTTTTTACATAATCGCATTGCATTGTTTCTTTGCGAAAGTCTCTATAAGTATCACACATTCATCGATCACAACTATCAACGCCTTCACCGCCGCCAGCTCCATCCTCCTCTCGCCTCGTCGCCCCCTAGCCGCCCACCATGGACTCCGAAGGTGAGGCCAACACTGCGCACTCTACTGAGGAGCGACGCAACGTCCAGGTCGACAATGCCATTCGCGCCATCCAGGAGAAGAAGCCGGTCCCCGAGATCGATTTTACCATTCACACCATGGAGGATAACACCCAGGTCAGCACCTTGGAGCGTGTGTGCAAAGGTTCGTGACATCCCCTCCAGCTGTCGCCGCCTCAACCCCGCCATCATCATCGACAACAATGTTGTCGCAGACTTGTCCACAATATTCCTAGCTACCACTCAGGCTGGTATCATGGTACCCACAACATTACAGCTATGGTCTTTCTCATAAGCTTCTCTCACTTTGACTGACTCGAATCTATCGCATTTTCACAGATGTCCAAGCGCCTGCCATGTACAAGCCTACCGACGAGCAATTCTTCGATGATGACACCCATTCTAAGCCCAACCTTCAGTTTCTTAAGCAGCATTTCTATCGCGAGGGCCGTCTTACCGAAGAGCAGGCTCTTTGGATTATCAGGAAGGGTACCGAACTTCTGCGCGCCGAGCCCAACCTTCTGGAGATGGACGCTCCCATTACTGTCTGTGGTGACGTTCATGGACAGTACTACGATCTGATGAAGCTGTTTGAAGTCGGAGGTGACCCCGCTGAGACCCGATACCTCTTCCTCGGTGACTATGTCGACCGAGGCTACTTCAGCATAGAGTGTGTCCTCTACCTCTGGTGTCTGAAGATCCATTACCCCAAGACCCTCTGGCTGTTGCGAGGAAACCATGAATGTCGCCACTTGACTGACTACTTCACCTTCAAACTCGAATGCAAGCATAAATACTCAGAGACTATCTACGAGGCCTGCATGGAGTCATTCTGCGCTCTTCCCCTTGCTGCTGTTATGAACAAGCAGTTTCTTTGTATTCATGGTGGACTGAGCCCCGAGTTGCACACACTCGACGACTTGAAGAGCGTTCGTTGATCCGTGTCCTGCCCACATGCCTGTGACTGACCTTACTAGATTGATCGTTTCCGCGAGCCCCCTACTCAGGGTCTTATGTGCGACATCCTCTGGGCTGATCCTCTCGAAGACTTTGGCCAGGAGAAGACAAGCGACTATTTCTTACACAACCATGTCCGAGGATGCTCATACTTCTTCTCCTATCCAGCTGCTTGCGCCTTCTTGGAAAAGAACAACCTTCTTTCTATCATCCGTGCTCACGAGGCCCAAGATGCCGGCTATCGCATGTACCGCAAGACCCGAACCACCGGCTTCCCAAGTGTTATGACCATTTTCTCCGCCCCCAATTACCTCGATGTCTACAACAACAAGGCTGCGGTACTCAAGTATGAGAACAACGTTATGAACATTCGGCAGTTCAATTGCACTCCTCATCCTTACTGGCTCCCCAACTTCATGGACGTTTTCACCTGGTCTCTTCCTTTCGTAGGAGAGAAGATCACCGATATGCTCATCGCCATTCTCAGCACCTGTTCCGAGGAGGAACTTAAAGAAGAGACACCCTCCTCAACCTCGCCTGGCCCCGCTTCGCCAGCTTTGTCAAACGACCCTGAGTCGATTGAGGTGCGACGCAGAGCCATCAAGAACAAGATTCTCGCCATCGGTCGGCTGTCTCGTGTATTCCAGGTGCTTCGCGAGGAGTCGGAGAAGGTCACAGAACTCAAGACTGTGTCTGGTGGAAGATTGCCCGCGGGAACCCTCATGCTTGGTGCCGAAGGCCTCAAGAACGCAATCAACGGATTCGAGGATGCTCGAAAGGTTGATTTACAAAACGAGAGGCTGCCGCCCACTCACGAAGAAGTCGTCAAGCACCAGGAGGAGGAGCGAAACACCGCGCTTCAGAAGGCAGCTGATGATGCCAACAATGACAAGAAATTGCAGCAGCTCTCCAGAAGGCTCAGCACGTAAGTCATTCAATATCATGGCATGAGTCAAACCACTAATATTCGCCAGTGATCGCAAGAACCGGGCTCCAACGTCATGAACATAGTTGTACAGTAGCATATACGTTATTGTTATAAATACTGGTGAAGGACTTGGATGAACGATTAATTATCATTCTCCCATATATGAAGGCTGCTGAAGGCTGCCAGGTTTTCCTCTTCATCGTGACTTGACACTCTGGTCATTACACTAGCAACGAAAAGTCAGGTTGTTGTTACTGGTCCTACGCTCTGAACTTAGGCAAGGAACAAAGCAGGATAGATGACACCAGTGTTTTTCTGGGTGCCAAGTAGATATGCAAATAGCATTGAGCACACTGTCTATGAGTGGATGTGCTACCCAGAGTCTCAAGTTGGCGATGCACCTTAATGAATACATGAATGCTTTTCAATAGTCGATTGTGCTTTGTGTCTGAAGATAGAAGCTCGGAGAAGCTCTCTTGATAAACCTCGATGTAAGCCGCTGTAACCCTTCTTTGGATGCTGGCGGTAGACTTTAACAGCCACAGTACATCTTGCTGACATCTTAGAGCATCTCTTCGCCTAACTCATAATAGCTGACTAGCTTTGATATTAGTCTCACCTGCCGGAGGCCAGCGAGTGACAAAAAAAAACACCGAAACATTAACATATTGTAGGATCAATTCTGTTAAAGTACTCTTAGTTTTAAGTGTTATAACGGACTAAAGATAATTAGTTTAACATAGAGACATAATATATTAGCTTTAAAGTAAATCTTGAAAGATATTCACTTATACTAATTCATGGCCATCTCCAAGGTTGTTCGTATGGGGTAACTCTATTAGTTGTGGTATTTGAAAGCCTCACGTGATCTGGCGTTTTGTATGTCACGTCGCTCAAAGAACCCTTTGCTTGACTTGAATTATGTCAACTATTCTTTGTTCTCGAAGATTGCCCTCCCTAGCTTTAAGGCTCACCCATACTTAATTGGCAAACTGCGCTATGCGCTGATCTTCAAGATTCATCTCCGCGCTTCCACGACGCGCGTTGTCACATCTCCTTTTCAATATCTTGCGCCTCAGCAGATACCACCAACATCATGGCTCAATCAGGTGTCGAACAACCACCGTCGAATGGCGAAAAAGCGCCTGCTCCTGAACCGCGCAAATTCAAGGCCTCAGATCTTCCTCTACCTTCGGCGACAAGAGCAGCAATAGAATCGCTTGCTCATAGCTTCAAGAAGGAGGGAGCCTACGATTCTATTCGAAAGCAAGTTTGGGACAAGTTTGAAGCCAGCGTACGATGAGATAGGAACACACGCGCAATGCCATACTGATGCATAATTAGGATTACGAGGCTCAGGTCACGAAATCGATTCTCGAGGTGGCCGAGCAGGAAATCGAGCGCAACCCACAGCAGCTTCTCACACTTGATCGAAGAAAGGCTGCGGCTCTAATCGATGGCGCTCTAGAGAGATCCGGGGTTTATCACAAAGCAGAAGATGTCATTAGCCAGCTGATCGATGTGGGCGCCATAGAGGAGCGAATCCGCGAAACACGCCGGGCCGAAGTCGGCGAGGAAGCAGCTGAGGCAGAAAAGCTTCGGGGCGCCAAAACAGACGAAGAATACGAGGCCGAGACTGAGGCTCGACGTGCGGAACGTGAAAAAGTTCGGGAAGAGCTGCGACAAAAAGAGGCTGCAATCGAGGAGGAGAAACGAAGAATCCTCAAAGAGGAACGAAAGAAGGAAGAGCGGGAGCGAGAGAAAGCCGAAATCAAACGCCAGGAAGAAAGAGATGAGCGTCGCCGAAAGCGCGAACAAGAGCGCGAGGAGCGTGAAAGATTACGAGATATTGAAAGAGAAAAGCGACACAAAGAGCGTGAGCGCGAGCGCGAGCGTGACAGGGACCGAGACCGTGATACAAGGGATAGAGATAGGGACCGAGACAGAGATCGCGACCGGGATCGTCATCGTGATCATGACAGACATAGGGATGATCGCCACAAGGAGAAACCAGCGGTCTCTACAGAGCTGAAAGAGAAGCTCTCCAAAGAAGAACACGATCGACTGGAGCAAGAGGCTCTGGCCGATTTACTCCGCGAAAGCTCCAAGCCAGCCCAAAAGCAAGAGTTGGAGATTGATTCTTCCCTCGCACCACCGCCACGCAAAACGGGGCCTGTTTCGGCCATCAACCCGATCAGGCGAGAACGTTCGTCGATTGCAGAGGGCCACAAGACCAGCGATGCAGGGCTCGGAGCTGAACGTGATGGCCATGGAACACCGGCACAGGCCAAGAGACCTGAAGCGGACGATCGAAAGCCGAGTCGTAGTGCTTCTCGGATCGTCGACTGCGATGGGGACCGCGAGAGAGATAGAGAGCGTGATCGCTTAAGGGAACGAGATTCTCGTCGCGATAGACGCTCAAACTCCCCACACAGAGGCATCAGTGGGTCGCGTATTCGGGACAGACGTGACAGAAGCCGGTCTCGAGCTAGAAGGGAGAGGACTCGTTCACGGACTGGCAGAGAGGACCGTGCGGTTAGAAGCCGATCACGACCCAAGTATGACCACTACGAGCGAAGCAGATCCCGAAGACGTGATCGTAGCCGTTCTCGACCTAGAGTGGTCGAGCGAAGAGAGAGAAGCCGATCAAGACCTAGACCCGAGCGCCGAGATCGAAGCAGAGACAGAAGGGACCGCTCACGACTGCGCTCTGATAGACGGGAAAGGAGTCGTTCCCGCACTCGACGTGACCAAAGCAGGTCTCACGACACTCGTCTTAGTGGAGCTGACCATTATGATCCTCGAGAAAGAGACCGTGAACGAGACAGAGATCGACCTCGTGACCGAGAGCGCGACCGCGAGAGATCTCCTCTGAGACGCAGAAGCCGAGAAAGGCCTCGTGATGACCGTGATCAAGCAAAGCCTCGCGAGAAGGAGCAGGAAAAAGCGGCCCCCGAGAAAGAACGCGAAAGAGAAAAGGAAAAACCAACTGAGCATCGTAGTCGTTCTCCATCGCGAGCCACTGCCACTGCCGCACGACCGAGCTCCAGCAAAGCTCAGGATGGCCTTGAGGAGTGGAAGATGGAAGAAGTCAGAAAGCGGGAAAAAGAAGCCAAGGCTTATCTGGCGGCTCAGAAGGACGCCAGGAACAAAGGCCTCCCAATTCCTGGACTCGACGACAAAAAAAGCAGTGGTGAAATATCACCTGACCTACGCCGCCGCCGGATTCAGGACGATATCGACAGATATACGCCCGGAGGTCGCGAGGAGCGGAGGAGAAGTCGTTCTAGGAGCCGCAGCCGACAACGGGATGCAACAAAAGATCGAGACCGGGAAAGAGAAAGAGAAAGAGAAAGAGAAAGAGACAGAGATAGAGTTGATCGTGATAAGCCGAGGGGTGGAGATAGCTATCGCGAGCGAGATAGGGACAGAGATCGTGATAGGGACCGAGACCGAAGAGACAGGGACAGAAATCGCGATACGGATCGACGTGACCGTGATAGGGATCGTGAAAGAGAACGATCGAGGGATAGGAGGAACAGGCGAGAGCGTAGTCTATCTCCTCGACGAGAGAGGCGGGGAAGTAGAAGCCGCCGTTGATAATGAGTTGATTTTCACATAAGAATGATAATCTTGGCAGTTTTCAGGAGCATTGGAGGTCTAGCTATACAGCTGGAAGTTCGTTTGCCATGGGTTAGGTGGATTAATAAGATACCCCTTTAAACACGAATTGATACATCATAGCAGGGCTCTTCGAACAGTTCAGCATCACAACTCTACACTACTGATGGGATACATAATTTCATTAAAACATTTGATCATTATTAAAAGTCTATATAATGCCTAAGTGAAATCGTCATCAATGGGCAAACCACGACGAGGTCACCCGAGTTACATGCTCGCTAGATAACCCATGATAGTGCCATAACGCGCCAGCAATTATCACGGTGATAAAACCCACACATCCAATCATGATGGCTTTGCGTAAAGTAGGAGACATCTCGCCCTCTCGATTTAGGGTACCGGTACCCCATGCAACCGCTTCTTCCCACATGTTGAGGAGTTGTTCGTAACCGATCGAATATAGAACAAGACCCATGAGGGCAACGGCGTATCCCAGTGTTTGTGTAAGGGAGATGTGAGTACCCCAAAGCACAACAGAAGCAGCCACGAGAAGGATGCTCTTAAGAATACCACTCAGAGTCATGACAAGTCCTGAAGTTTTACCGATCTGTATAGGAGTCAGTAGTGAAAGTGAATTGTGGGGGATTGGATTCTGGCTTACAAGGAAGACACTGATGACATTCAAGAAGAATGCAAGGCAAGCATTAGCAAGCAGTACGCCATAACCGGCTTGAGCTGCATCTTCCCACTTGAATCGGGGGCCTTCACTAAACAAGACTACGAACATGTTCATAAGGGTACAAACAGGTGCGTAGTAGTAGAGGCCGACAAGAGGATCCATCCGGAGACCCTCGGCACTGAGCATGACCTGGATCATGACAACACGTACGGCTTCGGCAATGGTGCCGCACATCTGAAAGATAAAACCCCACCAGGAGAACTCGATCTCTCCAAAACTGGAAATGGCGACACCAGCAACAATGAGCATGATGTTGCCAAATGTCTTACTATCCGGCTGAGCGACGCCCCATACCCATGAAGCCACAAGAGTGCAGACAGGGCCGGTAGATTTGAGCATCTGAATAAAAGCAACAGACAGGTAGAGGTACACGATATTGGAGAAGACGAGCGAAGCTGAGTAGAGGACGCCGATAGGGAGAATGGTCCGTATGTAGAGTCGTCGAGTGATTGGGAGTGAATGACGTGAATCGAGAAGAGAAGTAGTGCGAGCAAGTAGTTGCGTTGCTATTGTTGCAAAGACAAGATGCCATGTTGTGAGGATGATAGCTGGTAGCTTGTTAGTTTCACGTCATGATACACTATGCATGAACAAGTAGAATACTCACGATATCCTATAAGGGTAAATTAGCAAACTAATTCAATTTTGACACAACTTGATTGATAGCAGTAAACTTACGGAATCCAGCAGTGTCAATTAGCCACTTGTTGAAGAGAATAGTGGTATTGGAAAAGAAAATCCATGTTCTGATCAAAACATCATGTTAGACATCCCCGCACATATAGAACTTATCCGCATCGAGAGTTCACATACATTATGTAGACGGACGCGTGTATTCTTGAACCTGTTCCCTGGTTTAGAGGCTTTTCTGAGAATCCATTGTCGACAGCCTCAGACCCACGCGACAACCTGTTGTTGGCCTCCAGATCATTTGATCCCGCCATTCTTTCGAGTGTCTCAGTTTAAAAGTAAACAATGCTTCGATTCCGTTTCTCGAGTTTGGGAGGAGTAGGAAGTGATCTGTGGCTTGCTGACTGTCGTCGGAGACACGATACAGCGCGTAAATAGTGTAAAGCCACCTGGAGCTAGACCCAAACTCTCGTCCTCGAGTGACGTATTATCCAAGGGAGAGCAGGGAGAGAAAAGTTTTGAGAGCCCAAAAAGAGGGAGAAGAAAACGATGCCGAAAGTAAAGAAAAAGAAATTCGGTGTCTTAAGAGGCTGGAAAGAGAGAGCTCGATGATGAGGAGGTCTCACAAGACAAGTCGAATAGCACGGTTTGGGAAAGTGGCTGGTCGAGCAACTTCCTTCCTGTTGGTGCAAGCGGAAGCTGATCTGATGCGAGCTTGTTAGTTGCGACTGCCTTTATTAGTGATGTGTATGAAAGCAGGAAGCTTCATATACGTCGTTCTTTGTTCTCAGAATTATTTGCGTTTCAGATTTATTGCAATTCAGATTTATTGCAAAAAACAAAGGAACAGAAACAGAGACAAAAGTAGGAGATAACCTTCAAATTTCGACAAGGCACCACACACGTGGGTTCATCGTACTTATTAACAAAACACGATACAATCACAGTCAAGGATGTACGTTTTCTCATCGCGCTCAGCCTCGAAATAGGCCTGTCCCTAGCCAAACGTCGGCTCAATGTTGCCGATCTCTGACATAGACAACCCAACATCGGCTCCCAAACGAACAAATCCTACGACTCAACGCCTTGTTCTTCAGACAAAGACGCCGAGTTCCAACCAACAACTGGGTCAAAGAGCGGAACTAATACGTCAACAGACCCTCGTGAAAGAACTCCCCGTCGTTCGTCTTACTCCTCGTACCTGCCAAGCAAGTTACGCTCAAACCTATCATCACAGGCGAAGCTTTTCCAGTGCAAAGGGGCGCAGGGCAAATCGTCCCACAAGGCAAAAGCTGGCTAGACGGCAAGGCAAGCCCATGCTGATCAGCACCTGGGGGCATGGATGTCAGAGACCCTGTCCCGGGGGTTTCTGTTTACGGATTGACCAATCAGGCTGATGCCTTGACAGCTAAGCGTTGTCCCCTGGTTGGTACAGGAAGCTTGGCATAATTGCGAGCTGTTTATACGAGGAGACCCTCCTTGGTCTAGATTTCATCTGTAACCACCTAACTTGTTTGGTCCTCCGGACTGTGGGACTGTGAAGGATGAACAGAAAGCACATGGCAGCTGTCAATTCCCTTTGATCGGTCTTGGCCGAGTACGCAGCACCTCACAGACCAGGTCCTCGAAAGTTGAACTGGCTCTAATCTGATGGGGCCACTAACAATTATACGAGCTTTTAAATTCCTCCAGAATTGCGATGTTCATTGCATCTGAGGAATTATGCCAAGGGACTTGCACATCGATGACATCTCATATTGTCTCTGACTAGTATCTTCCTCAACATGACATATTTAGCAGATATTCAGAAACTCACCATCAACTTAGACGCCCATGCCCTCCTTACTAGTTGCCGATTTAACCGCGGAGTGAAGTTTATCCCGCTTCTTCAGGAGGTTGATCAACCAACTGACACTCCAGAATACCACTACGCATTTCCCCCCTCAGCGTCCTGCCGCTATTGTTTCGGCACTCCGTCGGGTCCGTTCCCACTGGAGTGGGCCAAACCGCTTCTCGACTCTCTATTCTCGGCCCTTCAGTGCCGGCACCATATTTATAACTTTTTTTTGGTCTTTCCCTCACTGAAACATGTTAACCCATTCATCCAAGCGAGAAACAACAATTTCGGTTAACAATTCAATTCTGGCTGGCTTGTGACAACGATCGGTTTGCTGCGCCGGGAAACCTGTCTATGCATTATAATCCCGTGTACAGAGTACCACGATTGGTATCAACTCTTATAATAACCTAATTAACTGCAATACAACATGTACTTTGAACCGCTTAATCTCTCTATCCCAGACCCTTCTTACAATAAACAGGTATGCCAACCATTGTTAAATGGTTCTTTAACGCCATCGCTATGCTTTTGAATAAAACCCCATAAATGACACCACACGTGCCTGCTCTTCGCTTGTTGCTCGCCGAGACTTGAAACCCTTTCTACTAGTGCACCACCTCTTCCTTTCCAAATTCCATCCTTCAGCTTTGCAATGCATTATGGCGCAACATGAACCAATGGAGCTGTATTGGTGATCAGATTAGAGCCGCGCGTTGTCGTTTCAACGGCAGCCTGATCATTTGCAATGTATGACGTGGCGTCTTCTTCTAAATTCGATGTCTCCTTTGGCTTGCCATTGGACTTTTGAGTTTCGTGCCCCTGGGCTATTTGAGCCGTGTTGTCCGTTGCACTGGCCAGCCCGGTTGCGGCACCAAGATCTGCAACCTCATTGGCATCTTGCATACTTTGGTCTTGATCGTTCATAGCCATCGTAGAGTCCACACAGTCGTAAAAGAGCATAAAAACGCCGGGGGAAAGGCTAAGCACTACATCTTCGCTAACCTTTGAGACGTTGTGATCGCTCAGCCTCCACCAGTCCATCTCAGGTTCGTCGATGTCGTTCTCTTGATTCTTTGGTTCGAGCTCAGGCTGAATATCCACCTTGCTATCAGGTTCCTCATCGTCAACTGCTTTGGCAGGCGGGCTATGTCGTGGATATTTGCGATAACATATGTAGTGCCCGTTCTCGTGCCGCCCATAGTGTGTCACCACTGCTCGAAGCTCATAGATAGGCCCCGTAAATTTGGATGAGCCTTGGTCGCCAGCTATCATTGATTCTCGAGGGTCCCCATCCCATTTCTCCTCTGCACTCGACGCCTGGGTGGAGGAATTGGAGGCACTACCCAAACACCACGGGCCAAGATCCAGTGTCATGGGAAAGTTGACTGGAGCCGAGTTCTTCATCATGTTGAAAGTAGAAGGATCAAACACCGATCGTTGCATGTGAACAGCCAGACTTTTTGGCGCCCGAGAAATAACAATCTGCTTGGTCTTCGTAGAGCTGACTTTGTTATTAGCCGGAATGCTGCACTTTTCCGTCAGAGTTTTTTCCTCAAAATCATCTTCTTCCAAAGCTAGCTTCACTGCCTCAAGTCGGCGCAGAGCTTTTTGGAGCTGCTCGTCTGGCGTCCCGTTGTGTCGCATCCTGTCTACCAACTTAGACAAAAGGTCTTCATGCTTCAGAAGGGTACACTTGGCACACTCGACGTTCTCGATCGCTTCCACTTTGCTGTAAGCGTCCAGCCTTTCATACAGGTCATGCTGATTCTTGTTCAAACCAAGACTCAGTGTCAAGCATGTGAAGGGTATCATGGATAACCCATCGGAATATCCACACCGAACACAGGCCACTCTTTGAGCGAGCATACCCTCCAACGGATTGTGGCTCGATTTGATCTCGGGTGAAGATATTATGCTTTGATAACCACTGTCGTCGCTATGCTCACTTACAGCAGCGTCGTCTTTATCAATCTTAATGGCAAGACCGGGATGTTGAGGCTGCGTGTTCTTGATAGTTTTTGCGACACTCTTATCGATATCATCTAATAATTTGGAGTAGTATTCCTGAGCATCCTGTTGAGTCCATGTGCTCATAGATTTGAGCAGACTTGGAGTCCATAACGTGCGCCCATAATTCGAAACGTCGTTCAGGTCAGCGATCAGAGTCCGTAATGTTTGCGCAACGTCTTGATCGCCACTTTTATTCGATGCTTCAAGATAGGTGGAGAGGTATTCAGGCAGAGGCTTGAGTGATGAAAGTCCTTGGAGTATGCTGTTCTGGTAGCATGAGTTGTCCATGTTGCCAAGACCTGGTGGACGATCGGATTCGGTCTTCAAGCCCAAAACGCTGCCGGTCATGGAGAGTGCGCGGTTTCTAACTTCAAAGACTGAGGACATGACGCCGCCGGGGTGAGTCAGCCCCAGGACCCTCCGCATCTTGTCGCTTTTGACCGCATGGTGGCTTCGTTCGACGAGACACATCGACTCGGAGGTTGCGGTTGTAGTGGAATTGTCGGATGTATCCAAGGCATTCAGGAGGCTCTCAGGGACAATGAATACAAGGCCGTCCCAAAGACTGGTTCCTAAAAGGCGTATTGATTCTTGAAAGGTGGTGGTTGAAGCATATAAGTTGTACGTAATAGTGACGACAACGATGAGACAAGAGATTAGGACACTCGGTTGAGTGATGCGATCCCAAGGATTCTGATGTGGAAAGAGCTGTCGATGAGCTGCCACTTGATCGTCGTAGAACTCGTCGAAGTCAGGATGTTGAGACGTCATGCTGTATTGGAGGCCGGATTAACCTCCGCCTAGAAATTCGAAGTCGCAGCGCAGCTCGAAGTGTCTTAGCCTCGGACCCGTGATCAGGAAAGTAGTGGTAGAATATTGGTGCCGATCGAAAGGTAAGCCATGGCCTAACTCTGTGGGCGTGAAAATGCGATAGAGAAAATTGATGCGATAGCGGGTCCGAATGGAGGTTGAAATGATGCAGTTGGCAGAAATATATAATTTGGAAACGCCACTTGAGGAGGCGAGAAAATTGGCAGAGGAAGAGGCAATTGCGACAATGAGATGTGGTCGTGTTGGAACTGCTTTTGCTAAAATTGATACAACATTGCATCTTTGCGTTAGTGGATTCTAAAACAATAAGACAGTGCTGTCTCATATTTTACACTGTACATTATACCTGCATCACAGTATTACCGTCGGTTGTCATGGCTTTTTAGAATGTTAGTACAAAGGAATTTACTATATATAGAAGATGCTAGAAATCACAAGATACACCACAGAGATATTCATGTAATATTTGTAATCTTGTAAATGAAAATTACAGAGTTTCTAACAAAACTGACAATCCCACGATAGATGACATATCTTCCACTTCCAAAATCACAAATCATAAAGATATAGTAGCTAGAGGAACAAAGAAAAGGAGCAGCCGAATCGTGAAAAAAAAAAATCTATGTACAAGAAAGGTAGACCGTTCATCGTTTTGCATATCATGTTCATCATAATGTTTGGTTTTGGTTTTGTTTTCCTTGTTGAAACCAGTCATTGCCGTTTGGCTGGAAGGACATAAGCCAACTTTGGCTCCTCAACGGCAGCATTTTCGAAATTCGACCACATACAGAGCGACACGGGTGTTGCGGGAAGCTCAATAGGGCTTTGGTTCTCCTCTACAATTGGAGCAAGCGGTGGGTAGGAGGGTGTGAACCCGGCCGTGGTTGGTGTAACAATGAACTTGTCATCAGGGCCACGAGCCAGGTGCAGGTGCAGTGTTGATGGCGCACTTCTTGTAGAGAAGTATCCCCATGATTCCCGAGCTAACGACATTTCAGGAGTTTCTTGATCTCCCTTCTTTCTGAACCATTTCATCCATACAAATATGCCTACTCCAACCAGACAGCAGACGCCAGCAACAGTGCCTGCAGTCACCGCTCCCGTTGGACTTATACCGCTGCCCTTCTTCTCCTCTTCGTTATCATCTGGAGTGGCTGATTCTGTAGTAGAAGTCGTAGGATCAGCCGAGGCAAAAGGCGGTTGGAAAACCCTGTCAGGTACTTCTGATGTTTCGACTGATAGGATATCAGAAGTTGGTGAGGAGGTAGTTGTGGATGTTGGAGCAGAAGTTATGGCTGATGTATATTCAGGAATCGGGAGCAAGAAGGCATAGCTTTCGTCCTGGTCTTTGTCCAGTACGCATTCCTTATCGTCTTTGCAACTATATCCAAACGGGCAGCATCTCCTGGCCCCGTTCATGGCACCACAGCGTTTTAGTTTCCGATCTAGTGCAAGTGTTTTGACCTCAGCTTCCGGGTTCGTTGATGGGTTCTGTCTCTCGATGTTGCAGGTTATGGGCAAAATGATCTCGCACTCTCCTTTCGAGTTCTTTGGGCAGCATAAAGCGGTTGTGTTTGCAGCAAGGACCTTGCAATCTGCCTGCGAGGAACAACAGAAATCCCCAGGAAGGTCGTTGCCACACCAATGGTCTCCGGATATCGGACATGACCCATCTCGCCTTTGGTGTTGTGATGGGAAGTTCAAGAAGGACGGGGAAGCCTTTCGAGGGCTTTCAGGTTCTTCGTTGGCAAAGACTCTGACATGTGGTTCAACGGCAGCTGGACTGGCTGGAGCCAGCAGAAAGGAAACCAGCACAAGGAAGATCCTGAGGAGATGTCCCTCGTGAGGCTGAAGAGTAAAAGCCATGGCACATCTACATGGAAGATGAGCGATATCACCGACAGGCTGAAGTTGAGAAATGCCAGAAGGAAAGAGAACTGGTAGTAATGAGGGCAAAGCGCCTCATGTGCAGACGCCGTGCTGCTAGCAGTTCTTAATGATAAAGAAGCGAGAGACGCAACTGAAAGACGCATACCAAGCTATTCCGGCAGCCCAGTCCCATTGTTAGTTCTTCCCTACATGAATCACAGACCAGAACCATCTCTATTTTTCGAGCTGTTGGTTCTGTTCTAAGAAACAACCAAGTCAGCCTTGAGAGCATGGGTCGCGGATCGCCTGGAGACGCCAATCACGAAGGCATCCTAACCGCGGGCGCGACAAATAGTGTGGACTAGGCCCCAAGAAGTGGTCGATGTGCCCCTCTAAGTTATTCTCCCCTGACGCAACCCAAATCCTCGGAAGCGAGGCCAGAAACGACTCTCTTCCATAGGGCGGTGGCTTTGTAACCTCGAGGATCGAAGCGACGCAGGTTCAAGGTCTGGCGCTTATACAAGTGGGGAGGATCCTCTGGGGGACGCGCTATTGGGAGTTGAGACAACCACTTGGCCGCGGACGGTAGACGCTCAGCCGGCCAAAACGAAACGAAACAATTGAGTCAATCATTGTACCTGTAGGTGTGTGTCCTCGGGGGTCTGCCCTGGGCTCTGATAATGGGCTTGTGCTGTAGCTTACTCAAATCGCTTCTGAGAGGAAGGATCCTTGAAATAACAGCTTCGATATAGCAATCATCAGGCTGGCCCTTGGGCCTGATCATGACCTAGGCTCTCTTTTTTTCAATTAATAACTGTCAATGGATGCATTGCATTAGACATGGGTAGCTTAAAGAAAGAAAACATGGTTCAATGGTTAAAAATGGTAGCAGCAGACAATCTAAGTCACAGGGATCTCTAACAGCAAACTTGGTATACCAGCCACTAGTGATGACCAATGATGATGGCCTCCGATTGGTGTAGTAGGTAACGCGTTTATTAATATATAGATCAAGCTTGGTTCAGACTTCTCTTGCTAGATAGTGCATGTTGGAGTTAAGCCATTATCTGGTGCAGAGTGAGCGAACTCTGGCAGAGCTTACATGGCTCTGTCAGCTCGCGCGATGGGCTGGCTATGCGGCGAGAGCAAAATGCGTATCAACACCTTGAGCCGAATAAAAAACCTCAGCCCAAAGGAGAAAAAGCACCGAAAAACAACACCAGTCCCAAGATATCAGAAACCAACCCTGCCATAATCAACCAGTCTAGTACCGAGTGGTACATTTTGCAGTCGTTGTAGCTCTGGAGGGGCTCTGCTCAACAGATGATACCCCTCCTTCGACGATGGTTGGGCCAGGAACTTCATAGTCAACAGAGCTGGAGTAGACATTGACAAGAATTCCAGGATCTTCGATGTCGTAAAGCTCAGTACCAAGGTACCCAGATGGAGAGTCGGAACCATCACCTGTGATTCTGAGGTTGAAGCATTGTGGATAGTTTTGGGCACCGCCTCGCTCAAGGGCGTTGTGCAGAGCAATGATTTCGTGTCGAAGAACATAGTTACCGGGTGCAATGTTCTCTGGAACTCGGACGTTCCACCTGTCTCCATTCTCTTGAAGAATACTGTCTGCATACCTGCCAGGAGTGCCCTGTTCAAGTTGACCCAGACCATCAATCTTGAAGAACTCAAGCTCAGTCTTGTCAACTCGCTCACAAGGGCCCTTGCAATTGGCGAGGTAGTTCAAGACAGGGCCGATGTGGTTCTCAGGCCAGCCTGACCATCGGAGGGTGATTACATCGCCTGCTGTGACTTCGATGTGGCCCTTGGCTGGAGTGGCATCGCGGTGGCAGATGATATCAGGATCGCCATAGGCTTCAGGGGAAACGAAGCCATTGTCTCGCTGCGAGATGGTCCAGCCAGCAACGACAGGAGGGTTCTCCATGTAGGGAAAGTCAGTGCTGCCATAGCCTTGATAAGACACACCGTTGATGATGATCTCATCAACATGACCATGGGCAGAAACGATGATTGCAGGAAGAAGAAGGGCAAGCCAGCAAGCGGCCTTGAAACGAGTCATCTTGAATGGAAGGCTCATGGTGAAGATTAAGACAGAGATCGAGAAATATCAATGAGTGTGTAGTCAAAGGAAGAGTGTTGGAACTGGATGAAGGAAATGCTCTGCTGTTTTCATTTCTTCTAACCTTGGGAGATCACTCAGATTTTATACCTGAAGCTGGGACTATCAAATTTCATTTGAATATTCGCGTTTGAAACTCTCCTGCATCTCCTCCACACCAACGATAACCTTACCTTGATTAAAGGCACATAGGAGTTTTCCTCCGATGTAGTTATCCTGTTTCTTGGCGAATCAACACCCGAAGGATGTATCGGCTGTATCATGATTGGTCTCCCCTTCGGCTGTCAACCTTTATCCCCTGATCTGTACAACATTCCCAGACAAGATTTCCGTAGGGCCAAGAAATAGCCACAGTAGAACATGCATTAGACGGAAAACTAGAGTCAGAGGTAAATGCCGTATTATGACTGCTTGAATCAGGGGGAAGAGGCTGAACCAAAGCGTCAACTTGGTCTCTAGACGAATAGGGTGCTGTTTCTACTTGCATGCAAACGGAACAGAACGTGACGGGGGCTTGCAGCCGTTGTTTCAACATGGGGTATTCCGACTGTGCGTACTCATTGGAGAGGCGTTGGTCAGTGGCCTGCAGCAACCCGTACGCCACTTGGAGTTGAGACGGCTGAATTAGAGTCCCGGGATGCCGAAGGCTGGATGACAGGTATGAGAGCATAGGATCGGCCACTCAAGAAAGACTGAAATCAAAGGGCAGGCTCAGTATCTAGCTTGCTAAGCAAAAGAAATCTCTCAAGCCGGCATCTCACTTAATTGTCAAGTGAACAGGAATTCGTAAGATATTCAAGAGTTGTGATCTGTCGTTTGGATATAAATATGTGTGGACTACTAGAAAACAACTCCTTTTGTCATTTTACACCATTTTTAGAAAGATGGAGGTGGATATCATGCCGTCTCTTCGTCAAGCTCGTAGGGGAGAGATACATCCCAACCGCAACGCCATGCCAGGAAAATGCACATCAGTGCATACACCACAAACATTCATCATTGTGCCGTCTTAGAACTCGCCTTCTCCACCATGGCCAACCACACTGGCAGTCCAAAGACCAACGAGTCCCCACCAGTTGACCTTCCAGCCTCTCCAGAGTCCCTCGCGACCCTGACCCTTGTAGACTGTGGCGGCAACACCCTTAGTCTTAGCCTTGCCTTTCTTTGCTACGGCTGGTTTCGTGCTGGTGACCTCGTGAGTTCCCTCTTCGTTCACGATATGGAACATGGTGCCAAAAGTGCCTTCATAACGCCCTGGGGGGACAATAGTTGTGAATTGTTGGTCAGGACCGCTAAGTGCTTGCACATATTCGTGGCTTGACAGAACCGAGACCTGACCACGTCGAAGGACTGTCTCAATAGGAAGCTTGAGCAGGATTGCAGATGATGAGGCGACAAATTTGGCAATAGAAAAGGTCATTGGCGAGACATGACTGTCGATCATAAACTGAGTTCGGAGAACCAGGGGTGTTGAGAGAGTGATTAGAGGATGGATCAAGGAGTTGAGGACGGTTGGTAGTACTAGCATCGACGAGCACAGGTATGAGGGGAGGTTTCTGAGGGTGGCTAGCGTCCTGCGCTGGCCGTTTGAGCTCGGAGTGACGATAAGTCTGGCCAACGTTAGTTTTACTTTTGCAACCAAGATGAGATAGATCATACCTAGTTCGCACCAAGTCTAATGGTGAGAGAGCGAGTCCTGTAGCCACAGCAGCAGCCGCGGCAACAAAGAGCGACGCCCAAGGATACGGCGAGGCGATATCGATCATGCGATCGATGTCCTCTCTGACGCCCATGTCCGGGACATTGAAGATCGCACTGAGAAAACTTCTACCCCAGTTTTCCAGCAGCGACTGCAACACCGTATAGAGAAATGTCGCATTTGAACCCTTCCATACACCCCAAGCACCTTCTTTTCCCCATAGCTGCCCGATCACTTCAAGAATCGAGTCTGGTCGGCGAAGTGTGAGGTAATGTTCCGGAACATTCGGTTTCTTTACAGGAGAGGGAGCTCGTCGACCGTGTGAGCCTCTAGGAGTTGAGGGACTGGGAGTCGACGGTACGTGAGATGTGAAATAGGCAGGCTCCTCGCCTTCAGAATCTGAGTCTCCAAACTATGCGTCATGATTTAGCGGTGTACCTCCCACCAAGCTCGAAATTCACTTACACCACCGTACATAGAGCCTCCATGAAAAGGGGGCTGCCTCTTAGGCGTCTCGGGCTCAACAGGAGTTTCGTATGCAGCATTTTCATCCTGGTTCCGGACCTGAAGCAATGTCTTTGCTACCTCGAAAGGTTGGGCCATGAGCACTGAGGTGTACTTCCATAGCAGCTCATCGATAAGGTCCTTGACATTCTGGACCATAGACGGGGAAGTATCGCCTAAATAATCATTGTATTCGAGGTCGGACAGGATATCGCGTGCTTTGGAGGCATATCTTTCACCAGCTGCAGTCACATGTCGTCCATTGGGGAATGGGTTTGGGCTAGGGCTCGACTTATTGACTGTCTCGGCCGCTTCTCCAATTGTGGGAGGGATATAGTACGGCCGCAAGGGATTGACGCCTTCTCTGTGAGTCGACATGGTTGGCCCGGACAACACGACGACATAAACCTCTATAAGAAATAATTATAGAGAAAACGCGACAGTTGAGAGCTCCAACGTTACCCGATTCTCACCAGAGAAAATGAAATCATGCCTGCCAATGGCCCCACCCCGGCCACCCGGAGTTAGACGTCGGACTCCGGCCAATGAATTTCCCGGCCGAAAGCGCTGTTTTGCTGATCCGCTATCCGAAGCTACTCACTTTTTTTCGGGCTTGCTTAATATCATCTTGGACGTGAGAGGACGAGACGGGGGCATAAGCGTCCATTGACCGAAATTGGCGCATCTAGAGCCTCTCAACACTTTTCTTCTTCAACTGAAGGACTGTTACAGCTTGTCATTGAATATATAACGCTCGAGCCCCTCAATTCCTCCATTAATTTTCGACGAGAACCCCGCCAATATCACGAATTCGCCGAAACTATGTCTGCGTCACGATCCTTTGCGACTTGCTTGGCCAAGCTCCCGGCTACGGCACCTCGAACAATACAGTCAATGCGACTTGGTCAGGATGTACTGTCTCAGACATCCAAGGGTCGATCATCTACCATCTTTCGATTCACTCGCTTCTCGCCTGTTTCCCATAGAGCATTTACTACCACGACACAACGGCGCCATGGACATATTGACCCCCCGAAGCCCGGTGAAGAGTATGTTGAACCCAAAACCCAGCTGGAAAGCCTTTGGTTGACTTTACTTAGACTTTACGTCACATTCATTGAGAAGGACGGCACAGAGAACAAATTTGCTGTTTCTGAGGGGGATAACCTTCTCGATATCGCCCAAGCAAACGATCTAGAGATGGAGGGCGCATGCGGAGGATCTTGCGCCTGCTCGACATGCCATGTTATCGTTGCCGACGACGCATATTTCGACAAGATGCCCGAGCCCGAGGATGACGAGAACGATATGCTGGACCTGGCTTTTGGACTCACCGAGACGAGTCGATTGGGCTGCCAAGTTAAGATGACCAAGGAGCTAGACGGCCTAGTGGTGAAGCTGCCATCCATGACGAGGAACCTGCAAGCGAGCGATTTCAGTTAAGAAGCTTAATGAAGCACATGTTTTGATATGAGATGAGGGAAACTCTGTACTTGTAAAACTACTGTATTTGGAAAAGACCGGGCGATGGCGGGGGATTCAGGTGCATCATACGGGGTATCTTTGTTGTGACAGTTGTAAGGCCGGAAGAGCACGGCCTGATGATTCCACTACTCCTCTTAAACGAAAGAAAGAAATGAACACACTGAAATGATATTACGCCTCCTCAAGCGCTCCCTTTTTTAACCCGCCGCCTCCTGAGGCGATCAATTCCAAGAATCCCTTCTTACTCATCTCATTAACCTTTTCCTCTCGCTTCTTCATACCGATAACACCCTCCTTTTTCACACCCTTCTCAGCTTCAACAGCCTTGACTTGTGCGGCACGAACGGCGTTGAACAGCTTGACAACACCACGCTGTGCAACCTTTCGTAGCCTCCTCTCTGTCACCATAATCTCCGATGTCGATGTCTCGAGCTCTCCAGTGGCGTCGTTTGTGGTTGCGATAAGAACATCCTTCACCCGGCCCTTCTCGAAAGCTCGCTTCTTCTGCTCGCGCATTTGCTTTTTCGCCTTAGATTCCAAGGCGCTGTCGACAGCGGCCTTGGAGGCTTCGTGTGCTGCGGCACTTCGGGCGAGGACAGGATCTGATCGCTTGGACGATGATAGCTTGGTAGAGAGAATCTTGGAGAGCGATGTTGCGAAGGCATTGGGGTCGTTTCGCTTCGACTTTTTGCGTTTGTTTGTGGAAGCGCCATCTTCATCGTCATCCTCTGACCCTTCATCGTCATCGTCATCTTCCTCTTCGTCGGATTCGGCTTCTGGTTTGCTGTCTCTGGCATTCTTGGCGTTTGTTTTTGTCTTCTTCAGGGGCTTATTTGGCACAGCGCCCTCGTCTTCTGAGCTTGAAACTTCATTTTCGGAGTCGCCAACATCGTCCACCTTGACATTGTGAATATCGTCGTCTGAATCAAGCAGATTTACAGCGTCAAACTCTTGCGTCTCCTCGGATTCAGAGTCACTGTTGTAATCTCGGAGTTGCTTTCTCTTTTGCTTCTTTGAGGGCCGTTGTAGACGACCATCGTGTTGCCTCTTCTTTTTGTTTCCAGGTCCGGCCATTGTGAAATGTTTGTGTCGAGTTGATGAAGCTGGGATATTCAATGCTTCTAGAGCAAATCGTCGCGGATCTGAATTGGACGTCAAACTTTTGAGAATTTTGCCGGGGAAATTTTCTGGCCAGTGGAGGGGTGGGCCTGGGCGGTGAGCTAAGCTACTGTGGATGGATTGTGGGGCCGATCCTAGTGGGGCCGTATCTAACTAAGAGGTTCCAGGACAGGCTGAGTGCAAGAATTTGGATAGCAGGGATTACTCTATGGAATTGTTTACATCCTGGTTCGGGGTCAAAAAAGGATTCCAAGGTGAAAAGAGTGGTATTAAATAGTGCTATCGTTTTCAAAAACTGAATATTGGTCCCACCTCTTGTGTAAAGATCTAACATCTAAAAGAACTTGCTGAGCTTGTCCCACAGTGATGGGGGTACAACCGTCTCAACAGGGACTGCTTCAGGCGCATCCGGAGCCTCCACCGTTGTCTTCCAGGTTTCCTTTCCGTCGATGTAAAGGGTGTAGTGCAGTGAGCTCCCGCCTTTCTCAAGTTTCTCAATAGAAAAGGATCCGAACTTGGACTTGCCTCCAGGGATATAGCTTGATATTTGTTAGTGACTATGTTTTATTCAATGGAGCATAAACTTACTTCATCATGATATCGTCATCTGTCTGCTTGTACGTTGGGAATGGAGAAGCGAATTGGTTCAAAGGACTTGTCGAAAACTCGTGAGCAGCAGCAGACTGTGGCCATCGCGAGTCAGCGGGGGGTGGAAATCTGGTTGCGGCGAATTCATGACGATCCCCAGAGAGGATAACGACACCGGCACCTCGAGCACCAGAATCCCACATAGCTTCAAGGACTTGCTTTCTCTCGGCAAGGAAACCACCCCAGGTATCCTTCACATTTATAGGCCAGTTCTTAGTGAAAGGAACAGAAGAAGCAACGAACTTCCATCGAACTCCTTGGGGAACAGGACGCTCCAACCATGCCAGAAGGTCAGCCAATTGCTCCTTGCCTAGCATGGTCTTGTCCGTGGCATTGAAAGGAACGTTGTTGCTGGAACGATAGCTGCGAGTATCCATCATGAAAAAGCTGGCTGGTCCCTGCGTGAACTCGTACCATGTGGCATTGCGTCTCAGGTTGAGAGGACCTGCAGCTTCAGAAATCGGTGGGTTGACATTGGCTTGGTAGATGTGCCAAGGGTCAACAGCCGCGCTGTAGATGCCAGTTGTGTTAGAAGACCAATCGTTGGAGATCTCATGGTCATCGAGCACATGAATCCAGCTCAGATTCTGTGCAGCAGGGGCCCAGTCAGGTGAAGCATAGATTTGGCGGTATTGCATGCGATACTCTTCAATCGTTTTCCCAAAACGTTCAGGGACGTCAACATAGATGAAGTCGCCAAGGAAGAGCATGAACTGAGGATCCAACTTAGGAAGTAGACCTGCAAGATTCCTCAGACCAGGGATAGCCAAAGCATGTTCCATGGGGTTGTAGGGAAATCGAGGAAGAATGCAAGACGTAGAGAGGAAGGTAAAAAGGCCATCCTTGGTGTTAGGCATCTCTCCAACCTTGGGAGCAGAGCGGAACTCGCCTGTGTGGTTGTTGGAAGTCCTCCACGCGTAGATGTTCTGCTTCGCCGAGTCAAGAGGCACTGTAAGAGTTGTGGTAAAATCGGTGCTGTTGTCAGTCGAAGTGACGTAGCCTGCAGTGAGCCAAATCTTGGTGTCATAGGTCGGCTCATCATCCTTGATGTGATATTCGAATGTGATGGGCATTTGCAACTGATCGGGCTCACGAATGACGAACCTCGCCTCAGATGGCGACACATATCCAAGTCTAACAAAAGAAAGATCATCAGAAGGATAATACCACCTTGCACGAAATAAAGCATCAGCTGTCAAGCCGATAAGAATGGCGTTGATGAGGAATGTCAAGAACGACGCAATTGGGCGCCTAGCACTGGGAGCTCCAGACAAGAGGATGTTCGCGATGCTGGGAACCTTCTCTCCAACCGTAAGCTTCTCCTCAATGTCGACAACCTCAGCAACAACCTCAGCCTCAGGTGCGACTGCGACACCATCCTCTGTCAATAAGGGAGTTTCAGAGGTGACTGTGGACTCTTTCACAGTGACGCCGACTTCATCATCGAGAACTCCAATCTCTGGCTGAGCGAAGTAACTCGAAATGTAGGAAGGAACATAGATGGCGAAAAGCGCAAACGCGATGGAAGGGAAATGTGCCTGGAGGATTCGGTTAGTTGGTGAGATTAAAGCTTCTTGAGCTTGAGCTTACTGGGAACTATAGTCTATGGTCAGCACTTTTTTCGCGCTGGCAAGTATGAGCCACTTACAAGTTTGAAGAATATGAGAGCGCTTATCCTCAGAGCGACTGAGGATAGCTTTGCGGCCTTCGTTTGAACAGCCATGATGACGACTCCCTCTAAAAGGGGACACTAAAACAATCAGGGGAGTTCGCGAAAGCTGGGATGAGACGGGGCGTGTAAGACAAGATAGCTCTAAAATTGGCGGGGGAATTAAGGAGAGTCAAGAAGAACAAAAGCTGGAAGTTTATATATCAACAACTCAACGCGTCATGAGGAGCAAGTTATTTATCAAAGAAAACAGCCCCGTTTTACCTGAAGCTTTGTTTATGAAGGACTACCTTACAAGGGGGTGAGGTCATGGTCTTAGATGACCTTGTCCTGTAACATTACCTTGGCTCGTATTGGCTCATAAGCTCGTATGTGGCTTGACTGTGGCTAAACGGCTCTCCTGCCTGAGGTAGGAAGCTGGGCCTGCTAAAAAGGAGCTCAGGAGGGGTCTTTCAGCCACCCGGCAGAGGTGTTCCACCCCGCCGCCTACAGCCTGTGCTACACAGCTAAGCCACACTTTCAATGCCCCTCTCCGATCTCGGCAGTTGTGTAGCGGGGGTAAGGGTAAGGGGAGCTCAGCGATATATCTCGTCGGATTTATTCTTCAATTTCCTCACTTCCCTTTTTTAACCAATCACTCTCGTACTTCGTCACATAAAACGGATTCTTCTTTGGACAAACTCTCCCAGTCAAGTATTGCAACCATGGCGGAACACAACATTGTTGTCTTTGCGGGCGACCACTGTGGCCCAGAGGTAGGCTACCCGCGAGCTTTCCCACCCTTGACTCTAGACGGAGAGAAAGGCTGACTTTGGTTATTTTGCAGGTTATTGCCGAAGCAATTAAAGTATGAGTCTAGTATTTTCGACCTGCAGTTGGGCACATCTGACGCAGAATTTAGGTCATCAAGGCGGTTGAGGACAACAGCCCGACTGCTGGCAAATTCAATTTGAATCACCTGTTGCTCGGAGGAGTAAGTCGTCCCCGGGTGACGGATCACACGGGTCCGAAGACACCAGTGAGAGAAGTCTTCTGCTGACCTCTGCATTTCTCCCCAGTGCTCTATCGACAAGACCGGCTCCCCTCTTACAGACGAGGCCCTCGCCGCCGCCAAAGCCGCCGACGCTGTGCTCCTTGGTGCCATTGGCGGCCCTGAATGGGGCACTGGCGCCGTTCGCCCGGAGCAGGGCCTTCTAAAGCTACGCAGTGAGATGTGCGCCTATGGAAACCTCCGTCCCTGTTTCTTCGCGTCCGACGCCCTTGTCGAGACCTCCCCCCTAAAGGCGGATGTTTGCCGTGGCGTCGACATGATGCTAGTCCGGGAATTGACCTCAGGCCTGTATTTCGGAGAGCGGAAAGAGTACGATGGAGTCAATGCGTTCGACACTACTGTTTATACGAAGCCAGAAATCGAGCGTATCGCACGGCTGGGCGGCTACCTAGCCAAGACTAGGGGAGACTCGCGGGTCATCTCGCTAGATAAGGCAAATGTGTTGGCGACAAGCAGACTCTGGCGTTCTGTGGTTGACGAGGTTTATAAAAACGAGTTCCCTGATCTGAAGGTTGAACATCAGCTCATTGACAGCGCCGCCATGATCATGGTCAAGAACCCGAAGCAGCTCAATGGCGTTATGATAGCGCCAAACTTGGCAGGTGAGGAAGGCCCCTCGACCACCTCGTAGGCGGTTTAGCTGATGAGCCTTTAGGAGATATTCTGAGCGACGAGGCGAGCGCTATAACTGGCAGCATAGGGCTCCTCCCGAGCGCGAGTCTCTGCGGAGTTCCGGAAGTGGGCTCTAAAGTGCTTTCTATCTATGAACCTATTCATGGTAAGACTCCCGTCCTCTACTCGAGCCCTTCTTGACATATTAGTCGCTAACTCAGATGACAGGTAGCGCGCCGGACATATCAGGAAAGGGGATTGTCGTACGTTAAGACCCTGTTTCGGACGGTTCCTATTCATTTGCTGCAAGTACAGAGCTGACATTCTATCTAGAATCCCATTGGCACCATCCTTTCCGTGGCTATGATGTTACGGTACTCTCTGAATCTTCCCCACGAGGCTAAAGTCGTTGAGGACGCGGTTCGCGCTGCCATCGACGCCGGGCTAAGAACCAAGGATATGGGCGGCAGCACAGGCACCGCTGAAGCAGGAGATGCCATCGTTGCTGAGCTAGTCAAGATTCTCAAGGCATGAGATATCTTACGCCTGAAACAGAATAGACAGCGGTTGCAAGGATGAAGCATAGGAGGAAGATATAAAGAAGATAGTTGTTAGGGACGCGTGAGTTGAGAACAGACGCGGAGGTGGAAAACAGTGGTTGGCAGAAAAAAGCTTCAGATAGCTGGCGAATAAATAAAAGGAGCAGTTACCTAATAACTGTCAAGCTAGAGATAGCTGTATTATTACAAAAGAGAGAGCCAACATACAGACACCCAACACTGAAGTACAGTTAGTGGCTCGCTACCCCGTAATCTGATACGAGTACCTCCTACCTTAGGTAGCGCCGGGAGATGACAATGCAATCACGTGATGTCTACTGTTCAGTCAGGAACAGGGGTCGTTGGCTCCGACACATGTCCACTTTAGCGACAGCTTGTCCTGAACAGCACGCGACAACATCTTATACAAAGCCGCAACAATGAGACTATCAACACTTGTCGCTGGGCTTTTCGCCGGCCTGGTCACCAATGTCGCAGCTACTGCTTTGACATACAAGCTCGATGCCAACGAAAAGGCCTGTTTCCATACCACCACGAAAAAACAGGGAGAGAAGATCGCATTCTACTTTGCCGTGAGCCTCCTCCAATGCAAGATCACCCACCAAATATGGAGTTTAACATGAACTGCAGGTCCAATCCGGTGGTTCTTTTGATGTCGACTACGTCGTCGAAGGTCCCAATGGCAAGATCATCATGGATGGTCAAAAGGAGCGACAAGGCGACTTTGTCTTCTCCGCCAATGTTGTCGGCGACTACTCTTTCTGCTTCGATAACGAGATGAGCACCTTCGCTGAGAAGTTTGTCGATTTTGAGATTGCCGTCGAGAACGAGTCCCGCGCCCAACTGCCTTCCAAGCAGGGTACCACCCCCGAACAGACGTCGATCCTCGAGGACTCCATCTTTAAGGTCTCTGGCCAGCTGTCGACCATTTCCCGGAACCAGAAGTACTTCCGAACTCGTGAAAACCGTAACTTTGCCACCGTCAACAGCACTGAGGGCCGAATCATCAACTTCAGCATGATCCAGATCGGTCTGATTATCTGCATGGGTGCCCTACAGGTGTTTGTTGTTCGATTCTTTTTCCAGGTAAGTCCTACTTGTATGTATGAACGTTCGCGGAATACTGGCTAACTATATAATCAGGGTGCGCGCAAGGGCTATGTATAAGGAAATCGCAGTATCATATACTACGACGGAACTGGGTGTTACGAGGCGCGGAATCAAAAGGAGATGGATCTTGGAAGTGTTACGTATAATCAGCGGAAGTAGAGCGCTTGGACTGTCTTAAGAGCCTGGTATTTGAGTTGACTTTACAGATTTGCGATACTGATATGATAGTTGTCATGATACGCTTTTTCTTGGCCTGACAGTTAATGGAATGACATAAGGCTGTGGCAATTTACATTTATGAATAACCGGTGTTTTCCATGCGAATTGAAGTTCTCTTCTGACTTCTGCCATTGTCAACATCCAAATCTCCTGATCAGCTTCAAGCACTTGAAATAATATCTGGCCAGTAGTTTCCCAACCAATGAGCTATGACGTTTCTGGGGCATGGCTCCAATAGGTAGCTCCATGCTTTTCAGTACAGTACTCCATAGGTTACCCCTGGATTTTCGTTAGCCCAAGACAATCCCACCACTAAGATATCTCTATGTTTCTTAGATTTTCATATAATAAAGATAAAAAAGAAGATAATCAAAAATCGAACGGCTGAGGTAGTAATGTATCTATGGATATGTAAATCACAGTTCAGATACTGCCTGAGCTCTTGAATTGCACAGGCTGAGGAGGTCTTTCACGTGGTTCCAGGAGCTGCCTGATTGCAAAGCTTCAACGACCAATTAAGTTACCCTACCGTGAGCTGCCTTATTTTCTTTATATTTTTTTGCCTTGCCGTTAGCCTTGTACGAAGCCATCAAGCTTTTAACTTCCAAACAAAGGCTTAAACAGTGAGGCCCCTATAGTAGGTCAGTATCTCAGAAGTCAATATCATATAAGGTTTATCTGCCTCAGTGGCGCAATTGCTGCCTTGACCAAGCAGTACAAATGTGTCAGCCTTCTTCCTTCATCACACCCAAAAGATCTTCGATCGGCCTTTGCAACATACCGCGCCTGGTGAGCTGCCTTATAAACTTCATTCTCAAATGCTAGATATGGTCTTCGGGTATGATTTATCCGCTTCAAAATCTCTGCAACTTTAGTTAATTTTTCCTATTGTCACTCTTCAATCGGATTTAAACGTTGCTTTTCAAGGTTGATTGATGCACCATCGAATTTTGGCGTAGCACCAAACTACTCTATGCGCTAAACCTTTTTAAGAGCCGTCGCCTCTTGAAATTCTAAACCTTGGAGCCTCGCGCCTGACGAATGATCCAAACAACTTCATTCTCACAAACACAAAATGGCATCACTCGCCGGGTCGCTTCAGGCTGCGCTGCCCAAACCAAAGTACACGGGCGAAGATGAAGAACCTCCGGCGCGAGCGCAACAACGCGGTGTTCGAATTGTTGGCCCCGGACAACTTGACGAAACCCAGCTGGTCCTCAAGCGATCTGGTCCTCCAGCATATGGCCAGCGCTCAGGATGGCGCCCTCGATCGCAGGAGGACTTTGGCGATGGAGGTGCTTTTCCCGAAATCCCGATCGCTCAGTATCCGTTAGAGATGGGAAAGAAAGGAGGAAATTCTAGCAACGCGTTGGCAATTCAAGTTGATTCCGAAGGCAAGGTCAAATACGATGCCATCGCGCGACAAGGACACAGCGAAAATCGTATCGTTCACACTTCGTTCAAGGAATTGATCCCTCTTCGACAACGCGCCGACGCGGGCGAGATCGATCTTTCGCGACCCGATAAGGAGTCTGTGGAGGCAACAACAGAGAGGACGAAGAACGCATTAGCTGCATTGGTCTCGGGAGCCGTCGCAGCCCAGAAACCGAAGAATGTTAATATTGGGCAACGAAAAGACGCTACGTTTGTTCGATATACACCTGCAAACCAGATGGGCGACAACTCCAAGAAGCAGGACCGCATCATGAAAATTGTCGAGCGCCAAAGAGATCCCATGGAACCACCCAAGTTCAAGCACAAAAAGATCCCTCGAGGACCACCTTCGCCGCCCCCACCTGTTATGCACTCACCACCACGAAAGCTCACCGCTGAAGACCAAGAAATGTGGAGGATTCCTCCCCCAATTTCGAACTGGAAGAACCCCAAGGGATTCACAGTACCATTGGATAAGCGCCTGGCTGCAGATGGACGAGGCTTACAGGATGTGGTCATTAGCGACAACCATGCTCAATTTGCCGAAGGTTTAAAGATGGCCGAGCGTCATGCTCGTGATGATGTTCAGAAGCGTGCCATGATGCAACAGCGCCTGGCGGAGAAGGAAAAGTCACAAAAAGAGGATACCCTTCGAGAATTGGCCCAAAAGGCCCGAGCAGAACGGGCTGCTGCTGGTCGTGGACGTCGAGATTCTCGTGATTCTGGGGACTCGAGGGACTCGAGGTCACGATCGCGAAGCTACAGTTACTCCGAGTCAGATCGCTCTGACAGCGAGGATGAAGAAGTCAGAGAGCGTATTAAAGCACGACAAGAGAAACAGAGGGAGGAAGAGCGAAAGCTACGACAAAACCGCATGGGTGCTGAACGACGAGCTCAAGTTATGGCCCGTGAACAAGGCAGAGATATATCTGAGAAGATTGCTCTAGGCCTGGCCAAACCTACACAATCAAAGGAGACGATGTATGACTCGAGACTCTTCAACCAAACAAGCGGATTCGATAGTGGTATTAACGAGGATAACCCTTACGACAAGCCACTCTTCGCTGCACAGGACGCCATCAGCAGTATTTACCGGCCACGAGCGAATGTGGATGATGATGACGATGGCGAAGCTGGTGACCGAGAAATGGCCAAGATCCAGAAGAGCAGTCGTTTTGGTGAAGCCCTTGGCAAGGGAACTTTCAAAGGTGCCGCGGACGCCGAGGTCAGTTTCCATTTTTACAGAACGCCGTCTAAAACTTTGCTAACAAACCCAACACAGGCACGTGAAGGACCAGTTCAGTTTGAGAAGGATGCTGGAGATCCTTTCAACGTTGACAAGTTTCTATCTGAGGTGGACCAGAACTCATCATCTAAGCGAGGTTATGGCTTGCAGGATGAAGACAACAGACAATCCAAACGACCGCGAGTCGACCCTGACGACGACGAAGATTAAACAGCAAACTTGTGCAGAGTCAGTGGTTATACAGTTAGACACAGTCAGCCGTCAATGAGCAGTTTTTGGATTACAAGAGGCGTATTTACAATACCAAGACACTATCAAAGCACAGCCCTCGGTGCTTGGCGAATTAATTTTATTCAACTGCCTCATGATACCAACCGTTCAATGCTAAGACCATCGTTGGGGGAGGCCCCAGCTCCAATACGTGGAATCACCGGTATCTCATCTCCCTCCGCATTTCGGAAATGTGACCAATCTGGGCTTGTTTGCGGGGTAACCGTCACGAACTGTCAACCTTTGGAGAATCACCATGGTGTTGACCAGGTTTATATGGTCATTTGCCTGCGTGAAGCTAGCTTTCCCCTGATACTCGCTGATCGTTGACCCGAAACCCGAGAGCAAGGGGCTTTATTTCTCCCGAATAATTTGCTAAAGGTCGGTCTTAGCCTGAAAAGAAAGATCGACAACGTCCCCATGGGGAAATACATGACCAAGCTACCCTCACCTTCTCATGAAAGCTTCATCCCCCACAAGGTTGTTGGGGGTTGTTTGTGGGGTCAAGGGTGACTGATGTAGTTATAAAGAGAGTTGAGGTCGCATTGATCGCCCTGGAGTTGTTGATCGATAGCTTCTACCACTGACACCCATTGCAGCCTTGACTATGAAGTTCCGCAAGCTTTCGGCAGCTTTTCTCGTTTCGTTGCTCCAGGCACCTCAATTGGTAGCTGCGGCTCTCAATGCAACTGAGACCGATACACAGTTGGTGATTTCAAACGACCGACTATATGCGGCTGTTCAGAAGAAGGGCGGCGCCATTGTAAAGCTCACTCTTGACGGAACGAACCTTCTAGGTAGCCCATCTGGATCTACAGGCATTGGACCTTACCTTGATTGTTACTGCACGCCCAAGGGATTCTGGACGCCGGGTTCCGTGGCCCCCAAGTACAAACTCTTCAAGGGTAAAGATGGCAAGGGTAAGGACTATGGCGGTATCGTCATGTCCGACACGTACACCGAGACAGGTCAGGTTCTGGAGCAATACTGGTTCTTGAGAGATGGAGAAACTGGCCTCCATACCTTCAGCCGAGTCGCGTATCATAACGAGGAGCAGCCCTTCCTTCGCAACCTTCAGGAGCTTCGAACCCTCTTCCGACCAAATAACGACATGTGGACTCATCTCCTGACCAACACGAAGCAATATGCGCCTCTCCCGGGCAAAGAAGCAAAGGAGAAGCAGGTTGTGGTGCAAGATGCCACATGGTATCTAGGAAACACACCAAATGATCCCTATGTTAAGCAGGAAGCGGACTACTTTACCAAATATACGTTCCAAGACAGCTGGCGTGATATTGATGCTTATGGATTGTGAGTTTCATGCGTCTCGGCATTTTGGGATATTTGACTCACAGATGAAAGGTTCGCTGATGGTTCCAAGACCGAAGATGGAGATGCATATGGTGCTTGGCTTGTCATGAACACCAAAGACACCTACTTTGGTGGCCCTCTGCATTCTGATTTGGTTGTCGATGGTATTCTTTACAACTATATTAGCTCTAACCATCATGGAGATCAAACGGTTAGTCCACGTACTTCTCTATTAAGACAAGAACTAACCTGTTCAGCCCAACATTACCACTGGATTTGACCGAACATTTGGACCTGTAAGTCTATCCGAAGCATCTAGCATATTAATTTCTCTAACCTCGCGTAGCAATACTTCCACTTCAACCGCTTCCCCGGAGAGACCGACATCTTGAAAGCCCAGGCCGATGCTGCTCAATACGCCGACCCTGAGTGGAATGCCGATTTCTACGATTCAATTGCAAAGCACGTTCCTAACTACATACCAACGAAATCCCGAGGGTCCTTCGAGGTCGAGGTCGATCTTCCCAAGGGGGCTAAGAATGCCATCGCTGTTCTCGCACAAAGCGGCGTGGACTTCCAAGACAATGTCTTCGACACAAAGGCTTACCAGTACTGGGCTAATCTTGATGAGAGCGGCCATGCTACTATTCCTCGAGTCAAGTCTGGAACATATCGTCTCACCGTCTATGCCGATAACATCTTTGGACAATACACTCAGGATAAGGTCAAGATCAAGGCTGGCAAGACTGAGAAGAAGAATGTCCGCTGGAAGGAAGAGTCCGCAGGCAAGGAACTCTGGCGAATTGGTACTCCTGACAAGACCTCTGGTGAATACCGCCATGGTTTCGAGCCCGATACATCCAAGCCGCTGCAGCCGGAACAGTACCGTATCTACTGGGCCAACTGGGACTTCGTCAAAGACTTCCCTGAGGGTGTCAACTTCAAGATTGGTGAGAGCGATGTCGGCAAGGATCTCAACTACGTCCACTGGAGTGTTTTTGGAGGAAAGGGCAACTCCGTACGTCCAGAGCAGTATGTTGGTGACGGCAATGTCAACAACTGGACGATTGCCTTCGATCTGAAGGAGTCGCAGGTCAAGCACAAGAAGCATGCAACTTTTACCGTTCAGCTTGCGGGTGCCAAGACTGCTGCTGGAAACACGGATATCTACAATGCTTCTGAGCCTCACTCGAACCTCAAGTATACCGTGAACATCAACGGCAAGGATCTTGAGCCTTGGGTTATTCCGTAAGTCGAACCTGGATCTCTCGAAGATGAGCTATACTGACACTTTCAAGTTATGACCACAGCAGCTCCTGTGCTGTTCGCTCCTCAGTGAGCTGCTACAACATCGCTCATAAATTCGAGTTCGATGCCAAGTTGTTGAAGAAGGGTGACAATGAGATCATCTTGAGCTTGCCTTATAACGCTACCAACTATGAGTCTGCTGTGCTGCCAACATCGGTGTATGTTCAGTATGATGCACTCAGGTTGGAGGTCGAGTAGATTATAAGCTGTATACCTAATTAGCAACGATTATCAAAAATGAAATTTATGATTCCCTGGGGACAAGAAAATAATCAAAGAACGTGATGCCAGATTTTCCGACATCATACGACAGGGCTGATCTTTTTGGGAATTATTCGGTCATCAGTTTCTGCAGGATCGGAGGGTTTGGCGTTGTAATAGCTAGCGCGTGAGGAGGGTTTGAAGGATCGCCATGATCAGAGAAGCAAGAGTAACATCCCAGGGTCGCATAAAGTCAATGTTTTTTCGGAGGCTTTTACTCTCAAGACTAATTTATATAAAACCGGCCTTGAAGTTAAGAAAAATCCTCTCGTTGAGTATCAAGACTCATAGCTCAGTTGATCTCAGTCTTGTACCCTTTAATCAATTCAATTGCATCAAAATGGCCTCTGGAGCGTTTTTCAACCCCAGGGTCCTCCTCTTAACAGCTCCCCTCGTCTCATCAAGCATCACACTCTGGTTCGCCCGTGACCAAAGTTTCTTCCTCGCCCTCTTTACCAAGTCTCCCATTGAGCGCAAGAAGGCCAATGAGATCCTCCCAGGCTACATCAATAATTTCTACGGTTCAGGCCCGTGGGCGGTCCTCACTTTTATTGGCCTAACAATCAGCACTTCGATCGTCAATATCTGGTCTGACCGCGCTTTGCTCCGGTCTCGCGGCTCACTATTCTGGTACGGCTGGTCTGCTGCACTGGCGCTGGGACATCTTGCATATGTGCCTGCTGTAGCGTGGAAGCTCAGGGCGCTGTGGGAGGATAATTGCGCTGTTGAGGGGACGGATAATGTTGGGATGCTGCAGAGATGGTTGGCTGTTAATAATTTGAGGATGTTAACGACTGATCTTGGGGCATGGCTTTGTGCTGTTGTGGCTATTTCAAAGACATTGACTGTCTAAGCCATGGATGCTGGAAGGCATTGGGGATGTCTTTTGTACGAAATTTACCGTCATTACAGTCGAGGATCTGCTGGCGGAGTGGGATTTGAAATCAGAGATCTTCATATGCTACATTACGTCGACGATGAACGAGGCGTGATACTTGGTAGCATTTTAAACGCTCCCTTGATATTTCTTATAGGAGCTAGAGGAGCTATCTGTAAGTAGTTATGTTACAATGGTAGCCGAGTCCCTTGCACGCGACAACATGATGTTCGATCCCCTCCGGCCTCTGACAGGTTGTAAGCGGCTCTCGGCTTCACGGCATGTCTCGTACGTCTCATGCCTGTGTAAGTTATCCTCAATTTCTGTTAGCGTCGGCACCAAAATAAGACAATGTCCACTGAGCTCTCGAACTTAAATAATTCGAGCTCGTTCTTTTCAGTGGAGATTATAAATAAAGAGCTCAGTAAAATGACGCGTTGCCAGGCCGTATTTCCGGTCATCGATTCATGGTAGTGTTGAGTTTACACGCTTCTGTCAGTTATTGGTCTGCAGATTACGCGTCTCGCTATCTCCTGGCAGCCATTTCCGAATTCAAGCTATCCCTTGAGACAGGTAAATAATGCAATCAACACGAACTATTTTTGTAGTGATTTCGGAAACGGTGTTGAGACTCTGACTTGTCAGTGGTTTTTGTTTGTGGTCTCTCGTGTTACCCCTGAACCCTCCCACTCTCAGGTTGTGGCTAACACGGCTGCACGGCTACGCGGATATCATCATTAGCATCGAACTTCAGCCCACACCAAAAAGATGCATGCGCTAGGGAGTAGGCAGATCGGAAAGACGGCATGTGGAGGATGCCCCATGGGCGGGCGAGTGCCGTCAAGTACCTTTTTTACATTGATTTGCTGCTCATGATACCTACATACGTCAAATGCCCAATAAACTTTGGTAGGTGAGTCTTATAGAAAGGGACTGTGAATCACTCACGGGCTGCCTTGGATGTGCGCCCGACTACCTATCTGCAGCTGCACAGTATTGAAGGAAGGAGGAGAGCTGCTTTGCTCCTTCAAATGTTTCAACAGAAATTCATTCCTCACTTCCTCCTTCCTGTGAATAAAAAAGGAAACTTGATTCATATGCTTCTGAGAGAGTGCACTCGAGGCTGAGACAACCCATCTCCATCAACATCCATCTCTTCTGCATTGCATTCCATTCTATCTATCACCGACTCTCTTCTCTTTACTTTTGTTCACTTCACTTCACTTCTTCTCTTGTCATTCATTTTTTGGTGCAAGCAACTTCAACTCCAACTCTTCACTCACCAATTGCCCCAGTTCTTCCACTTTCAACTCCATCAACATGTATCGTTCATCTGGCGTCAAGCCTGGAGAGATACCTCCTATTTACGACGAGATAATGTTGGCTCGCAAAGGCCAGGAAGTCCGACATGCGAGCTCAACGATGCCCTGGTGGAATCCTCGATACTGGCGAAAGAGAATCTGGGCCGCTATTATCATAGTCATCATTATTATAGTGATAATAATTGTCGCCGTCACTGTGGAGAGAGCTAGAAAGAATATGTATCCTGACTACACACCGTTATCGTACAGTTTGAAAGATACATGTAAGTGCCTGTCATCCTCAACTTGGATACAAAGATCCGCTGACCACTGCCCAGATGGGGGTGAATCCTTCTTTGACCAGTTCAACTATTTCACAGGATACGACCCCAGTAGGAACTACCTCTGATTTCAAGGGTTGCAATACTAACGCTTCTTTTCAGCTGAGGGCTTCGTGCATTACGTTCCAGAAGCGCAAGCAAGAGATCTTGTAAGAAACCCCTACTGGCCACAAAACAAGTTACTGCTTAGGATCATGTTTACCTAATACTCTACAGAACCTCACATATGCTTCGTCCAGCACTGCCTTTCTCAAAGTCGACACTTCTGTCGGCCCCAGCAGCAAGCCTAATGCGTCTACGGGTCGCTTTTCTGTCCGAATCGAGTCCAAAAAGACATACGAAAACGGTCTCTTCATCTTCGACGTCAAGCATACTCCCTATGGCTGTGGCACATGGCCGGCCCTTTGGCTTACTGACCGTTACAACTGGCCGAACCATGGAGAAATTGATGTGATGGAGTCGACAAACAAAGCTGAAGACGGGAATCAAATGACCTTGCACACTACCGGCGATTGCTCAATGGACGTACGCCGCGAGGAAACAGGTAAGACACTACAGAAAAACTGCAACCACGTAAAGGACGATAACGCAGGCTGTGGCGTTCTGTCAAAGCCTGCGGGATACGGCACCGTCTTCAACAAGAATGGAGGAGGTGTGATGGCGGTTGAATGGCGGCATGAAGGCATCCGTATGTGGCAGTTCGGTAGAGACTCTATACCGTCAGATATCAAAGGAAACAACCCAAAGCCCGACACTTGGGGTACTGCTGTTGCCGACTTTCCCAACACGCATTGCGACATTGGCACGCATTTCAAGAACCAGAGCATCATTGCCAATATCGACTTGTGTGGTAGTCTTGTTTATCACGTTTGGGACGACTCTGGATGTAAGTTAGCTCATATACTTGTAAGGACATAATGCTGACTATTTTCAGGTTCGGGCAAATGCACTGATCTCGTCGCCAACCACCCTGAAGCATTTGAGAATGCGTATTGGGAGTTTGGGACTTTCCAAGTATACCAGGCAGGTTGAGCCTGAGTTTGTCCAAAGCAGATCGTGTGCTATTTGCTCTTTTGAAAGCGCGGCGTTAAGAACAAAGGGGTCTTCAAGTTGCAATTATGGGATAGGCAGTCATTGCAAACATAAATTCTTTTGCTAAGATTACAGTGTAGACTCGTGGATTCTACATGAGCAGCTCCTCTATGAAGCTCGGGTCTTAAAATACCTGTTAATACAAGTGCCATATCGTCATCTCCATATCTATCCTTGTACCACCTTCGTACATTCAGTGGCAAACATTCCAAAAGAGGAGAGTCCGTCTCCCAACGCCGCCCTATGCTCTAGAAATATGATTACCGTAAACTCCCACGTCTGTAGAAAAGCCAAGCGTATTTATACATCTCTTAACCCGCTCATTCGAACCCCAATTTTGTTTATATCAGCTGCCAGCATTTAGTCGTCCTTGGGTGGTGATCGCATGTATGCATCGATAGCCGCACTGAATGCTGCGAAAGCCAAACAACCACCTGCAGCAGCTTGAGGGCCAGCATTCTTGGCCAGAATACCACCCGTCAAACATCCTGCGGCGACACTGTTCGTAAGATCGTTCTTCGCTCGCAGGCCTTCGATGCCGCACTCTACGCCAGAGTACAAAGCACCAACTTTTCCGAAGTTCTTGGCCATAGACCATGATCGTGTTCCCATATCCTTGAATCCGATCTTGAGTTGTTGCTTGAGAGGAAGCGATGTGATTGTGCTTTGTGGGCTACCGGGGGCGGCTGTGTGGTAAGGTGTATCGTAGGACATCTGGCAGGGGCATTAGCTTGGGATAAGGGCTTGAAGTTCGCCGTGAACATACAGAGGCCATGAACATTCCAAATAAACCACCCATACCAAATCCCATAACTCCCGACATGACTGACTTTCCAAAACAAGACTCCATCGCAGATTGAACCTATATTTCTCAGAGTTAGCTATGCGCCCCGCGAAATTCCGAGCAAGTTGCGCATCCACATACAGCTTTGACGTTGGGATCTTGAGGTCCGCCGATCGCAGGCGGTGCGGCGGCGCCGCCTGGAGGTGTCATTCCCGGGAAGTTCATGGTTGTGATAAGATGAGATGAGGAACACGGTCGTTAAAGTGGGAGGGCGGGTTTAGCTACGGCCGGATGGACTTGAGATTCTCTGGGGAAATCTTTCGGGAGGATTATTTCTGCCAAGGGCCACCGCTTTTCCGGGGGCGTTGTCGGAGATCCGGCCCCACCATGCCGACTTCGGCGGGCCCGCCCGGGCAGGCAATTAATGAGTTTAGTAGTTAAATTGTTCAAAAGGTAGGGGATGTAGAAGAACAAGCAAAGGATCAAACGAAGTTAAGGTCACCCACTTATGGGACAATCAATTCCGGAATTTGCATAACTGTTGTTTGTTTCAAATATCAACAAGGCTGTCATAACAAACTGCTGCCCTCAAGTTGTTGCTCTAGTAATACATTTCCTCTTGTCAAGTCTCAGCAATCATCCCCCTAGCCACAAATCTTCAAAGCTCAAAAGAAAGGTCTCTTCATGCATCCCCTTTGACTACAATTTCCGTCCCACTCTCAATCTTTCACTCGTCCTCGTCCTCGTCCAATGTCTAGGCTTTCTTGCCGCACTGTGGACCAAACCGTCGTCCATAATCATCCATGATTCATTTTCTCTGGTTCGGTTGCTGCTCATTGCTTTGACGGGGGACAGGGTGATCAGGAAGTCTTCGTCGCTTAGGGGCCTGATTCTGGTCCTGACCACCACTGTAGCCGCGCTTGCCAGTTTGATGTGATGTCTCACGAAAAGGGGTAGTGTTCGGAGGCTGCCTAAAGTTGATGAAGGGAAATGCCTGACGGATAGAAGGTAGGCTCCCTCCCTGAGGTCCCTGAGGGGCCCGCTGAGGGGGCACAGTATATGGCCGAGTCCATGAGCTTTCCTCCTGTGCCCTGGAATGTCCAGCCTGGACATTGCTGTTTCGCGGAACTATGGACATCGATTCTCCAGGGTTCTCGTTCTCTCGAGTTTCAGGTACGAGGCGCCAAAGTCCGCCTTCCACTTTCTCCATGGGCCGGCTCAAGAAGTTGCCTCCAGGTCTAGCAGCACGCACTGTTCTAGGCAGCGGGCGAAAATCGAGTGCATACTTCGCCCTCGGGTCGATTGCGGGTGACTGGTTTTCTTCAAAAGACTGCTGATGGGCCCCTTCGTACGGAGCGAATGAACGAACATACGGGACATTGGATGTGCCTGAGCCACTAGGTCCAGGTCCAGGTCTATCCTCATCGATAGTGGGCAGTGCATTTCGATTCTCCGTGACTCGAGTCTTGGCTGCATTCTTGTCCCGTCGTCTCTTGGGCTTCGACTGCTGGCTCAAAAGCGCAGTTAGTTCAGGGTTTTGAGGGGTTCGTAGAACTGGAGGGGGGCTAGCCGGTGGAGGTGATCTGTGGTTCTTGTACCATTCTGTTATCTGTTAGAACCATGAAATCGGGGGAGGAATCGTACCAGACTAACCGATCAAGCGTAGGTGCCGTTCAACAAATGGACCAGCATTCGGGGAAGAACCGCCCTTGACAATGTTCTGGTAGTGATGCTCGTCTATCAGAGTCAGTAGAGATTTAAGGAGGTATTGGAAGCGCGTGGGTAACTCACATAACATGTTCTTAGTATAGTTGCGTTGAGCGATGTCACCAGCATTGTCGTTCATATATTGAGCGCATTGCTCCCAGCTCATGCGTCGATCAGCTGGGTTAGCAGCAGCTACTGAGCGAGGAACAACGACTTCCCAGAGCATTCGTTCTTCGTCTACAGACCAAGTCTTTCCACCCATGGTTGAGGCCCAATGTTAGGGTGGACCAAAGAAGAGAGGAGAGTGAAGAAACAAGTATATAAAAAGGTGACGATAACGAAGAACAAGAGGCAGAGTATATAAGGCAAGCGACGATGCCTATATCGAATGGTAGTGCGGAAAGAGGATAAGAGTAAAGAATGAAGATCACGAACGCAGCTTTATAGACTCTCAGGACAATAGATGAGTGATTCAGTCCCGTTTGCATTGTCTGTCTAAGCCATGCGAATGTTTATCAAAATTCAGGTGCCCGTACTGAATGAAGGACAATGGAGCAGGTGACATTGTGATTCAATGTAAACGAAGAAGTTCAGACGAGCCGTTTGACTCTGACTTTTCCCTTCGACAGCTTCCGACATAGCTACTCCTCAAAGATGCTGCGGGGTTCAGGAGCATGAATGCCCCTAGCAAAGAGGAAAGAAGCTAAAGATCGTTCCAATCTTGAGAACTAGTGTTGTCAGTTGTTGCCAGTTGTTGCCTTATGACGATTTACCGTCTGTAGAGGGGCGGACAGCGACTCACGATACTCTTCTTTTCCAGAGGTATTACTCCGTCTCTCACCCAAAAACCCCACCCTCCTGTCATATTTGCAAGCATTATGTCGGTCGTCAGTCTATCACCGACGAACGCAACGTGTGCAGGATCCGTCACTCCTGTCTCTGGGTGCTTTTTAAAATATTCCATGATCTCCTGGCCACAACCTGGCTTCTTGACCGAGTGCGAGAGTACAGTGATTCCTGTGTTCTCTTCAACCTCTGCAGCTAACTTCAAATTCTTATCCCATGACGTTGCTCCAGCAGTATTTGACACCACAAGTAACTTGCGACCAGGATAAGCCAGCCTTAGCTTTTCAAAGTGAGACTATGCTTCAGTTTAGCAGACAATCTCGAGTATCAGGGGGGTACAAATTATAGGCACCTTGTAAGAATCATACACTTCAATACTATCAGGATAAGTAAAGCAATCGTCTTTGTCGAGAACAACAGCCTTGATCTCTACTTTGCGACCATCTTTTTTTAAGCCTTTCTCAAGAGGAATCGGCAAGTCATTGAAAGTTGAGACTGTGTGATGAGGTAGACACAGACTCGGCTTAAAGATAAGCCTTGTGATATTTAATGAGGCTGATAGATTTAAATTCAACATTGTTCCGTTGTCTATAAAATCCGTATAACTTGAGGGAGCATGTGAATGAATAATGAATTGTCGTTGGAAGTGAAGCTCGCGCCACATGCATTGGCGCCACAGGCGCCACTACCAATTTAATAGGCGCGTTACTAGGAGTTACCACGCGCCTGGGCTCTGTATTCATTTCACCCATTCCAGAAACTACATCAACAATTACAAAAAGTTGGCTCTTGGGAACCTCAAGTGATTCCGTCAGCCTCAGCGATCACACAATGCCTCCAAAAAAGGCAGTAACTGAGCCTGATACTCAACAAGATCCTCCAAGATCCTTACGAAAACGAGGGCACCAAGATCTCGAATCCATTCCCGAAAGCGACCTTGAAACATCACCAGTAAAGCGACAACGAAGTGCAGCTCATCATTCACCCAAAGTCACTACCGGAACGAATGGTCATAGAGAAGCTATACACCGAGATGTGATAGTAGACAGTGATGCAAGCTCATCCGAATCATTATCAAGAGCCGACCCAGATGAAACCCCTAAACCTGCACCAAAACGACGAGGGAGACCACCAAAGAAGGCTGTGAATGGCGAAACTCCTACACCGAAAGCAAACCGTACTGCTCTTTTTGAAACGCCAAACAAGAAAACACCCATTGCTCTGAATGGAGCAACACCTGGAGGAGCAGATAGATCTGCCAAGCGAAAGAGTACGAGGGCTCTCATAGAACATGTTGTTGGCGACGACCTTACGGATGAGGAGGAATACGATGGCCTTGCGCAGCAAATCTACGAATCTAGTGAAGACGAAGAAGCGCCCGAGGGCGACATTGCCATTTCCACAGAAGCATCAGGTGTAGATGAAGCTGCAACACCTTCGAAATCGACACCTCGCCGAAAAGCTCAGCGGAAAGCACCAGCTCGGTCTCCAACTCCTCCTCGCGACTTACCTCCTCACGAATTATACTTTGCGCACAACAAACCTGGGCGAGCGAAGACTTCGAATAATACTCTGGGATCACTCGCTCTACTTACACACGACGAATACTTTACTATTATGCGAGAAACTCAGGATCACCATGAGGCCGATATCGAATTTCTGGAGAGCCTACATGCCGAATCATTCCCGCAATGGGCGTTCGAGTTATCGCAAGGGTTCAGTCTGTGTTTATATGGTTATGGCTCGAAGCGACGTCTGCTGCACAAGCTTGCTGGTCACTTGTACTCTTCCATTAGGAAGGAGAAGGGGGACAAGATTGTGATAATCAATGGTTACGCCCACAACACCACTATGCGCGAGGTATTGAGCACAATTGGTGCGGCTGTTGATCCAAGTCACCGCATTCCTCTAACGCAACCTGCCGTCATGGTCCCTGCCATTCTCTCACACCTCGCCACAACGTCGTCAACGTTGACTCTTATTGTTAACTCAATCGATGCAGCGCCCCTTCGTAAATCTGGCTCGCAGTCTGCTCTGGCGCAACTCGCAGCGCATCCTCAAATAAGGTTGGTGTGCTCAGCTGATACACCAGACTTTGCACTACTATGGGACATAGGTGTGCGATCTGCGTTTAATATGGTGTTTCACGACTGTACGACCTTTGCCCCATATGGTGCCGAGCTGGATGTTGTGGATGAGGTACACGAGCTTCTCGGGAGGAATGCTCACCGAGTCAATGGCAGAGAAGGCGTTGCCTTTGTTTTACGAAGTTTGCCCGAGAACGCCAAGAATCTGTTCCGCCTCTTGGTGGGCGAGGTGCTCATTGCTATTGAGGAAGAGGGCGACAGCGGCGATGAGCCAATTGGTGTTGAGTATCGAATGGTGTACAACAAGGCCGTGGAAGAGTTCATCTGCAGTTCCGAGATGGCTTTCCGAACCCTGCTGAAAGAGTACGTTCCTTGTCACATTCCGTTACACAATCACGACTAACGAAGACTAGATTCCACGACCATCAAATAATCACGAGTATGAAGGACGCTCTGGGAACAGAGTTGCTGAGCTTGCCATTTAGAAAAGATGAGCTAGAGGCAATCCTAGAGGATCTCATGTCATAATGTAGAACCAGTGTAACATATAGAATCGGAAGCATAACAAAGGTGCATGGGCGCTGGTGTCGGGAGAGCATAAGATATCACGAGAGAGTTGAGTTACATTATTGTTATTGAAAAAGGGGTATAATTAAAACATGTAGGGAAACAAATACCCTAAATTGAGACTATCTTGAAGTCTGTCATGAACATTACGTCGTCTATGCAGCCGTCTGCCATGTCTTGCTCTCTATATCAAGCATCAGTCCTAAAGAAACCACCGGAACGCCACTTTTGATGTACTTTTATATCAAACACCGAGACTTTTCACACATGTCCACAACACCACTGGTACGATAACGTTGTCGTTCCCGCCAGTAAGAACAGCCTCCGTCAAGCTCGCCATGGATGCGCACATCGCAGCATTTCGTGTGCCAGCAATCACTCCAGGCTGTTCACCTGCAGCAGGCCAACCACCGATTCTCAACCACATACTAGCGGCACCAAGTCCCAGCATGACAGCGACAGCGAAGGCGGCGCTGCCCTCAAGGCTCTTACCACCTCCCCAGAGCCACTTCCGACGTCCATATCGACGGCCGATAAGAGAAGCAGCTGCGTCTCCTAAACCCACGCAGATGACTCCGGAGACAAGACTGACATCTCGAGTTGTGACTTCCCAGCCAGAGAGGTAGCCAGATCCAGAGCGTGGTAGAGAAGCAAGACCCAGCCAGAGGGGAATCGCGCACCCAATTAGAAGAAAGATGTGCGAGATGACGACTGGACCACGGAAGTCTCTGCCGTCGACATATGGTGCTAGGAATGAGGCAATAGGTTTTGATAGTGGAGGTAGCTGACTTGCCCGCAGAAGATCCAGGATCAAGAAGACCGCAAGGATTAGAGACAGGGCAAGAGCTGCATACGTGGGATCGACAAAGGTTGCGGGCAAAAACATGCCAACCATCATAAAGTGGAACACCTTCCGCCGTGTATCTACCTCATAGATGTCCTTCAGACGGAAGACGATAATGAGCCCCAGAATCAAGATGCCCATCCAGTAAGTACTCAACAGAAGTCGAGTGTTTGCTTCTCCAAAGTCGTTATGGCGAACGTGCTGTACCCAACCAGAGTGACATTGCTTGTCTTCTGTGGGGTCAATTCGTGGGGGCAGGCAAATCCATCTTTCCAAGTTCAGACTGACAACTTGATATCGGAACCAAGACCAGTCGCCGAAGAGATATCCCAACGCCCAGCCAATGGGCTCATTGCCATCTAGGGCATACCATTGTACATAAGTTCGAATGCCACCAAGGATGATAGCTATGATACTCAAGTAGACGTATCCAGCATAAAGCCATTTCCTCATAGTCGCTTGCTCTTGAGTAAGCTTGAAGAAGGGCCGAATGGACATGGAAGTTGCTCGCTTTTTGCGCCCTGAAGGAGTATGCGTTGCGTTACGTCGATTCCCATGATCGAGGTGTGGTAAGGTATGTCTCCGTGCAAAAGACCAGTTTCCGAAAGCATCTGCAGCCGTAGGCGAAGAGGGAGCACTGTCAGGTTCTGCTGGGTTCGGGGAGCTTGGTCCAAAGGTTCGAACTCGAGTAGGTTTCTTGAACAATGGGCCTGTCTCGTCCTCGGATGAGCCAATGGTATCGTACACAGCATCTTCATACTCTGGTCTTAATAATTCGTGCCTCAGCCGTCGTACTGAGAAAATATGTTTGAAGCTCTTCCAGAGTGGCGGTCGCTGGGAGACTGACACTCTCCGAAATCTCCATTTCGGCACTCTGGCCAAAGCAATTCCCCAGCTTATGACACGTCCACAAAAGAAGAGAAGAGAAAGTCCGCCAACCCACAACAGGGCTTTGAGAATCAGAACCTGGGGTGAAGAAGCTAGAAGCAAAACGTTGATAAGTGCGATTGACAGGAGCTGGAGCTCAGCCGTCAAGAGACTAGTTGTAGTGAGATAGTGCAATGTCACACACAAAGTTTGGTGAAGAGGATACAGCAGAATAGCTATTTCTCCTGAAATAAAAGATTCTGAGTGCTTGCTTTCGAAGTGTTCACGCTGCTTTGGGCTCCAGATTAATGGAATGCAAGTTAGGCCCCATGCTAGTACATCATATGTAGCATAAGGATCAACCTTGGGAATAATGCTCTGCGGAATGGAAGCAAGGCTCAGAATAAGGTTAGGTAGAATCGCTGCTGGGTTGCTTGACGAAATAAGAAGCGAGACATATAAAGTAATCGCCGAAGGGTATAATATGGGAGCGGGGTCGAAATGCGCAGGAAGCTCGAGAGGTATTGGGTGAGATGGTGTCCTGTTACGGTATGCCCAAGCGAGGACTCGGACAGGATACAAAGCGAGTAGACCCGCATACACAAGACCACAGAGTAGAATATCTATAATGGTTAAGTCAAAGCTATGAGAAGGAAGGCAATGCGCATACCTTTTCCCCAGATTTTTATGAGCTGTAATACCTGGGAATTTGAAGCTACCATGAGACCCAGCGCTAAAACAATGCCAGCCTCAGTTATGCGTCGAACAACGAGTCTTCTTCGTTTTTTGAGGGCTTCGAGCAGGCGTTTCGTTTCCGGTGTCTCGGTAGGCATGGGCGGCTTGTCTACGGTGCGAATGACATGACCGTCAAGAAGCGCTGGTGACGGAAGAGGTGTTGAAGTGCCAGACAGCGGTTCATTGAGACCTCTCAATCCTTTGTGCAAGTTGGCTTTTGGCGCCGGTAAGCCTTTTAGATAATGTTCGTCGTCAGCTTCGGAGCCACTGTCGCTCGTCTGCGGCGAGTCCTTGAGAAAACTTGGCCATGTCGTAGGCGAGGGTTCGTGGGGAGCATCGTCACTGGTCTTGGCGGATTGCGCTTGGCGGTTCCTCAGTGTGAAACGATCCGAGAGATGCGGAAGGTCTGTATTCTGGTGATGGTACGGGTGAGGCGATCGCGATCGAACTCGAAAGCTGTCTTGTTCGTCGGGGTCGAGGGTATTTAAAGAGTCGGGGCTGAGATGCTCTGTCATGACGAGGGTATTCAAGGTACCTCGATATCGATCATGGGAAGACAACAGGGCTGCGTATGCGCCTCAAGCACGTTTCAAGGAGATTGTCGCAAACAAATGGGCCGAATTGATCGATAACGAGAGTGAGAATGGTTTGAATCGGAGACTATTCCTGTCAGTGGAGATATCTCCACGTCGTCGATTTTGTTGGAAGAAGCTCGAGCATCTGTCCTCGTCCACATGTGACAGTGGACTTTGTCCATCGGGCGTTTCGTCAGCTAACTTCAATCAGTCAGCAGCATGCATAAATAAGGCACGGCCACTCATGAGCCACATCAATCGATGATGGCTTTGGGGAGCAAGAAAACTTTAGACCTTGGGTTCAGGTGATAAAAGTAGTTAGGCAAGAATCCTCCTAAACTTATACCAGATTTACTCAAATCTTTTTGTCACTTGGCATTAAAGATTTCAAGTTTTCTTACCTCCCCTGGAGGGGCTCAATACCTTATCATATGCAGGTAACCTCATCCAGCTTCAACAAATTCACTATCGAATTGATCAAGTTGACGGAAATACCCTATAGCTATGAGGCAAATTTTCAATGAGAATTAAAGGACTCGATGGATCCAACCACTTGTTTTAATCTTATATTTCCCTTAATGTTTCTTACCAATTTCTTATATTCTCTGAATACTGTTGTTGTAACATTCCAGTGCCGCCGCTAAATATCTCCTTGCTCAATAAAACTCCTTTACTCCATCCCTTGTCTTGGAGACTAAAATCAGATGTTCTTTCTATCCCTTGGAGAGCAGGAGAAAGATGCAATGAAACAAAATCACATGCACAACCTTCTTTACTAGGCGCACGGGAAGAGAAACATACAAAACCGTCTCGTTTACAGATGGATATAACGAGAAAACAGTCATGACGATACCGACAACTCAACAGCACCAGAACAGCGAGTGTCACTCTCAGATCGTATTGCGTGTCTGACGGATCGAACCACTGGGGCTTCCGAGTGGTCTAAATTTAGACATACATTCAACCTTCAGCCAGTGGGACCCCTCAGCTGTCTCCCCACGCCCATCCTGGACCTTCAGCACACGCAGGCAGGCAGTGCAGCGATCTGTACTGACGGGAGACCCTCTAGTCTACAGAGTAAGGTATCCAGCATTTACAAGGATGATACATACGTCAACTGGACCTTGTTGGTTATATCGGATGAATGGTCTACAGACTATACCAGCCGATTCAGCAACAGTAAGCCATTTGGCTATTGCCCAACTATCGCCAGACCATAAAATCATTCATCTTTATACCGCAAGCCATAGCTCAAAATCGAACATTGGCAATCCCATTGGTTAAGAGTTGGATCTAAGACGTAAACGTCAACATGCTACTTGCCTGTCTCGAGACAGTTGCACTTTGACAGCAATTTGTCTCTGACAGTGATTTCTGGTTGGTCTATCGACTGATACTAGGTCTCTATGGCTGCATTGGCGCGTCTCACAACCAAGACACATCTCGTAAGTGTGCGTGCTAGCTTACCGTCATTCAAAGGAGACATCAAAACACAATTAGTATGTATTTCTGCTCCCACAAAAGGCTGGAGTTTCATGCTCCGAATTTGGGTGTAGTGATTCGAACAGCGATTTGGTTAATTGTTACAGCTGAGGTTACAGCACAAACATGGCTGCATACGACCCAATGAAATTTCATCTGTGCCAGCCATTCTCTTTTTTCAGATGCGCTGGCCCACGTTGGCGGAATCGACTTCACCTCCGTACGGATACAAGGTATCCAGAACGATAGGCCGCGTGGAGCTTTGTGAATGACACGATATTGGCTGAGCATCATCTCGCAGCAACTGATCATCAACGGTCAATAACAATTCTGACACAGAATTGTTGAGCCGCCAGATCCGGTTGCATACATCATATCTGCTTGGCACCAAAATTTGCTTCGTTTGGACGGACACGCCGCCGGAGCCAAGGACTGTGCACGTTTCCGTACTCCATCTCATGACAAAAAAAGCACCAAAAATAAGGATCAACCGAAATTCCCCATCGTATTGCAGTTTGGTATTGCGCATCTCCGTCATCGCAGTTGGTGAATTTGTCGATCCGTCATACGAACAAAGAAGCTGGCACAAACAATCAAGTTCAGAGTTGAAAGATATCACACCTGGTCGCTTATCACGACAATTAAGAGCAACCATTACAAGTCTTAACTTGGCGTATCATAGAACAAAGGTTCATGGCCAAACATCAGCAACGAGTTTCACGCAGACAAGTTGCTTGATGGTCGATATGCATCATTGCTGCACATACATGGGTGATCATACGCCAGACCAGGTCAATTGATTGCGTTCACAATCGCGGCCCCAAGTTGCAAGACACGATCAACGCTCCGAAAGGGTTGGATAAGAGAAGATAAAGATGGAAAGACAACATCAATGTCAGGGGCAGGGTTCAGGGGACTAATCAGGGGGGTCAAACATGGAATGAGGATCGGGGCCATGCGGGCAAAAAAAAGGCATCATCTTGGGACCAATGGCTTGGGTCCGAATGTTGACCCGCCTCGATGCTCAGCTTTTTATGGCGATTCCTCGTATTCACCTGGGAACGAGGCGATTTCTCACCCCTTCTTGCCCTTCTACTCTACCCTTCCTCTCCAATCTATCAATTAACATGACATACTTCCCATGGGTCTCAGGAGCTTTTTAAAGAATATGAAGAGCAGGACCATGGGCTCATACGGGGACAATCACACAATGCTCCTCTTATACAAGCCCGTCCGTCTGCCGTTACATCCACAGTGACATCACAAAGCTCATGAAGCTCCGTATCTTAGTGGCGTATGTACGGGTTGATGAGGCGCCGCCGTCTGAGCAACGGAAGGACAGGTACCAGGGGTCAACGGATGTGGTAACGGTGCCCCAATCGACAAAAATATTCGTGCAACTGATTACATGGTGATGGAGTTGAACGCCTGTGCAGCAAGAACCAAGAACCAAGAACCAACCATACCAAAGGTGGTATATCGGAATTGTGACAACTGACTTCTGTTGATGGCCCAGCTTGTATCGGTCAATAATTACTAAACAATGGCTGAAACCTTTATTAAGTTTCTATAGCAATTGCATGTTCCAAGAATGGTCAGTTGTGCCCTTGTTATCAGACAGTCAGTGCTTCAGCTCATCTCTGGTCAACTTCAGGTCAAGCAGTCAGCACGCCTCATGTCTTGGACTGTCCTCTACTGTGTTTACTGACAAGAAATGAGGGCTACACAGGCAGACAGGCCTTGTTGAGCCGCCCTTGGGCACCCAAACTCCACCAAAGCCCATCCCTTCCAGGGCTCCCCGGGCTGCTCAGTGCTCAACCCGCCCTCCCTCTGGCCTCTGTGACTGGGTTTCCAGTAGGCGGAGGTGTAGCCGGCCGCCGGCTGAACTTGGCGGGACGACAGAAGCGCTAGACGAGGCCTAGCTTTTTGTCTAGTGCCCGGGTGGCTGTCGTTAAAAACTGCAAGCGGCTCCCGCCCAAGCCTAAAAAAGAAACACGTATAGCGATTTTGTCTAGATCTCCAACAGCCTTTGGCCTTTGCCACTCAGCAGACGAAAACAAAAAGACACAGCAGCAAATAAGAAAACGGCTTACTTGGGCCATTGTGATAGTTGTCTGCAGCTCAGCCTCCTCTTGCCAAGACTAGTCTAGGTCTCGGGGCTTTTAGCAGGACAGATCCCCTCATCTACCCACGATTCACCACCACAGACTGCATTTAACACCAAACTCTCCTCTTCCTCGCCCTGAACTTGAGTTCAATCTCGCAGTTGGCTTGACGTGACGGACTCAGCTCGTGTAACACCCATCACTCCACTACCTCCACTTCCTCCACTCCCTCGCTCACACTCCGCAACGCCTCGGTCGACTGTCAATTGCTTACAGTACAGTACCGTACCGGCAGGCGGCACACCATTCGCTTTCTTGGTCCCTTTTGCTTCTCTTATCCTCACATCACCAGCTGTGTCTCCATTCATAGAACCAAGCAGACTCCTCTCTCGTACGCTAGAGCCACTTCCTTGTCTGCTTGGCACACGACACTCTTGATCATCGATAAAAGGAATCACCCCTCTGGCCGGCTGTCGTCTGCACGTTCTTGAACCCTAGCTTGCTTGCTGCACTGTCTTCACCACTCACCGTCTGGGATCTCGCCTCCTCAACCTCACCACCTGCTCCCAGCCAGTCGTCTCTCGTACCGTCCCCAAATAGCAAACCCAAAAAAAGCTGCCATCTGTCTTGGGTCCGCAATTCTGGACTATTCTCAGCCGCTAAACGTCCTCTGCATATCCGTCTCCAGTCTTCTTCAGGCCTGATATCACCCTGCTCAACTTACAAAACTCAACCTTCTCCCTTCCTTCAAACCTCCTCACTCACTTCTACATCATGGCATCTGTCGACATAAAGAACGACTACAGCATGGAGGCAGGATTGTTGAGCACTGACCGAGAAGAGAGGACCATGTCGTCAAAGGAAGCACTACTCCAGGATTCGGAATCTGCCCAGACCATCCCAAGGAAAAAGACCAGAAGGATATCCCCAGCTAGCAAGACCCTGATTGCTTTGGCCGCTTGCTGTCTTCTGGGCGTCGGTGTAGCATCCATTGGAGGCGCTACCCGACTCTGCCCTGGACATCTCCGCCATGGTGATGTTGGAAAGCATGGCATGAACGCTCATAGACCAAATCTTTCCGATTCCATGGCCCAAATGGTTCGACGACAAAACACACCAGCACCTACCGATACAGAGCAGGGCACTGACCCTACCGATGCCGCTTCTGATGGTGCTTCCAATGCTCCCTCGGGCGGCTCTTCAGGCGGAGCCTCTGGTGGTGCTTCAAACACCGTACAGCAGCCCACTGCTACGGCCGAGGAGCCCACGAACGAGGCTAGCGAGACTGCTGTTCAGCCCTCAACTACCGCCGAAAAGCCAACCGACCAGGCCAGCGCCACAGATGAGGCCTCAAACACCCAGGCTCAACCTTCAGTTACTCAGCCATCTGCTACCAGTGAGCCTTCCTCACCCTCACGCCCTGCGAGCTCAGAACCTATGGAACCCACCTCTAACCCGGATACAGACCGACCTTCTGCCACTGCCCAACCTACCGAGGACTCAGCTACTGAAGCATCTCCTTCTGCCACGGAATCTCAAGAGCAGCCTACTCAGCCTGCATCCACAGCTGCTTCTACACAGCGAACCACCCGCAGGACCACGGAGAACCGACCTGAGTCCACTAAGGACTCTTCCCCTGAATCGACCACCGATGATTCCGAGGCCACTGCCACTGGTACGTCCGTTTCGGAAGAGGAACCTTCTGAGACCGTTCCCTCTTCTCGTGCTTCAACTTCCAATCCTTCTGCTCCTAGTGCTGCAACCTCCACTGCTGCCAGTACGTCTACTCGAAGAACTTCTTTGCCTGATACCTCCTCTTTTTCTGAATTACCGTCCGAGACGGCTTCTTCGGGTGAGACCCTTCAATCCACCGCCCTTGATGATACTTCCACTGTTATCGAAACTGCTACCGTTCCCTCGTCCACTGTCGCCGAAGCTACCACTGTCCTCTCCGAGTCAACTTCTGAGTCAGCTTCCGGGCCAACTCAAGAATCGGAAACAGTCTCCCAGGCTTCAGAGGAGACAGAGACGACTACCGGTATGTGGGACGGACGAGCAGCAACAGGGCTCTTTCCTGGGACATTGCTGCGGATCCAACTCCCCAAACCTGTTGTGATATTACTGTTTCGTGCCATCTCCACAACCTGATGCCTTGACTTCGTGACTTTCGCAAGTGCGCCAAACTTGAAAATGCCTTTTGACCATCGATTGCCTCCGCGTTGACTTCACACTTTTGCAAACTGTTACCATCTGAGCGTATATGCTAACATCGAGACAGACAACCAGGAAACCGCAACTCAGACAGACGAGGCTTCACGAACCTCAGACGATGCCGAAAGCGCGACTGAGACTAAGTCTGAACGAAGCACTGTGACCGGAACAGGTACCAGACGAACTTCGAGTGCTGTGCCCAAGACCTTCACTTCTACGCTTGAAGATGGTGGCATTACAACCCTGACTTCGACTTCTTGGGTTGAGGTTGTCCCCTCGGCCGAAGCTACTGCTGGCAGCGACCCTGAACTTCAGAACGCCGCTCCTCGATCCGTCGGTTCAGTTCTTGCCGCAGTCGTGGGTATGGTCTTCGGTGGTTTCATTCTCCTGTAAATGGATTATGGACACCTCGACCTCACCTTACATCCAGCGAAAATGTCACGCGGATCCCGTGGTGAACGAACTTGTGGTCCCGCTGCGGGCACCAGTTACTTCAGAATGGGTTCATCTTTATGAATATCACGGTCCTTTCTTCATGGGTATAAAATCAGGATAATAGACTTGGGGGCAGCATCAGACGGGATTAATCAATAGACAAGAACTTCAACATACGGTTGTATCTTGGGGGAGATTTGGTTCATTAATGGCGTCCAGCATACATACCGAACATGGATCGTATTTAAAAATGCATAGTACATGAGCGAATACAAGCATTTGAGTTTGCATATTCGATTTTATTTTCCCCTTTTCCAGAAAATCGATGTAAAAACCGATGTAGTCATCTTGTGTGTAGGTATTGACCTTTACTCTCTGACACAGGGTTTTGGTGCTTTCAGCCCAGCAAGGGGTGAACATTACGCGCCTCCAGGCGTGACCGATTCTGATAATGCCGTAGATCAATGCAACAGATGTCATTTGTGGGAATATTCGTTTAATTCGAGGGTATAACCAAAAGCGCCAACAACTCCAGTCCATCCGCCTACACATATTCGCCACCAACTCAACCTCCTGTCCTGACATCCTTAACCAGGGCCAATCCTGGGCATATCGTGATGCTCGCTCAATCTCGATAAGTAAGTATTGAGTTCTTCGACACGCTCCTTATGTGTTTTGAGAAGTTCGGGTCGCGAGCTTGAAGACTCGGCGAGTTTGAGCAGCTATAGTCTTGTTAGCATGATTTCAACAATAGAAGGCAATGAAAGACTTGCCCTCTTCCTTTTTATCTCTTCGTGACGCTTTTGAGCCTCCGTCTTTTGTACTTCGGGTTTGTCGTCATCGTCCTCATCGTGGGGCTCTTGCTCCTCGCCATCCTCGCTCTTCTTCTTTCTCTTCTCTTCGTCCTTGTTTCCAGTATCGAGGTTCTTTTCAAGATCGGTCTTGTCGCGCTTCTTCTTTTTCTTGTGTATTTTGGCGCCCTTGAGTTTCAGGGCACCGCCGCCACCGACAGCAGCATAATCGTCGGAGCCCATGGTGTTGCGGTGCTTTCGGAAGGGTTGTTGGAAAGGCGATGATCATGGACTCGAGGTTAACGGTAAATGTAGTGACTAATCAATATGTGGCGGTGCAAGTGGCTGAGCCCCACTGAAGAGAGCAAGGGGCTGGGCTAGACTGGTAATGTGTTTCTGATCTATCTCTTTGACCGGCATAAGGCATCCAAAGGTCACTCGCCCCGCTTTGCCCCACTTATTTCGAGAGTACCTAAGGGGTACGTAAAGTTCTCATCAGATAGCTTCTTTATTTAACACCACTAAAATCATCAAAATCCTCATATAAA
>JAAOAL010000098.1:0-240740 GCA_013186775.1 Fusarium dlaminii | reverse complement strand
TTAATTTTATTATTTATTTTTTTTATATTTTATTAAGATATTTTTTATTATATATAAAGTAACTTAAGATATAAGTTATATAATTAAGTATATTAAAATCTATATCCATTCTTTGAGTTTATTCCTTATTGCTTTAAGTGCATTATTATTATAAAACACAGCTTCTGCTCTTTGTTTTATATAAGGCTGGTTCTTGCCAACACCACCATACATACTAAAGTTAACTAAACTGACTTCCTGCAGGCGCTACAGGTATTCTAGACTCTTAAAAAACAGGTTTTAAATGACTGTAACAGCTCATGGGGCCACGTCATATGAGCCATTATGCACAACTTCGCGTTTTCATCACCTCTTCTTCACCTATGATGGAATCTACAAACAGAGGTGGGCACACTTTATGCGAGACTCTGACCACACTAATGATGTCGTAGCATTCAAGTATAACTAGCAGGGAATCTGAGCAATGAGAACCCTGTAAACTCGCAGCCAAGCTTTCGGTGTGGCCAAGAGACGTGTCGAGACCCCCTATGTGACGAGACATGCAGCCAACAGCACCCAGCACTCGCTGGCCTTTTCCTAATATCGGATAGCTTCATGCCTGGCTGACCTTATACCTTCCCTTATGGGGTACATGCTTCTGCTGTTAGGTTGCTAAGGGTAGTAGTGGCCTCCACCAAGTGCCATACCACCATCACATCCAAGCAGACTGTGGATTACCTATTTTGGGCACCAGATCGTCAGATCTTTCCCTGGGAAGTTACCAAGGCAATTTTCCTTATCATTACGTTCACGCTGCCTTTTGCGACCCATTTCTGCCCTTTTGCGCTCTGTTCAGCCTTTTCTCACAGCATCTCCACGTCTTGTCCCGAAACAGCACTATGTCACAGATACCATCAAACTATCATTGCCAGTGCAAATCCTGCTCTACCAGTAAATATCACACTCGCTCAGTAGCCAAGTCTTGCACAAACCAAATACCAGCTCAGGAGCAGCCTGCTGGAGCGCAAGCTTCATCGCAGCTTGTGTCACGACAATCATCACACCCAACCAGTGGCAGGGAGGGGCATCTGGTATCGAGGCTCATGCAATCTATAATTCGTTATTGGACCTTTATGATGCTGGACCAGCAGTTACTCATAAGCCAAAGCCAGCCTGACGACATACCCTCCAGTCCTGCCACTACTCTCAGCAATGACAACACGAGCGATGGAGGGTCCACCACCAGTCTTTCCAAACATGATAGATCCTCGGATATTGAAGAAGAATCAGTGGATGGTTCGGTGAATGAAGGAGCGTCAATGAGTCAAACAGATCCCGCCTCTAATGAAGATGCAGATCTAACAAAGTTCACCTTAAAGAGTCTTTTGTTAGGTGAGGAACTAAAGAGGCTCCAAGTCTGGAAAACATCCTTTTCCAACGAAGAGCTGGATAGACTACCTACCATCGACCACGAAGTCGCACAGAGCGTACTGAAATGCTTGACGAGCGTGGCCAACATACTGATTGAAGGGTCAAGTCAGTCATCCCCTGCTTCCAATACTTGACCGCAGCATTTGCTAATACACCAACAGAGGAATGGCGAATCAGGTCGGAGCCAGATGATCTTGAGTTCGAAGGGGTAATTCTAGAGGGGCTACTGGAAGAGATTGGGACAAGAACATCAGAATCCAATGTCGAAAACGAGGCAATGACGGACTATAGTGGTATTTCAGAGTCAGATGAATCTTACATGACCATTGGGAATCCAAGCTTGATCAAAGCTCTCAAATATGAGATTGACAGACTTCAAATGCTTTCTCACTCATTGCGCCTTGGGATGAGGACTGGAGTCATATTTACGAGTAGCTGAGTAATCAATACCTTTATATATATAAACCGTTATTGAATAAAGCCTACAAAGACAAGACACTGGGGTTCCAGGATATATCTATATACACCATGTTTCAGGAGTTCTGGTCAGTAGTCAGTCTCCTGACATTCCATGCCATTCGTTTCACCACGCTTAACCATTTCTCTGAGAGGACTAATGACCGACTGATAAAAGTTTCGCTGGAACATTTCATAATCGCTTTGTTCATCGTCGCTGTTTTCGCCGTAAGCCATGCAGTAGCGAACTGCCTCCTGGTATTGAACACTTGTCTCGGTTCCCAGACGACTCAATTCCTTATCCAGCTGTTGCTGTATAATCTGCCCTTTGAGCTCCCTCCAAAGCCCGAGCTCCAGAAGAACATGTCCGAGATGGTACATGAACCTTTTTGGCCTTGCAGATCCGCGGTCGAACATGGAGGCTCGCAGAAATGGCATCTTTTCAGATTCGATGGGATAGAATTGGATATCCTGTGTACCCCATCCATCACCAAGCCATTCCCTCCAGCCATATCGGAGAGTCGCTTCGGCCAGCTTCAAAGCCAGCTTGAAACGGTCATTTCGAAGAGATCGACTTCGTTGGAAGAGAGCCAGATAGCGCCGATATCTCTTTCTCTTGTTCGACTGCAGCCTTTTCTGCGCCCCCTCCCGTATAATCTTGGAGAGAGTGAGAGGCTTATAACTTGTCTTTGGCCGCTTATTCTCATCCAGGTAGAATATCTGGTGGCCGCTGTCCTGATCAACAGCTATACACATGGCCAGACGATCACTACCTTGCGCAAGACTTCCAGGACATACCTGAATCCGGCAAAATTCAGCAATGTTTGGTGATGTTTGTATTCGCTGATTTGACGACGATGCAGTACCAGATGAGTATCCAGAGTCACGGCGCCAACGTTGACGAAGCCCATCCATTACTGTCACCAAAGGCGAAGACGGCTCTGAGTAGACAGCATCACCCTCGTCCCCGGGGAGGACCAATCTGGAGTGAGCCTCAAACCAGATGTAGTCTCCCTTATTGAAGTTGGACTCTATAGCAACGTGATGACCAGTGATGGCAACGTCGTTTGGATTGATACAAAGTGGTTCATGTTGTTGAACTGGCACAAGTCCAACGAGAGCTGTATGCGCGTGTGCTTGCTCTTGGCCGTTCACTGGGCAAGCTTCACACAAATGACGATAGAGTGTTTTCGTGGCCGAACTTGAAATGTAGAGTCTGGTATAACTCGTTGTTGATTGGGATGCTGGTGGGAAGTTTGAAAGTCTGTAGACCAAACTTTCGATAGCGGAAACATCAAATCCAATATTCTCGATGACCTTATCAAAGTCCTTGAACATCTTGGAATTTCGAATTTTGCGCTCACTTGACCGACCCTGTGGCCCCTTGGTTAGCGCTGGATGCTCTACTTGATTAGTTAGACTCTTACCCGGCTTCGAGTGGGACCTCGTGGGAACGAATTGATAGCATCCTGTAGCTTGTTACGTATATTTGCTAGTCTCTGTTTCAGATCTTCCACGCTGCTTTCACCCATTGACACATGGTTTTGCCGATTGTTCCTCGTAGCTGTAAACCAACTTTGTATCAGAGTTACGTGAAACTTGATTCTCATTTTCTGGTCACTGGCTTTGTCACGGAGTTGCTTCACACAAGTTGCCTTCATGTGGGGAGTTCGCTCTAGTAGCACTTCGTAGTTCTCCATCAAACTGCTGTTAGTATTGCTGATGTAATGAAAGTCGGCTTCTGAAATGCTCGGTGGCATGTCCTGCATGGTCTCGGATTCGAAGCCCTCATCCTGGTCCTCTTCAAGAGCCGGAATCGGTCCGAAGTAGAAATCGTCTTTGATGGTAGATGGTGTTGAGGTTGTTGCTTGAAGAGGACTGATCTTGAGGGTTTTTACAATAGCCTTTCGAATCTCTAGGTGGTCTCCGACAGCGCCGTTGACCTGAATCGAATTGTGGTTTGCTTGGTTTCCAGAAGCATCGTGAGAGATTGTTTGAGAGTCCATTTCAAGCTAACCTGGCGTCGAATAGAACATGGAAAGGGTGCGACGGAGAAGAGCTCAGGGAAACATGTGATAATTCCATCAGATGATCAGTTGCACAAGTAGGGGAAAGATAAGTCTGGGACCCCAACATGCCCGAAATTTGAGGCTCGGTCTAGTGGAGGGAATCAAATACAGAAAGGCGAAGCCCCCACTGTTATTTTCAATGGTAGGCATAATAGTTCGCAAAACAATATTATCATGCATGTCATCAAATAGTAGTCAGCCTGGTTGGCTGCCCGATGTGACGGGACTGCATTGCATTGCATTTACACGTAGCTTTGGAGAACAGCCCATGAGCTTTGCTTACACCACGATAAGTTAACCCCTCTCGGGCCAAAAGCATCGCAGCCTACCGCTGAATGGGTGTCCTTCTTTCCAATGAGGTGTCGGCAAATTGAACAGCTGATCAAATGGTGTATTTATTCGTCTGCGGCTGATGAAGAAGTGCCAACGTGGCCCCAATCAATACCAGAAAGCATACATGCCTGGGGGGAGGGCGTAAATTCACTCTGCAGTCTTTTCAGTCGCATCAGTGTACTGGGATTGTAATTTGAAGTGCCTATAGATCCGAAATCGTTGTTCTGAAATCTTTTACCTCCAGTCTGCCTAGCCACTTAGCAGTAAATCCACTTTCCGATTACTTTCATAATGGTGACCTAATTTCCAAATATCCTTTCTCTGTTATTGTGACTAACATCGTTGTACTTGCAGATTGACCCTATCGGAGCCGTAGCAGCCGCTACAGCCTCAATTGATCAGTCCCTTAAACTTATCCGACGAGTCTCTACAGCCATTGAGATTCATAAGAATGGCAGGAAAGATCTAGACTACATTTTTGATGACCTCTCCAGTATTGCTCAAGTCATAGAGCTTGTCCAAACCATCGAAGAAATCAGAACCCAAGGAGTTCTCAAAGCCTTAGCAAATATGCTGAAACACGCTGAAAAGCTAGATGACCATGTCCAACAGGTCAAGAAGAAATCCAGCACCGGCTCTTCATTTCGTCGCGCCGCTCACCACTTCATGACTGGGCCTGAAGATTTGGAGTATACCAATAGAGTGGTCAATGAGCTGAAATCTCTCAAGACCACGCTTATTCTTCATATTCAAGTTGCTCATGTTGGCCTTGTTGTTCAAGATGATCAGGACAAGCTGGCAAACCCGGGTTGCACTCACATGCTGGACAGTTCGGTTCTTCATGAGGTCAATCAAATTGTTGAGCAGAGACTCGGCAAGGGGCAAGGATTAAAGATAGCTGAAGTCCTTCGAGGCAAGAGCGCGGACGGTAATCATTCTCACTATTCTGTTATGGGAGATAGCTAACCTAGCTTCCATAGGTGATGGAATGATTCGCCTTACACAAGAGGAGTATGAATGCCTCGTATTTCACAGCTTGGACGATAGTCAATCTAAGAAAGAGCTCGGTACGTCATGGCAAGATAGGATATCATTTCGAAAACTAATACTACACAAGGTACAATTCGCGTCGCCAATAATCAAACCTTTGATCAAGCGTTGCAAATCAACGGATTTATAAGCGACGACTGGAAGGAGTTTGCTCAGAACCTGACTATCGAGGAGAATGAGGCTCGTAACCAGTCTATCCAGGTAAATGTACCTACTAGTAGACAAGATTTCGCTACGCTAGTGGCTGTCAGAAACAAAACTCTCGAGATGATGCCGAGTTCGGGTTGGGCACCAGCCCCACTGATGCCAAAGCAGACTATTAGAAGCCTGGAATGAATTCGTATCCTCTTACGACTAGTTGAGTACAAGGGAGTATGTTTCATGATTCGCAGAGGAGGGCTGAGGACTAAGGCATAAAAGCGGCAGTCCGTAGCAGATTACGCGTTACTTAAGTGTCATTTCCTAATACCAAGCCAGACTTTCTAGAAAGCCCCAGTCCAACGTAGTAATACTTTACTGATTACTGATTCTTTGGTGGCGGGGTTGGCACTTCAAATACATTCAATGGCGCACCGCTCTGATCACCAAGTTTGAGTGGGCTAGCGTCGGTCTTATCGACTAGGCGTCGCCACATTACCAGGACGTGCTAAGGATCTAGCATGAAACTCATGAGCAGGGGAGTCTATTTGATCAGGCATAGCGCTCTCTGGATACCAGAGACGAGGGGTATGGCCTCGCCCGCTTCAAGGACAAGATAGCTGGGAGGGATATCGTAGCCGAGCACTGAACATTGTAACAGCATAGAATATTATTACTGGCATGTTGAGGCAGCCTCATACGCCTCACTAAACTAAATGTGTAAAACTCTAGCTTTCACCACAAGGCTCATTAGCAAATTATCCTTTAGAGTTACAATAAGAACAAGGATATTGCAATAGACTTTGAACATAGGGAAATAAGACCTTGGTCAATTGTGAAGGCAGCTGGTATACTGCCTAAATTGGGTTTACAAGAGTGTTAATTTAAGTGGACAGCTGATGCTTACATCATGCGTCTTACACAATAGGCAAATAGGTCTAGTAGTTCTGGTTTAAGAATGGTGTGTTTTGGCGTCATTAATTTATTCTTGTAATAGGCCAAGCTGTTCCTAAAACCTACAATTTGCAAGAGATCTTTTAACATTGCTTTTCGCTAGGGTTCCAAGAAGTCAAGTCAAGGCTAGCTATTATTAAACAGTTCAGGGTCAGTCAATATACAACATAACTATTCGTTTTACTTTTCTGCAATTAACCCTTGGATTGTGCATGACAATCTAATTCTTGAAAATTAAAGTAGAGTAAGCTCTGTAATTCCAGTTGGATGAGCAAATGAAGAATTTGGGGGCCAGCCACCACGGCTGATTGTCAGCATGCAGAATGACGTAAAAGCCACAAATACGCAATATATACAAAGCTGGATCTGGCTGTCTTTTCTTAATTACTCTACACATTATAAATAAAAATCTCACTGCCAAAGCTATTCATTTTCAGCCGTTCTATAGTCAGCAACTCTCCCTATAAGAAACCCAGGTTAGTCTAAGAATTATTTCTATGTCTCCTCCCAAGGGTGATAAAAATCTTGCTGACTTAGTTAGACCACTGTACTGCGCAAGTCTCAACTATGTCTTTTCGACCGCACCCCTTGCCCTTTACTAGCAAAGACCCCAGAATGAACGATGCAACGGGAGAGGGGGAGGCTGCGATCAGTGATCCGTGTCTTTTCCCATGCTATGTCGCCTCGGAACCAGCGTATGCTCTTGCAAGAAAGATTAAAGAGAAGAAGCATAAGAGAGACGAAGCTAAAGCGGCTGAGAAGAAGCTGGATGATGAGGAAAGTCCGAAAGGAAAGGAATAGCTTGTAGTAAGAGGAATATACTTTACTATGACTTATTTAATTTATAGATAAATGTTGTTTTTAAAAAAGAGGGAGGAGGAGTAAAATAATTAGTAAACATCATCGAGTTTATGGTAAGCTTCTCGCACATGCTAAATAAGGAATTACTTAGACATGTAAGCCATGACGTCGTGTGAAACCTCTGCATTGGGCTTGGAATGATCTGCACCCCCACTTTCTGATCCGACTTTTGGATATTATTCACAAGGCTACATTGGGCAGGTAATGGTAATAAAGCGTGCTTGACGATGACTTCGGAAGACATAACTAAGCTTGAAAAATACATTGCCCGGAAATTCCTAGTTAATACTCCTGCGCTTGGAATTATTAAAAGCAACAACCTTCCTGCTTAGTGCACTTAAATCTTGATAAGGTTGGCTTTAGTTACATCACGCGTCCAGGATTTATGCAGAATATCAGAGAGCTGGAGAACTATATCACATTCTCTCACAGTGGTGTTGGGACGTATTGGCTGAGGAGTATACTGTCACGTCATTGCCAATATAATTTAAATAACTTAAATATCACTCCTGATAGAGATTAATAACAATCAGGCATTAATGTTTATATTTCTAAATTATTACCTTCCTTATGGTGTAGGGTAAGTCATTCACAAGATAAGATAGCAGCGACCATTTAAAGTAAGTGCTGTATCGTAATTCCAAATCAGGTAGAGATTGGTGACGAGACATGTACCATTCGACCAAGCACACACCAGGTGACTTACCAGGGTCGGAGATGACTGAGCTCGCACTCGCTCTCGTCAGCGCTAATGAAAAGTCCGTCGGACACTGCTAAAGTCCGATCGCTCAGGAGGCCAAAATTCCGTTTTGATTGGACCTGGAATTATAACAATCTGACATGTTCCCCAGATTCAATCCCAATCTCATTTCATTTATCTCTTTATTCTTCGGTTGATACTTGGGAATCGAACATGGAGTCTTTCAAAGTTATTGTTGTTGGCGCTGGGCCAGTTGGCATGGTCCTGGCTCACGCGCTGCAGGTCTCTGGCATCGACTACGTCCTCGTTGAACAGCGCTCCCAAATTCCTCCTGATCCTGCTTACGGGTTGTTCTTGTGGCCTCATATTATGCGAATTTTTCACCAATTAGGTCTTCTTGAAGCCGTTACAGCTGTCGCGCAGCCTATGATTGAAGCGGTTCATAGATCAATTGACGGCAGTGTTATTCATCGCTCCAGAGGTTTTGAAGAGCTGAGTGCATTGTGAGTATAAATTTATGTACTACTGGATATTTTACTGATTAATGGAAGGTTCGGATATCCTATTGCTATTTTTAACAGAGGTGATTTTGCTTCGGCGTTGATGAGCGAGCTTAAAAACAAGGATCAACGCGTCAAGACAAACAAGCGTCTCACCAACGTTATACATCGCGACAACGGTGTAACAGTCGAATTCGCAGACGGTACCACAGAAGATGGATCAATTGTTATCGGCTGTGACGGTGTCTGGAGTAGTGTCCGCGATCAGATGAAAGCAAAAGCACCAAAAGGTCTTTTCGACGAGAACCCCAACCCATTTCAAGCTCCCCATGCTGGCTTGTTTGCCAAGGCTCTATGCCCCAAGGAACTCGAGCGTGGAAGAAATATCAACATTTATCAAGACGGGTCTCATGTCCAGGTTTTTACTGGTCTGAGAGAAGCAATGGTTGTCGTGTATCATCGCATTCCGACTTCGAGAACAAAAACGTTCTTTGGGCAGAATGACGCTGAAGAGGCGGCGAAGCCTTGGATGGATGTTCCAGTTGGAGATGGAATTACGTTCGGTGATTTATGGAGGAACAAGATTGCTGGAGGTAGTGCGAACTTTGATGAGGGTGTTTTGCCGTGGTGGCATTGGGGACGCATGGTTCTTGTCGGTGATGCTGCTCATAAGGTAAGTTGCATTCATTTTGACCGACTTCAAGCTAACATTGGACTAGATGAACCCCATCAGAGGCGCGGGAGCATGCTGTGGCATCGAAGACGCAATCGCCCTAGTAAACGTTCTCAGTCGGCTCCTTCAATCCGATGCCAACCCATCAGACCGCGAGCTCCATCAGGCTTTCCTTGCATATCAATACGACCGAGAAGCGGCTGCGAAGTTATGGAATGACATCTCTGCGCTGAACCTGGAACTCTGCATTGGCGCTAATCAACCTGCATTGAAAGCGCAAAGCGTTGCTGATTTTAGAACTATTCCGTTAGTTGCTGATGGACCTATCTTGCAGAATATTCCCTTTGAAGAGAAGAGAGGTTTCGTGCCATGGACTAGGAAGACTCGTAAGTCTAGTGATAAGACCAAAGCTCGTCTATAGTCTGGAGACGGCGGAGGATCATGATTAGTAGTTATAGAGGACGTCAGAGTACACCTAGAAGTCGCGCGCTCACGAAGAGCAGGCAAGACATATTTAAATACTTCTATATAAACAATGCAATTACATGAGAGCGTGGTGGCTTGGACCGGATGAACAAGCAGTCAGTAAAGCTAGCCACAACGTGATAAAAACACCAGCACAATCTCCCTCTCTTAGTACCTATAATTAGATGGATGACGGTCCATGATAAAACAACACATGCCCATCCGTGGCTTGAAAGGTCTCACTTGATAGGCTTATGTTCATTTCATGGGTAGCACAAGTCAATAGTCTGTCTTGGCGCTGAGGCTCAGTAGTGACGCTTTTGAATTTGAACCAACCCGAGGCCGGAAATCAGTCAAGCCACACAAAGCTGAAAAGCAGGCTGGCGGATAATCAACAAAACATGACGGGGAAAGAGGAAAGATGCAGGTATTTTAAAGGGTGATCGCCCTGCATTAAGCCCCGATTTGATTTCTCTGTTTGGTATGACATAGGAAAGCCCGCCATGGCTCTATTCACTATGCAAAGCCTCATCATCAGCGGTCTATTCCTAGACGCAGCCCATGCTGAATCCAACAGCACTGCTGACAACACCAACACCACCATGGTTGGATGGGTATCCCCCGCACCTCAAAGAAGTACTTGGAGCATTATCTGGAGCTGTCTATCAATCTTTATCGTCTGCTCTTGGAAATGCGTCCATCTCAACATCCCAACCCACGAGGAGATTCAGGGCGAATGGCATACGATTCAGCTGTGCAGAGGCCTACCTGATGTCTCGTTCTGGCCTAAAGCGCCTCTGCGACGCAAATGGAGACGCAAGATTATCTGGATGACAGTCATTGCTCTTGCACCAGAGTTTGGGGTTGCGCTGGCTGCGAAGCAGTACATGGATGCCCGCCGGGAATTAAAAGAGTTTACGAAAGCTCTTTCTAATGAAGTGTCGGTATAGCTGCCACTGATGGAAATTATGAGGGTCTAACACAAGTTAGTGTACAGAAATATACCATGGCTCACGCCTTTTATGTTAAAATGGGCGGTGTTGTTATTTACGAACCCCAGCATGGATCGGATCCTATCAGGCATGAATCTTCCCGAGGTAGAATGGCGCGTTCTCTGTGTAGGTTCTTATAATTTCCTTCACTTTTACATCTCTGCTTGCTCTTTCAGAGATGCTGTACATTTATAAGGAGAACATCACTACCCTGACCTCAAAATCTAACATCTTTATAGCAGAAGTACAGCCGGAGATGTTCAGAATGCCCGAGTCTGAGATAAAGGATCTAAGCAAAGCAGATGTCATCACCAAGGCGTTTGCTATCATCCAGTGCGCATGGCTCGTTGTGCAAAGCATTTGTCGAACAGCACAAGGATACACCATATCTCTGCTGGAGCTGGCGACCTTGGCATTTATCTTTTGTGCCTTCATTATGCATATTTTCTGGTGGAATAAGCCTTTTGATGTTGAATCGAGACGAATCATCACAGCAATACCGCCTAATTTGAAAGACACAGCAGGTCTCAACACTCTATCTATGGATGACTTGACAGTTTCAAATGAGGAACTGTTTGGGGAAAGAATCAAGAATCTACCCTTCGACACCTTTTTGGATCTTGTTTTCGATATAGTCGATCCCGACGACAAGGATCAACCTTTTTCAAATTATCTGCCCTCCATCTCGCTGTACATCGCCTCGACTACATTCCTCGCTATCCACTTGGCCGCCTGGAATTGGGAGTTTCCCTCCACAGTAGTCAGATCTCTCTGGAAGTGGCTCAATCTTGGGACACTCGTGATTTCTTTCATACCCTTCATAGTAGGTATCCCTACGTATTGGATAGATGAAGGGTCCATCCCTCGTTATTTACGTCACGCGCCCGTGTCACTCGCAGCAATAAGCATGGTGTTTTACGTTATATTAAGATTAGTGGTTCTTGGTTTGACGTTTTATTGTCTGTCGTTGATGCCGGAGAGTGCATATACCACTCTGGACTGGTTGGCGTGGGTCCCGCATTTCTCATAGGATCTTGAGATTGAGAAGCTCGATAGAGGCAATGATGGCGCAGTGGAACTCGGGAGTTATTGATAGATCATACAGCAGCTTTGTTCAGCGAGATGGCCTAATAAACATAAGTCAACCTGTCATCGTCCCCACCTAGTCCTGCCAAGCGGAGACAATTAACATGACGATGTTCCGCCTGACGTTATCACCGCGGCAGATCAACAAACCTTCACCGTAAAACACGCCAAGATCGTCAACGGACTCAAATTGCGATGCTGCCAAAAAACCCATTTTAAGTGCGTATCACATCCAATATGACACCATCTGCAGTGGCACGTGGGGACGTTGGAGCAAGGGTGTTGCCTGACGGTGACTCCGTAGCCGGTTTCATATTTCCACCAACGAGTCATGTTCAATTCGACGATTACAAACATTCGGTATCCCCATGAGCATAGTGACCTTCCAGAAAAAGAAATGCCAATGAACTTTATTCATCTCTAATTGTGATTTATGCTCGGACCGACAATAGAGTTACATGGGTGAAACTCCAACCCGCAATCGATCATAGCCATATCTGGAGACGTTACAGGGGTACTCACAATACGAAGCACCTATTTCGAAACTCTGCAGGGGACCATAGTTTCAAGATATGGTTGAACGTCATGCATATTCCCTTTTTGAATCCGATAAGACCAGTTCCCCAGTTGTTAAAGTTCAGCTCCCTCAACCTGAAGCCCTGCCAAGGCGGTTACTTCCTATGAGATGACAGGACGAACCTCTTGCTTCTATTGGAGCGAGTTTTGTGTTCCGGTTACGTTTTGGTAATTCATTAGAGTTCAACTGCCGACTATAGTATTTCTGGAGTATGATATGAGCCCCCACGATTTTGCTGTATATAGTCTTGCGATGTAGGCCGATTGGGTTTCGTCTGAGCCATCGACCATCTTGTAACATTCATTTTTCGCTGCTGGTCACGCACAGTCTTTTCTTATTCTTTTAAGAAGTCATTCTTTCATCATGTCTATTCTTGCAACTGCGTTGCTGTCTCTTTCTTTTTCCACGGTCGTTTCTGCGATTCCGTTGCTTGAGCGCCAGGATAATGGGACCGCTCCGGCTGACCCTGGAGTTGACTGCTCTCCATCGTCATCTACTGGCCTGAAGCCCGAATGCTGGAAGGCCTGTGAGTAAATAATATTATAGTGGGAAAGAATGACGCTGATGAGGGTAGTGGACATGGAGAAGTACATCAATGACTGGGTCACTGAGAATGGAACCAAGGCCAACTGCGACGAACTTGGTTTCGCTCAGTGCTACCTCCAGTTCAACGTAAGCCCAAAAAACGCCATGATGATAGTATTAAACTGACGGAATAGGGCTTCACTGGTCTTACCTGCAACTTGATCACCAGCGACACCTGCCCTCCCTTCAACACCAAGGATGTTTCCAAGTATGACTCCAACCAACAATTCTACGTACGTCACCCGCTTCTCCCGCTCTGCTCAAACTTACACATACTAGGCCCTCTGGAACATCTACACCGTCTACCAATTCTTCAACCAGTACTCCCGCGCTCTCAGCAACGGCGCCTCCCTCGCCGGCCAAACCATCGACGCGATCGTCGCAAAGGTTGCTCCTCCCGTCGAAGCCAACACCCCCACCAGCGACCTCATGAACATCCTCGGCTCCACCCTCGGAATCGTCTCCCTCTTCACTGGTCTCGTTCCTGGTGATGCTGGTACAGCTGTTGGTTTTATCCGTGCTGGTCTCGGTGCTGCTTTTGATCTCTCCGGCAAGCTCGGTGAGACTTTGACAAAGACACAAACTGCGAACGACCGATTCATTCAGCTCGGTGATATCGGCTCTGGGCTTGCTAAGCTTGTTGAGGCGTATCAGAACAACCTCCTTGAGACTGTGAAGCTTGTGCAGGGCGATCATGCTATCTTCATCGCTGCTTGCCAGGATGGTGGATTCTCTCAGCGCGTTACTACCTCTCTTACCATTCAGGCCAATACTCTCTACCACCAGCTCCAACTTTTCATTCTTTCTAGCGCCCTCAAGGCCAATGGTATTGTCTCGGCCAAAAGCACTGGCCTCAACGCTCAGACTCGTGCTAGTGAAACCGGCGGCGCCATCTCCTGTGACGCTCTCGACCCGGCCGGTAACTGCAACCAGTGGTGGATCGATGGCACTGACACTTATGCTCTCCACAACCCTAATGACTGGAGAAACAACCAGATTGAGCTCACCAAGGCTATCGTTGACGAGGGCTGGGCTACTCTTGCTGACGTCTTCAAGGTTGAGGACTGCGCTGGCAAAGAACCCACTTTCAACGGCAAGGAGCTTGGCGTTACCTGTCTTGTAAGTCTAAATACGTCATGGAATGAACCAAATAGTTAATGATGTTGAAAGGCAACTCACAACTGGTGCGAGTGGAACTACCAGGACTCTCCCTCGCTGTCTCGATCTGAGCCTCAGTGGAAGAACTGCGACAACGACGACAAGTGGGGAACTCTCTGTGGAAGCTTCCAGAACGGACTCGAGAGTAAGTCAATCCTATTTCTGATTGATTACATGAAAAAGAGACTAACGAACCTTTAACAGTTCCCGAATCGTACCTTGGTCCTCTCCTCGACAGCGACCAAACCTGGTGCAAGCGGTAAATTACACATCGTGCAACTCAGCAATATAGTACAGTAGTCATCATGTGCCCGGATTCGCTTCCAGGGAAGTCTTTGCACATGAGGTCGTTAGGCGGTCATCAACCGCTGAGGGAATTTTGTGGTGTAACATAGAAGGAGATGAGACGTGGATGGCGTTTAGTTGGAGTCGGTAGTTCTACATTTACTCTACGCAATTTGGTCAAACACAAACCCGAAGCTTAATGACAATACCCTTGGAACCTCGTGAAACATTCAAGCCCATCATGAGTTTGCTAGCCCTTCTAGCTCACCTCACAAGGTGCGAATAGGTACATGCAACACGCATGGGTATCGACCTTAGATCACCTTGACTAATTGATAGTTAAAGGCGGGCCTTTGAGCGAGGTATATGAGAGCGCATTAGCATTTACAAGTTTACAAGTACGAAAGAGGTCAATAGTGAAAATGACAGATATGTCCAGTTATCTAAGTAATAATATACATAGCATGGAAAAGGTGACACAGTGTCAGCCCTGGTTCCCAACCAGCCAACTAAAGAAGGTGATACACACTTGCTACCAGAGCAATAGCCGACAAAGACATCTAGCACTTGCCAGCCTTAGTAGGCTCACACTCGCCGTTGGACTTGTCGCAACCATTATAGCCCTGGCACTGAGTCTCGGGGTAGCAGTTGTTGGAGTAGGTGGCCTATGTAATTGGATCAGTATGACACATCTAGTGTACATGTCAAAGTGGCTTACCTTGTCACCGAGGTTGGTGTTGATGCCAATAAGCTCGCCGCCGTTGACAGCAGTGACGCCCTCCATGTGAACGGATCGCTTGCACTTTGAGTTGCCCTTGCAGTTACCACAAGATCGGTAGACCTTGCCGTAGTCGTTGGCATCTGTAAATGTTAGCATGAGGCAGGAGACCCAGAAGGCGAAGGGCTTGACATACAGAAGTTGACAATGTTAACATGGCCGCATCCATTGTGCTGGATAAACTTATCAGCAGCCTTGTACGCACCGCCACCAATAATATTGGCAGTTCCACTACCCTTAATCGAGATAGCATCCTCACAAACATCCTCAAACCAGACAAACTCAAGGTTACAAGCACCAAGACAGTGCACACCCTCCTTCTGGTTCGCACCAATGACAACGTTGCGAAGCGTAGCGCCGTCTTCGAGAACGAACACAGCGTCCTTCTCGCCGCCTTCACTTTGGCCGGAGCACTTGACGCCGCGGTCGTAACGAACCCACTTGGCGTCGAAGACTTGGCCCTTCTTGAGATATTGGGGAGCACTGAGGGATTTGGTGCCTGTGGCTTTGGGGACGCCGCCTGTGTAGCCGAGACAAGCCATTGCGGCGGGGAGGGTGGTGAGGAGGTTGAGAAGGCTGGAGACGTGCATTTTGGTGGTTGTGAGAGTGGTGAGTGGTGAGTTGAAGAGAAGCCGGTCAACGGTTGATGAATCGTAAAGATGGAAGCGAATGTAGATGCAGAAAGACGAAGCTGAGATGGTTGGATAAAGATGACTGAAGAGGAACTGGCTATAGTTCTTATACATGCTCTCTATTCTGGCGTTCGCCATCGATTTGACTGAGTACGCTCCATCCATGCCAACACAGCACCATGGATCTCAACAAGTCACCCACCAGTTCTAATTCGCCTATCCTCCTCCATCAATTAGAACATACAGCATTATCCGCTTTACACAAATAAAATAAGGTGTTCAGCTCCTTGTTTCAGGACGAGCTATTTCCTCCACTTAGGTGACGGACAGCCCAGCGCTGATAGGCTAGTCATCCCGGTCGAATGTTTAGAGATGCGCGTACCGTATTAAGCTTATTTCGGGTTCGGATGATTTAACCGCTTTCAAGATATGATGCCCGGAGATGGGAGGCTGTGCTGGTGAGTTGACTGTTAAAATCCGTGGTTTTGTGGAGTGCATGCGTTAAGTGCTTTCGAATCATCTGATAAGTTTATTGGAGCGGGAGGTCCTCGCGGAGATGACAGCGGCTATGATTGGTGGTGAAATTTGTTGTTCGTCTGGTGTCGCTGATAGTGCGGCTTCCGATACGAGGCGGAAGACTGGCTCCGGTGATGCCTTTAGAGAGCCAAAGGAAGATCAATGGTCGGGAGACTTTTCACTGAGTTATTGATAGAATGGAATATGAATCCAAAGGGATGCTGAGAGGGAGCCTGTATCCGCCATCAAAGTGAAGTGCCAACGCCGCTATGGAATCTCTGCTGTCGTAGATCGACGGTCATATTGACAAAGGCCGCTTGAGGAGCTGCATTTACGAGCGGACCGTACCGAGGAATTCTTCTTCCCAGTGTCATCTTTACGTGTTGAACCGGGGAATATTTGGCACTAAACCGTACAAAGAATGCCTCGATCGCGCTACCATGCGCCCGGGACGCTCCTCTATGGCGTAAAGGCTACGCCCGAAGATGCGCTTGCTAAAAGATTCACCTATTACAAAGCAGAGATCTGATGTAGAAATACAACGCTTACCCGGTTTGCCGCATTACTGATAACGAGGCTTACATCACCCTATCTCATTCGCGGATGGAGATCATCTGCAGGTCTGGACAGCTACTTCGGCGAATCAGCGCCATGCTTACGCCACAACATTCCAGTGCCTGACTCTTGCACCGGACCTTTGATCAGCGTGACCTCGAACGTCAGCTGTCTGCGAGAACATAATGGAATGAGATCCCGTCCTTTGCGATTTTACAAGAAAGCATCTGTTATTTTGATCCAGTGCTCTGAAATCTTTCTGGATTCTGTAAGCGGAAATACTGGTACCATGGCACTCTTACGTACGAACCCGATACCTGTTCACCAAGTTCATCCGTATATTCGGATCATACTCCTGGTCACTCTTCTCAACTGCGGCTTCACAATCCTCTTTTTCTCCCATCTCATTTTCTTCCCAGCGCTTTCGAACTCACATTTTCCCCTCGAAACCATCAGATCATCAGTCAAGCATGTTTTGCGACCGTTGGCGAGCAGGCCAGACATTACAGAGTCATGCGCTGAGGGACACCGAGAAGTACTTGCCTCGGGATACACCATCGAGCTTAAATGCAATATGTATCGACAGGGAGTCACATACAATGAAGTGTCCTCGTACAGCGAATGCGCAGCGATCTGCGAGTCACTAGATATTGATGTATGCTCATACCATCCACCCTCAAAGCGATGTGTCGTATCCAGCCTTCATGGAAGAGACATACCCCGAGAAGGTGTCTATTACATGACCAAAGTCACCGAGAACGATTCCGAGGACGTCGATTTTCTTGGTGGTGGAGACCCCTTTGAAGAGGCGCCAGCTCAAGAAATAGACGAGTGCCTGAATCGTATAGCTCACCTCGAAGCTGAATTGGAGCATTGGCGCTCCGAAGCCATCCCATCAACACCTTTATGTGGTGTTCAAGGTATCGCTATTCACGGCCGCATTGACATGATAGAAGTCACCGGCGTCGACGCATGCAAAGCGATTTGTCTCGCCAACCCATCATGTCAAGCTTACTCTGCGTCCGACGACCCGGGAGATTGGTGTTATATCTTTGACAGACCGCACGGAGGACTTACGGCGAGTTATTACCGCCATTTGCATACATATGATCGCTACTGTTAAAAGATTTATATTAGGAGAGATAGATGAAGACGGATTCAATTGTCGGTGTCGGAATGCGTTAGCCGAAACCGCAGCCGACATCCGCGGAATCGGAAATATGGCATCGTGGTGGAGCACGGCTGTCAAAGCTTGGGCAGTGACTAGCGAAAACCCCGCAGTATAATAGATGAAGGACACTCAATAAACCAATTCCTTCCGGAAGCATTCTATCTAGAAGCAAAACTTTGTGTAAAGAACAGTTATAGCAATATGTCGGCCTCGGATTCAGCTGTCTATCACTACCTCGCCATCGGCAAGCTTGGCCGTGGTGAAGTCGTCAAGTAAGTCACAGCCCAGTCCATTGATCGCTGTGGATATACCTTGGACAGCTACTTACCTTGGAGGTCAGGCTGTTCATGATTGACGCGGGCATCAAGTTTGAAGAGCGATTGTACGCCCGAGACGCTACTTGGCCTGAAACCAAGGAGAAGTTGAAGAAGCAGGGGCTTACTCGCACTGGACAACTTCCTTCGGTAGAGTACAAGGGCAAAGTCCTCACTGGGGTCAGTTGCCATCTCTCGTTCGGGCTATCATGACTGAAACTGACTTGAGCTGGGTAGCACGTCCCGATCCTGCGATATCTCTCGCGTGAACTTGGCGCATACGATGGCACAACCAATGACGACAAGTACTTGGTCGATCTCGTGTCAGATATCTACGTCGACTGGAGAGTAAGTCTACATCTGATGACTATGTCTTTCATGCGATGAAGCTGACTCGGTAAATAGGTTCAATGGGTAGCCAACCTCAAGGGACTCAACCCTGATTACAAGGAGAAGGACGCTCCTCCATACTATGAGCTCCTCGGTCAATACTACGCCGAGCGTGAGGGGCCATATCTTCTTGGAGATACTGTCAGCTACGCCGACTTTGCGGTCTACGCCTCTCTCGATAACGACATCCGAACAAAGACACTTCCGGTATGAATTATAATTGTTAAGTGAGTGATGGCCAACCTGACATGAGATACATAGGAAACCCTCCCCGATTCCATCGTCAAGTTCCGAAATGCATTCGAGGCTCGACCCAACATTGCCGACTACATCAAGCAGGGCTAAGGCATAGACAAACAATAGGCAAAACGCGAATATCGTGGCCATGCGCTCTTTCCTGCAAATTGAACTCGTGAAGTTCCCTAAAGACCTTGAGAACCCAAGTAGGCTAACATGACTTCGTAACCGGCCGTAGCATTGGTTGATAGAGTGAGACCATGGCCTGTACCGGGCTGTAGGTGTACCCCAATATGAGACGCGGCGGGATTAAGACCCTTGAGCGTCTCCATATCATAGGTGTTGTTACAATCGCCATCGCAGAAAGGATAGTCATTCTCGCCGATGAAGTACTAGTAGATCTATCAGTCTAGGATCCATGACGTATTGAAAGAAGAGGACTTACCTGGAGGAGCCCCTTGAAGTCATTAGCAGGCTGCCCAATAAGGTTAGAGGACAACTCCCCCACTGTACCAGTCTGCTTGATCTTCTCAGCATACTCAAGCGCTTCGACCTCGAAAGATCCCTTCTTAAGGAAGATTTGCTGGATGCTGCTCAGACTTGCCTGCACAGCATATCCAGCAGGACGATCACCAAAGCGCTTGGGGTCATGCTGTCGCGCAAACTCAAAGCCGAATGTATTAGCCCCGACCTTGCCACTCTGGTTATTGGGAAGAAAGCCAGTCAGGATAGCACCGTCGCTGAGATTGCCATGGAGGGAGAGAAGACCACTTGTTGTGGCGGAACCGAAAGAGTGTCCTATGTGAACGACCTTCTTGGGCTTGTAATCGTAGAAAGCCTTCTGAGGGCGTTTGCCGGTAAGCTTGGATGATTTGAGAAGGTTTCCATCCCGGGCAAGAACAGTGAGTTCCTTCAGGATTGCAACCTGTAGTCCAAGTTGGACCTCGTTATATCCGTCAGCCTTGGAAGACTTGCCAGTTCCGAGACGATCGTACGTAAGGATAGGGTACCCCTTCGCAAGAGCAGCGTCAACATAGGAATACTCTTTAGGCTTGAGTTCAGAGTCCCAGTATCTGTAATCGAAGTTAGCGATAGACCTATCGGCATATTTCCGGGCCCTGCTTACCGCTTGTCGAAACCTAGACCGTGGGTGGCGATCTGCAAGATATCCGACTTCTTACCATCGTTGGGAATGCAGAGTTGAGCGCTGATGGAATAAGTTCCGTGAACAGGGAGGACTTCAGCGCTCCTGTTGGCGTGCGACCAGGTCGAACTGTCCCAGACATAGTCTACGAGGTCGATGTTGCTTTCGACTTTGACGGAGTTGTATCGGGTGTTATTGGCTGAAGCCGTCACGGGAATTTGGAGTTGTACACAGTTCTTTGTATGTCCTGTAGGCGTTGCAAGTGCAGGTAGAAGTGCTGAGAGCCCAATTATGAGCCTAGTCATGGTATGCATTGTTGTGGATATGCGAGTATCTTGGTGAGAAGTCTGTAGTGTGATGCTTAGTGACGAGGTTCTAACTTGTTGTGAATGTAGTCATTTTATAGGCATCTTTGAGCATCATAAGCCTCAAGATGCGTCATATCCATCTTGAGCAAAAGTTACTAGAATTTGGAATGATTATTGAGCTGTACTCTGAACCTGGCGTATTCCAGCGTATAGTGGGCGTAAGCCAGTCGTATCTTTTTCTCGAAGCTTACATGTGAAGCGCCACCCCACTAGAGTCGCTGTAACACTGCATGACAGGACCGGAAGATCCGGGGAATGCGACCAGGTCTCTGCCTCCTACTGAGCTTGAAAGGACAGGCTTAACACCTGAAAGTAAAATCTAATAAACTCATTAGGATATATCGAAAGACACGACGCTCTCTCTGACCATGCTCTTTCTTCAAGCTTTCTCCACCCTCTTCATCACGATATCAAACGCCTTTGACTTGATACTAACGGCCTTTCCATCCTTTCCAAACCGAAACTCAAAGTGATCCATAGAAAGACCATTGTAAATAAAGCGATCGAGCATATGCCAAGTAATGCACGTCACATCCTTGACCTTGGTCAGACCTTCTATCATTTCAGCCTCAGCGTCGCCGAGGGCGGGAACACGGCTCTCCATGCGGCGCGAGACTTGTTCTCAATACCAGTAGGGTACAGTCGGATGCTCTTTATGCCTGAATCCGTGGTATCGTTGTATCTCCCAGGCTGGAAGCGGTTAAGGTTGGGGAGGACGTCGAAGCCTCGGGCAGTCCAGTCACTCAAGACCAGTCCAGGGCCCTTGTCCAACGAGAGGGTAAGCGAGGATCCTGTCTTCTTATCGACATACTGTCCAACAAAGCGAGCCTTGGCTTCATCACGAGCTGCCATGTCCATAGCTGGAATCAGTGCCTCGACGATATTGAGAGTCCCTAGCTGTGCCCAAACACTCGAGACTTCTGGTCCCGCACCAAGGACAGACAAAACGAGGCCAGTGTCAGGGATCATGGCCATACCGGATTGATAGCCGCTCAGGGTACCGCCCTTGGTGTATAGATCGACGATGCGTCCGTCGGAAGTCAGGTTATCGACGCGGTAAATCTCCCAAGGCGATCCAACGGATGCACTCCATGTTGATGTGAAAGTGTTGGGCTTAAGCCAGCGGCGGGTTTTGGGCGGGGAGAGGGCTTTGTTTTTGAGGATGTTGTTCATGAATGAGAGCATATCGGCGGTGCTGGAGCCCATCGCGCCGGCACTTGATTGTGTGAGTAACAACGTGACCTTGGGGCAGATGTACTTACGGAGCAAAGATTCCGATATCAGCGTCCCAGTCAGTGCTTCCAGCGGGGATAAACATGTTCTGAGAGTTCTCCGGGACGATACCAGAGTACGTTTGTTTGAGTCCAAGAGGTTTCAAGACCAGATCCTTGATGGCATCGTCAAAGGTCTTGCTAGATGCTGCCTCAACGACAAGGCCGACCAAACTGATTCCTGCATTGGAGTAGACTGGTGATTGGCTAGGTTGGTATACGGGAGGACGGTAGGACTTGAAGACATTGAGGAAGTCTATAACTGTTAGCCACGAAGAGACAAAAACACACGATGGTTGACATACCTTTTCGGCTGCAGATCGGAGCGCCAGGGAGACCTTTGCAAGATGGAACCTTTTTGTTTTTCGACAGTTTCGGAAGGCCGAGAGCTTCCCAGTCAAACGGGAAAGCAGAGATATCAGTCGTCACTACTATCGTTAACGCTTATTGTCTTGCGATTCTCGGGTTCACTTACTATCTCCACCAAGCCCAGAAAGATGCGCCGCAGCATCGCGAACGGTGATGTCACCCCAGTGAGTAACGTCAAGCTCATCACCGGAATGAGAGCCATCGCTATGAGCAAGCTCTGGAATCCAGCGAGTCACAGGATCATTCATGCTCAACACCCCATCCTCTGCCAGACGCAGAGCCGCCAGAACTGTGAATACTTTGGAAATGCTTCCAAGACGGTAGACAGTACTTGCGTTGATCTTCCTTACACCTTCCTTCGGATTCATGGTGGAAGGCGTGTAGTGAAAGTCAAGCAAAGGTTCATCCTCATAAATGGACTTGACACCGACAGAGACGCCAGAGATATTGAACCCTGCAGTTTGTCCCTTCAGAACAGTGGTGATGGTGTCGACGGCATATTGCACGGCAGGATGTTGACTGGCCTGTCTCGGCGCAGGAAGAACAGGACCATAAGGTGGACAATATCGCGGCGTAGCGTCAACGACTTGCTGAAACCCAGCGAAGAGAGTGAAGAGAGTAGGTAAAGACTGAGAGAACAACATTTTAAAGTATTGCTCTACGAGAAGAAGTATCTGCCACAGTGAATCCATCATAGTTTTTAGAGTTGCTGGCGGCTCTATTTATTCATCTCTATGGTTTTGCGTAGACGCAGTTGTCTGCTGGAATTCCGTTCGGTTGGTTTTAGTGGGCACAGCCCCTGAAAAGACCGAGCTGGCCCACTTGCGAAGGATCTAGCGTGCCTTTATTACAGGGATGTAACAACCAATGACACATCCCCCAAGACCGAGATGAGCTTACGGTTCCATGATGCTCGTAATTCGTCGTGTTTCTCGAACAGGTCTATTCTGGCAGAAGTACATTCTTATGCCATGTATCCCAGTATCTCTCATCCGCCCAAAAGTCCTTCCGTGGACCTCTAGTCTCATCAGCCAGCATACCTTCTAAATCTCGACATTTGCATAGTTGCCCTTTTGCAAAGCGAGCTGGACTTCCGGCGCCTTTGTCGAGAGTGATGCTTTCGTATCGTCGGTCCAAGTAATCTTGCACTAGACATAGATGAACTCTTTGATGCTCAGGAACATCTATAGAGGGAAGACTTGGTTGTGCTTCGTCAAAATTAAAGGAGAGCTTGTCCAACGTGTTTTCCTCAGCTGCGATGACAACCTCCAGTATCTGAGCCTCGATAGCGCCGCACCATGGGCCTTCTCTCCCACTCGCCCGAAGGAGATCCAATGCTTGCTTTCGCCAAAATGAGTTTCTGTACTTAAGCGTCGCGAAGAAGAGAGGCTGAATGATACCCATCTCTGGTGTAAACAGCGGCAAGGTATTTGAAGACTTGTCGCTAGATCGGATGTCGAGGACTGCTTTGGCTGATGCGATGATCTCTTGAAACTCGAGGGCGTAGCTATCATATGCTGTTTCGAAGGGTTGAAGAGCGTTGGAGACGTATATCAATGCGGTGTAGCACTGCATTCGAAGGACAAGTAGTTGTTCGTTCTGGGGGTCTGAGATGCTGCGTTGAGGGTCCAGTTGGTAAGATAATAACCACTGTTGCAGGTTTCCACGGCATCTCCCCTGCTCAATAAACATATCGGAGGGGATTTGAGAAGGGTGAGCGTATTTGTAGGGTAATGCCGATGAGATAAAACGATAGGTGATGTGTAGTATGGAGTACAATGCTCGATCTGGAGACATTAAGGTCATGCTTAGTGTGTTTGACTCACCAGTCAACGGGATGTCAAGACTGGTAGCGTATGTAACCGAATGGAGATTGAGCTTCTCAAATAAAGTCGCTAGCCCACCATCATCAATCGGAGACTTCGCGCAACTGTTCCGGCGTGCGGCGATCACTGCCAAAGCGCCTTGGAGGTGCATGTATCCCCTGTCACTTCGCTGCTGCAGAGTCTCCGTGAAGGCCATAAGCAGGCATGCGACCATACAGGGCAAAGCGCCGTTCCGAAGATCCGATACTTCGTTTTGAACGAGCCTCAGCGCTCGATGGTAATGTCGTGTAGTTGCAAGCCCTTCCCGAGATCTAAGCATATGCTCATTGTAAGAAGCGCCGAATGCAGCGGCAGCAGCTTGCACGGCGGGTATTGAGTGAATCATCTGGGGTACTGCATAACTCCAGAATGAAATCTCGGATTCACTTTTGGCGCGACGGGGTCCTTGGCTGAGAACAGTGCAGGTAAGGTAAACATAGGGATCTAGAGAAGATGTTGGACTGCGCGGGGGACTGCGGACAGATAGAAGTGCTGCTTCCGCTGCTCTCAGTGAAGGACCTGGTGGCGCGCCAATGGGGTAGCCAAGACATGACACCTTAGAGAAGAGGCAACGTCGGCAGGATGGCTTCGTCTCATCGCATTTGACCCTTCGTTTCCTAGATATATCAGCATTACATCCCACTCTCTTGGAAAAGGGTTCATACTTGCAGGTCAGACAGCCAAACTTTGATTGCTTGACATTGGTCCGCGTTCGCTTCGTACCCGAAATTATTCTTGTGTTCTCCATGGTGGCATAGTCTGGTCGAGTCACGAATGGTAGTATGGCTGACAGGACAAGTATGAGGGGCCGAAAGCACGCAATTACGATATTCCGGCGGTTGGGATCATACCCTATCATCCCTGCCCATTGCTTTCCGTCAAAGACTTCACATTTTCCCTCGTTATCTACATGATTTAGGACTTCTTTACTCTTAAAATTAATACTATATTCGCCTGGTGAAACGCATGCGTGCTGCTAGCCTCGATATTCGACTCAATAGCTATGCATTTACCTTTTTACCCCTGTTGCTTCACTTTGTCTTTCTAGGACACAGCATCTCAAGATACCACCTTTCCATCGTTTGGTTATCAGTACGACATGTTGTTTAAACGTCGCTATTAAAATCATCAAGGTATCTGTTCCCAATAGAATCCTGTGGAACCTAGTACTGACATACACTTGAGATGGTGAGTGAATCTGAATGGCTAAGTCGTAAAATATGTACTCATGCCTGTGCATTACGAGGAAGAAGAAGATACGATAGACACTGCTAGTGTGTTGATAGTGGTCCCAATCCCGAGTATATCCATCCGGATCCTTACACGCCGACCACTTCAACGTAGTCCAGCTTGTAGGCCGTACTAGCACGGGGACACCTGCTCGTAAAGTCAACACCAGGTCTCACCAGCGTGAACTTTCCACCACACGTCCAGAAGTTCGCATTTCCACTATCACCATACTGGCACTGAAGCATTTTGCCCTCAGTACCCTGGATGATCTCGCAATCTATAGGCAAAACACCTTCCTCCTCGGCAGTTGCAGCGTCTACGGCAATCAAGAGGCTGTAGTCGCCTGTCGAGAAGTACCCGACGAGTTTCCCGGCGTCGGGGCCGTTGCCGATCTCGACTTTGCCGGAGCGCTCGCCCAGGGTGAAGAAGATATAGGAGCTGGTGTGGGCGCTGAAGTCGATGTATTCTACATTGGGAAATGGTGTGTCGGAGAGTACGACGAAGCCTTCGCCTTCGGTGGATGCGAGGCCGGGGTCGTCACTGCCGCGGGCGTAGATGTAGATAGATTCGATGGCTTCAGGTCCTTCGCTGGTGGTCGTAGCCGCGGCAGTGGTGGTTGTACCTTCGGTGGTGGTCTCAGCGGTGATGATAGCTGGTACGGTAGTGGCTGTGTCGACAAGAGCCGTAGTGGTGGTTTCAACAGAAGAGACAGTGGGGGTCGTTTCGACAATTACAGTCGTTCCAGTCTTTCTCGGATTCAGACTCAGTGGCAGTCTGTGTCGCATCTACAGAAACAGTAGAAGTCGCGGTCTCGCTCTGGAACGAACTGGTCTCTGTCTCACTGACGGTTGCGACGACAGTAGATGAAGAAATAATTGACGGAGGACGACATGGGCCAGCGTTGGCCAAACCAGCCGCCAACAGGACAACAGTCCCGGTGAAATGTTGCGTGAAACCATGGTAACGAATGACTAGGTTAAGCCTGAAAATGAGTGACGGAAAGTGAGTAAACAGAGAAAAGAAGACAATTGCCAAGATCCTTTCGCTTTCCATAGCTTTATACGAAAATGCCCCTTTTGTTTATTGACTTGGCTTAGGGCTGATCTTGTTAGTGCAGATCTACGGATAGTTGAGGCTATCGATTGTGGCGGCCATCTAAGCCAGTAAATTACAGCGGATGACTGACGGTGGTAATTACCCTGAGTGCACTAATGGCGCTATTGAAGAACTCTAAGTAGCCCTAAACCATAATGACTGTCGCATGAACATCAAGTCCGCGAAATAAGCTACCAACCAGCTTCAATTGCTACATATTCTTGCGACAATTATAGGTCTCTCAACGACAATGGCCACGGAAATACAATTGGCCGTGGAGAACAGCCATAGTTGAAACACAAACCGTGAATCCAGCGTCTTGTATATAACCGAGGGATTTGTCCGTTACCCTTCCTAGGATCGTAATCGACCTTCAGTGAGACGTGTTTGTCAAGGTCATTGAGGTCAAATCCCCCAGGATCGGTCTGCGCACGCCGAAAAGACGTGAACACGTAACAATCTTCATCATGATCAAGACTCATTTCAGAACCAGTCCCACTGCTTTCATCGTCGGAGTCTTCCGGCTGGATAAAGACAGCAACACCTAGAGGTCCAGAACCGAGCAATGTGGCCGTACAAAGGAGTTCCCCTTGCACTATAGCTTCTTCTATCTTGTCGACCATGCTCAGCAGCCATTCCTCTGCAGCTGACGATGGCACTTCAAGGTCGAGGATCTCATACAGTCTCTGGGACAAAACTGGATATCGAGAAGCCAATTCCTCCGCTAGCCACTCAAGTGGTCGATTGGTCAGCTGCCGATGCCTTTTCTTTCCGCGAGGCTGACTATAGCTCTGAAACTCCGTCGTCATGATCTCGTCGTCCAAACGCCATAAATGGCCCTCAGTTTGAACACCATCTTCGGTCAAAACAACATTCGCAAAACGACAACTCTTGTTGAAAGTGAGCTTCGCCTTTTTCCACGGGGACTCCAGCCCGTAAAAGAAATTCTCATGCAGAAACTCTGTGATAGTCATTTTTCTCGCGTCGAGCTTGTCCTGGCGATGATTTGATAAGATCTCCCCATTCATCAAAACAAGTGTAAGGATGGATAGACTCAGGCTATGCTTGTCCCTTTGAAGCTGTGCGCTGTTCAAACGATTTGCGTACTGGCAACAGTTGGCGATGATAGCTAGTCTGTCCCATTCCCTCTCAAGGTTACGACTCGCGATGTCCTCGATGATGCTTGGAGACATTGACACCGGGGCTGAATCCTCGTCGTCGGCGAGCAGAATTGTATATCGCTTGGCTCTCGAGAGAACAGTGGTTAGGCACGGTGGCGGTAGTTTATGGTTTGAAAATGCTAGGCAAAGTTTTGTTGCTTCTTCGTAAAGTCCCGCGGAACTGATCAAGAGTTCTCCGTCCAAAGATCCAAAGTGACGAGCCGCCTTGCCATGGCTGAGTGCTGCGGGATGTGAAATCAGAAGTTTCATTTTCATATTTGCACGGTAGTTCTCTTGGTAAGTCCAGCCTCTGGAGAACCAAGTATCCGAGGTGATGTAATGAAGAAGTTGAAGTGCATCTAGAGCTCTTTTCGGTGACGAGAGTAAGTACTTGTTTCCTTGTCTTGTCACAAAACGTCCAGAGAGTATGTCGGCGAGTAACTGGAGTTGATCCGAGGTACTGATTCTCAACGACAGCAACGCGGCTGGGTGCTTGCTAAGGCTATAGACTCGGTCCATTGCCTGCATCCCTATCTCCTTCTCTTCGCCTTTTTCTTGAATAATGCAGTGCTTGTCGATCCAGAGATACTTGCAGTTGACATGATCCATGTACCGTTTGATCCGGCTGAAAACCGTATTTCTCACGGATGACGGTCCCAACTGGCCAGACTCAATGTCTTGAACCAAGTACCCGCCATCAGGGATATCTAGCTCCTCCGGAGAAGGCTCCCATGTGTACGAGAGAGCTACGTATTTTCTCTTGGCAAAGGCATTGATCGTTTCCAGACTTAAGGTCGGTTGTGTTGAGCTTCTGACATGATCCCGATCGGTGAAATATAGGCACTTGAGCTCCTCGAGAAATTCCAAAGACTTCTGTTGCGGGACGTTTGCCGCTTGAATATGGACTAACTGCGTCACAATGCTGGGGTCTCTATATTGCGCTCTGATGTCAAGAAGCGGCTCATACAGGTCGTTACCCCACTGGGGACTTTCGTCCGTGCCCAATTGATTGATCTGTGACATTGTTGGCTGGGTTTGTACGGGGACTGAGGCTTCGGGGAGTAAGAAGATCAAGGTCCTGAGTTTTCTTTCCTCCCCTAGCGAGGTCAACGCGGTGTCTTAGTGGGGATTGCTCTACATGAACCTTCATAATCCTGCCAACTACAAATCGCAAACAATCACAGTTAAAAATGTAATTTGCATCACATTTGCAGGGGCTGTGCAATTAGGCAGCAGTAGGGGGCCTCAAAATTGGATACTGATGGGGATTGGTTAAGAATTGTGGCTTTTCACACTGTACGCCGTGTGTCATTACTGGTTGGTCACACACCCGGGGACCTGTACATCATACTAAGTTCTCAGTGCTCTATTAACCATAAGTCTCAACTACAAATAACATATCTCATGCCATCATCATGCGATCAGAGACTTGGCAAATACAATGAGTTGAAGACCGTGGCTCGACTATTAATTCAATTTCCATCTGTTATTGAACAGCGTTTCTAGTGCTTTCAGATAACCTAGACCATCCAACAGACTTTTACATACTTAACATAGCCATGCTTACAGCTGAGTTATTGTTTGCAGTGAAGGTTTATTTCGCGCATATTGCCTTATAAAATCTGAAGTTAATTAGGATTTTTCAGTGTGTTAGCTTGATATGTCTTGTTGAGATATCATATGCTTTAACTATCAATCGAAGGTTTATTTCGCAAGTCAGGCCACAGAAGTAACAGGCTTAATAAGTTCACAGAGAATAAAAGACGCATCTAGTAGGTCAAACAGAAAAATGTGTGTCGTAGCTAGTCAAGCATAAAGTACGGAGTGTCCACTAATATAGGAAAATGGCGCCTTTGCCTTTAACAGGTAATTAAGCTGGAGAGAGAATGCCATTCCCCCCTCCCTTTTATTCACCGCCTGGCCCTCCTCTGAGGCAAAGCATGCAGGGCTGTGCGCCTTGTCAATCGGGAAGCTCTCCGCCAAGAAAGCTAGGGCTTAGGCAAGATGAGCACTGATCACGAACGCCTTGTGGTCTGCCCTCTCACAGCCGGCTGTGGGGTTCTACCCGGACGTGGTAGGATGCAGATTCTCATGGTGTGATTGGTTCGTGTACAATAGGTGGCGTTATTGTGATGTGTTCCGATGTGCAACGGGCAGGCAAAGTGCGTGATTGCTTTGGCATGGCTGCAGACTTTGTGTTTCAGGCTGCAATGGTTCAGTGGCCTTTGGGAAAAATGAGACAAGAAAATGCCGCATCTGCTGGTCATCAGAGGTAACATTCCACGTCAGCGATACAAGACAGGCACTGAAGCGATGTGCAATCCTGCCAGCCCTCATCCTCTGCACATTACCGCCGGATTCTTTCATTAAATCTGATTGAATAAATCTGATTAGATGATATAGTCCATGAGGTTGAACCACCCCCAATCGAGCTTTTCCCCTGTTACCGGAAACGGGCTAACTTTTTTTAAATCGACAGCTTTCTTCCGCAAATTAACGGAAGTAAGGCTAACTTTATAAATTTGGCTAGCTAATAGAGTTTATATGCTATTTCACTTTCTATCGCTGACAACAAAAATAAACACGCAGCATCCATGGAACCAGCGTCGGTAATCGGTATCATCTCGTTCGGGCTTCAAGTATCGCACCGGCTCTTCCAAGTTTATAACGCTGCACGGGACGCCGGATCTGATGTCGTGGCGTTGTGCGATTCCATCTCCACCCTCTCAACCAGCCTCGCGGCTGTGAGCACGACACTTAATAATGCCCATAACTCGGACAGCCTGGTCGAACTGGCCAGGGAGAGTATAGAGGCCTGCGAGGGAGGGCTCCGGCTCCTTGACAAGAAGCTCGACAAGATCAACCGCCTCTCGTCTGAGCCCACGATGCTGCACCTCCGGCTGCGATTGCGCTACGCATTCAAGGAGAAGACGATCGCAAAGTTGAGAGCAACCGTCGACGGTCCACTCCTTGGAAGACTCAGACTTGTCCTCCTGACTCTCAATCTGTTAGTTCGCACGCACTTTTAGTCCACTGGCGACTTTGAGTCTGACTAAGGGCAGCAATGTAGCGACTGCGACACAAACTATGCTTGCTTCCATCCAAACAGCTGGCACAGATGTGGAGGGCAATTTCCAGCGATTTCCGGAGCGCAACTTTGAGTCATTAGACGCGGGGATAAACAACCTTGCTGATATGTTGGACAACCTTAGACGCGGTTGGTGCCTAAACAGCCAATCTTACCCCATCTTTCTGGATATAACTCTAACTGGGTTCGAATGTAGATGACCAGAGAGCTCACATAATCGACTGGGTCATGTCTAGCGACAATGTTGGTGAGTTCCACAGCTCAATATGCGACCATCGCCAAGCCAATACGGGAAACTGGTTCCTCCAGGGAGAGGCATACGCGCAGTGGAAAATGAGCCCCAATTCATTCCTTTGGCTCCACGGCATCCCCGGCTGTGGGAAGACGTTTCTGTGTTCTTCCATCATCAAAGAAACCGTGTCATTTTGCAGTTTGAGGGACAACCACCTTCTCGGATTCTTCTACTTTAGCTTCAGTGACACAGAGAGACAAAGTACCAATGCTTTCGCCCGCTCGGTACTGAGACAGCTCCTCCTTCAGCGGCAGGCGCTTCCCAATGCAATTGTTGACATATACCGGAGGTACTCCCACAATATTCCGACTTTGGGCAGCTGGAAGAGCGCTCTCAAGGGAACTATCCAGGCAAGCAAAGAGACCTACATTATTATTGATGCCTTGGACGAGTGCTCCAACCACTTGGGCGAGCGGAAACAGCTTCTCGGATTTATCAAAGGGTTGAAGGACTTGGAGCTCCCTAATCTCCACATACTTGTAACAAGCAGAAAGGAGCAAGACATCGAGCGAGCCCTACGCCAACTTGGAACGTGTCCGCCGCTGAGCATCCAAACCTCTGTGGTAGATGAGGACATCCAGAGTTACGTCAGAAGCGAGATCAGCCAAGATGGCATTATGAGTCGGTGGCCGCCGACCCTGCAGGAAGATGTGTACAGGGAGCTCGGTTCAAGGGCTAATGGAATGTGAGTCGAACCCCCATCACACCAGAGCTCTACACCGAAGTCGGATTGGCCTAATATCAAGCATTGCAGGTTTCGATGGGCCAGCTGCCAACTAGCAGAGTTGCGCAAATGCCTGCACACCACTGCTGTTCGTCAGACTCTGGCTCATCTCCCTGCGACCCTGGATGAAACGTACGCCCGAATCCTAAAAGGCATCAGCATCCAGCACCGTGAAGAAGCTATCAACGCCCTTGTGTGGCTGATATGCTCCAAGAGGCCATTGAGTCTGAAGGAGCTCGCCGAAGCCATCATTATCGACTTAGACGATGGTGAGTCCATTAACATGAGCAAGCGACTCTTCGATGACTCCTTCATCTTCGTCGTACTGTCCGGCCTCGTCACTACAAGCAATGGACATATACGTCTAGCGCACTTTTCGGTGGAGGAGTACCTGACGTCCGATCGCCTGGCACAGAGCTCGTTAGCGGATTTCAGAGTGTCGATTTCAGCCGCCCAACCGATGCTACTAAGAGCATGCTTGAGTTACATTAATGCAGAAGCGGCTAGGTCGGAAGTCGAGGACGTCTTGAAAGAGTCAGAGTCTTTTTATTGTCGGCAAAAGTTAATGGGCATAGTCTCACCCCTCCTTGCCTACGCCACCGAGTTCTGGGTAATGCATTTCAAAAGCTGTGACCAGACTTTGCCGGCTACCATGGTCAATACCGTCATTAATGTTCTGCAGCCTGGGTCTAAGTTGCGGCTTTGGGAGTTGACATTCCTTGATTCATACAGAGCGCGTATGGACAGATCGGCAGACAGTTGGCTTCACTCGAGATTTGGAGAACAAGGCGACGGCCTTTCCAGAGCCTCAAACGCGCCTCTCTACTACGCTGCGCGATTCGGGCTGGACGTCGTGGTACAGGAGCTCTTGGTCAGGAGAGACGTGGGTGTCGATTTGGCGACAGATATGTACGGGGACGAACTCCGAGCGGCTTGCTACTTTGGCCATACTTCCACTGTCAAGTTACTCCTGGATGGCGGCGCAGACGCTGCAAACGAGAGCCCGAAACATATAACACCCCTCTACGCCGCGTTGGAGGGCATTCAGCACCGTGACACCAGCCCCGAGCTGCTGATGATGCTCATCGACCGCCTCAAGCTGAAGCGGGAGTTCACGGTCGGCAGATTGCTGCGATGGGCGATGAAAAAGGGCCATGTCACACTAGTGACGCGGATCCTCGAAGATCTGGAGCCACTGCCCGACCACGACTTTACGTGGTATTGGCGAAGCGAATGGCACAAGTTACACTTCCAGTACCCCCGCTCGCATACCTCGTATAATCACAACTGCTCGCCCGCCTATGATGCTGCCGTAGAAGGAAACGCCCCTGTGCTTAGGCTCATTCTGAACGCATGGGGATACGTCGACGAACGAGACCATGAAGGAAGGACGGCGCTTTATTGGGCGGCGTTTGAGGGTCACGAGCATGTAGTGAGGATACTTATTGATGCTGGCGCCAACCCGGAGCCGCAAGGGGCGTTATATAACTGGACGCCGCGATACTGGGCATTAGATAAGCAGTATGCTGCTATTGTATGTATGCTTGAAGAGGCTATAGGCATAATAGGAGAGATTAGGGATTAATAATATATAGCTAATTCCCACTATTGGAGCGATACCTTCAGCCCCCTAGTTGAAGTCCCGAGGAGAATCGTCAATGGAACTTATTCCACGGCTTGGTCTTTTGATCATCAGGTCACTACTCAGTGTGTGGAAATAGATTTGTGCAGCGACAACCTGCTCACTCCCAGATACTTTATTAGAAGGGCCTCTCCATGACTGAGTGTCTCTGCAGATTAGGTGCCTCAATGGTATACTACCAAGTATCCCCTTGCTCCTAATTCTAGTATGCTACCAGAAGTGTCTTTTGAGAATGTTGTCTGATCCGACAGACTTGACAGCTGATGCGTGTATCGCGCTCCTTACCTAGTATCAGCGTCCAATGTCTGCTGTATTCTTTGGCTGGGCAGCCACTTCTCTGCTGGAGTAAACCACCAAGTCAACAAAGCCAGGATCGTAGTGCCCGCCATGATGATGGGGGCGTAGTTCAACGACTCGGCCGTGACCGGGAAGACGTAGGGCGAGTACAATACAGCAACCACCCAGCCATTCCAAAATACTGCAATGACTTGAAAGGGCTTGCTGAGCCGTCCTAAACTCCATGCTGGCTTGGGGAAGTTCTTCGGTGTCAGAAAGAGTCGAGCGAGAGAAATGAGACCGTATGCAGCTGCTGATGGCACGCCGGCAGCGGATACAAGGGAGGTGAATGCCACCGCGGATGGGAGGATGGTGCAGGTTATGATGGAAGCGACTCCCCAGACGACGTAGACAGCATTGCGAGGCTGGCCTGCCTCTACCTTGGAGACCCAGGTGGACCAAGGCAGAACTCCGTCTCTTGCCACTGCGAAGACCAATCGAGAAGCTGCAGTAACTGCGATTGCGGTGTTCTGCTTCAAGTCAGCTTTATCATTTTGGTGTAGGTTGTGGTCAGGAAGACTTACAAACCAGAGTGCCAGTATGCATACAATGTTCATGACAATGTGACCACCCTCCCCGAGAATCGCAGCATACACCGACACGAAAGGCTGAGGACCGCCATAAGAGAAGAGGGTTGTCGCATCTGGCTGTAATAGTGTTAACAAGCAGCCCATACATTTCAAATGAGATAAGACTTACCACGCAGAACAAGAAGAGAATTACTACGATAAAACCGCCGATACCACTGACTACAGTACTCCAGAAAATGCCCCTAGCCGCTGCCACAGAAGCGTTCTTCGTCTCTTCAGCCACATGACCCGAGGCATCAAAACCAATCAATACGCCTGCAGTAGCAAGGTAGGAAAGACACCAGTTCCAACCAGGCAGGGCTCCAGTGCCGTTATACGTCGTCATGAAAGCATCGTGAGTGGATCGGAAGCCAAGAGTGTTGCTTGTGGCGATAGGGAGCCAGATTAAGTTGAGGAGGAAGTCGAGAATGACAATGCCACTGGACAGCCCGAAGATCCACTTGAAGTACCGAGCTGTTGTATTTTAGATGAGGTTTATAGAAGAACGTGCTGGGGGCTCTTACGGGGGAGGAGATTCCAGATACAGGCTAACGCGAGCATTATTTCTGTCAGGATCCATTGAACAGCTCGGAACTTGATGCTTGATGAGTCGGAGGGAAAGTCTGTGTTGAACACGACGATTTCCTGAGTATGTTAGACCTGGTTCAATTTGCTGTTCCTAGGCTACTTACCGACAGCATGTAGTTCACAGCAGCTTGCGTGTTACCTGAGTATCACAAAAGTTAGAACTCATCAAGTCACATAAGAGGTTCACACTAACTGGCGCAAAAGGTTGTCCAAGCAGTCGTAGACCACCAAGCAACGACAAACCCAAACAGCCTCCCAAAACGAGGACCACCAGCCTCAGCAGCCCAGAGATAAATGGACCCAGCAAGAGGTAGGGAAGAGCAGATCTCGGCGATGACTGCGGCGGTAATAAACGTGAAGACACATGTCACGATATAGCTCGTCCTTTTAAAGCGCATTAGCTGAGTGAGGCAGAGAGGAGGCTGAAGATTTACCAGTAGGCCAGATTACCGCCGGCTGCGATGCCGGTTGAGAACGTTACGCGCACGCCGCCGATGAAGTAAAGGGCAGCTGGGTAGTGTTAGAAGTTTTGTCACGCTTTGTTGAGTGGGATGACTAACCGAATGTGGTGGCGAAATTGTGGAATTGATTGAAGCTTCGTTGGAGAACCTATCCTCCATTAGCCGTTATTCATTTAATAGAGCGTTTCTCTGCTTCTTACAGGTTTATATCCTAGTTTTTCCTAATACTTCTGTATCAGCGTTAAGTGTTCTGCATGTTTGAGTTATTTCTGCAATGCTTACGAGAAGGATATTGTCTGATGAAGTATCGCTCGAATTGCCTCTTGCATCCCCGCCCGTGTTGACGGGGTTATCTTCAGCATTCTCCCGTATTATCGACATTCCCGGTATTTTTTAAACGTTAATTGTGGGTGTTGATTTAGGCCGATGAAAATTATCAAGGAATACAAGTGTAAAAACCCTGAGGGTGCCTGAGATATTTAGCTCGCATGTACGACAGCCGGCTCATTCGGCACAGGACCCTTGCTAGTAAAAGTCAACATGAACACATTCCTCTAAGCGAAAATCACCCCACTGATAAGAGAATGAGTTCCATAGAATTTAATGGCTTCTACCACTGACAACAGCGTGATAGCGGTGGAGCCACAATATTATTTTCTTGAGCCCGTTTCTTTGTTTAAAATAGCCGATGCCAAGCACGTCATCCCACTTATAACCGTTTGATCGAATTCTAGACTCGACAGAATGGGAGCATGTACGGAGTAGCCAATGTCGTGATAGGATGAATCTGCCTGACGGTTCAAGCGCTATTTATTGGCCAGTAACATGCATTGCGCTGGAACGCACCAATGAAGTATCTATAGAGACATTGACTAATTAAACTACAGCTGTTATACTACTTTGATCGGTAAGCTCGAATTACTCTGTAAACCATGGTGAGCATTTATAGTTTTGTAGATTTTATTTGCTTCATTCGTTGAGATCTGGTCTTAGCGTTGCGGCTATTTTCCTCCTCGCTACCACCTAATTTCAGCATCGCTGACGGGACTGTCTAGGGTATTTTTCCGCAATGTCGACATTGTCGCTGGCTGTCAATTACAAGTGCTGGGGTTGTCGCGACGAAGGTTGTTAAATAAACACGAAATTAGAAGACGTGGAGTTGTTAAAGGTGCTTGAGGTATTTACCTCTTCGGCACAAGGCCTTTGCTGGTCAAAGTGAACATGTTTTCTTCTTTACGGAAATCACCCCACTGGTAAGCTATTAAATTCTACAGTTATTAATAGGATATATCACTAATAATAAAGAAATAAATACCCTATATTATACTATATAGTAAGTTAAACTAACTAAAGTAATAATTGGATAGTATATTACTATTTTAGATAACGTTTAAATATTTTTATTTAAGATATAATTCTATAAGTCGCCCTGATTATATCCCGAAGTCACTCTTCCAGGTAGTGTTGCGTTATTGACATTTTCTATTAGCGCTATATGTTAGTCTGTGGCTGAAAATAATGTCTTAGGCGCCTAAGAACGATACGTTAGTGGCACTGTTACAGGGCTTTGGCGAACCTCAGCCAACCATGTTGCCTCTTTTCCCGCGTCTCTCGTTGACGGCGAAGAATAAAAGAGGCTGCTTATTCCCCCGCGTAAGCTGTCTGCTAATAAAACCTGTGACACGCACCCCGCTACAAGGCTCTTGTATTCTCGCTCCCATTTCCTTTCGCGTTACTCAAAACTTCAAACCAATGTTCGCGTTTTCTTAGCGTCTACGATGGCGAGACCGGATTACAGTGACATATGTCGCGACATAAGATCACAATTCACCGTCAAGTTCAAAAAAGCCGAAACAAGGGACAAGTTTGCGACAAGAGGAATGGTCAGAGACATCATATCACGGTCTATGCTAGAGAGTCTTTTCAAGAGCATCTGCGATGATGCCAGTATCTCAGAGACAGGCCCAAACGCTGTTGACGCCTACCCCTTCGTTCGAAGTATAGAGAGGAAAATGCTCCACGACTTTTTGGCCATCTTATTATACGCAAGGTGCTCAATCGGCGCCGCAAAGATCTTTACTAATGAACTTGTATTTGGAGATAAGGCACAGGAACAGCAACGATATGGCGAAACTCCATATCTGCTTCCAGCGACCCAGGATTATCTTTTCAGTCTGTTTGACCGTACGGACGCCCAGGATTTCTTCTCTGAGCAACGCCCTTTCTGTACCATCGTACTTGGTGGAGCGGGGGTCGTCACGATTGATCAAGATGATAAGCGGTCTCTGCCATGGCTAGACGAGAAACATATCGGTTCTGGTGCTTTCGGAAGCGTTTATGAGGTCAAGATACCCAAGGACCATTTGACCATGCATCGAGATTTTAACCAAACCATCAAAACCTCCGAGCTGGTTGCTCGCAAAGACTACAAACCCGCCAAAGATATGGAGGAGAGCTTCGAGAAGGAGGTGAGATCTATTCGAGATATCTTCAGTGGCAACTCCAAGCACAATAATATTCTGGAGAGCTTTGGCACCCTTGTAATCAGAGGGCCAGAGCCAAAGTTCAGTCTGCTTATGCCACTAGCAGACATGGACCTGCATAAGTTTATGGAAGGCAATGCGATGATCTCTGCTGATGACAGATGGGCCCGAGAGCGTATCATCAGCGCCGCCATAGGCCTGGCAGATGGACTTGAGTTTCTTCATAGCAAGATGACTACAGTCGGAGGTGATCGACTGGTTTGTTATCATATGGATCTCAAACCTAGCAACATCCTGGTGTTTCTGCATGACCCACGAACGGAGGGTGCTGGCACAGAAGACAGAGACTATGGTATGATTTGGAAGCTAAGCGACTTTGGCTTGTCAAGAGTCAAGACCAAAACAAAGCCGGAAAAGAATTTGGACAGCCTCTTCGAAAGGAAATTCATCGATCAATCCAGCCAAGCATCCCCGACCCGAAACTTTCGAGGAAACGGTACATATCTACCACGTGAAGCTCAAGATCACGGAAAGGCCATGGACCAAAAGAGTGACATCTGGTCCTTGGGCTGCATTATCAGCGTCCTCTTTACATACATGGAAGAAGGGTACCCAGCGCTGGAACGCTACAGCGAGTCCCGACTCAAGCACAACAACAAGAAGTTCGACGTCTTTTACCAGGAGAACAGGTCCAACAGGGGTGCTAGTTTGAACGACGCTGTGAAAAGCCAACACACCAAATTAATTGAAGCGGCGAAGAAACGAAAAGCGGCTGAAGGCGAGGCGGTTTCATCTATACTCAGGTACCTGGAGAGTAGTGTCCTGGTGATTGACCAAGGCAACAGATGCAACGCAGAGTCAATAGTTCAATGCCTAGGAAAGACATTGAAGAAATATCAGACTGCGGAATCATCAGTCAGGTCGGATTCTCCCCCAGAAAAGCCGTATCCTTTACGCCGGAAACTCAGAGAGTATGTCCATGATTTTGGTTTTCGCAAGGAGCGTTCTATTGTGCCAGCAGATATCCACCGCTGGCGTCTCGATATCGACAAGTCTACTCGCTTCAAAGACTGCCGGAGTTCGCCGAATGGTCAATTGATAGCGTACTGGAGTGACAAGGCTATCATGGTATTCGACAGAGCCACCACAATATCATGGACAAATTCTAGTAGTACATTTGGCACCGGATTAAGGGCCACCTCCACGGAAAGCGTACGAGATCGTGCTCTAAGAAATGTTGGAAAACATCGACTAGCTGGAGTCACCTGCTCCTGGAAATCGTTGGGGCTGACAGATTCGTACTTAGTTGCTGCTACGACAGAGACCAAGTCATTAGAGGCAAGTATAGATTTGTGAGGGTATTTACACAAGAGTCATATAGCTAACAGAGACTGCCAGTGCTATGTGTTTGACATTGCGTTAGATCAAACGTTGCGAACGTACAGCAAGATCACCTTGCCATATTCTGGGTTTCACAGTTTGACTGTATCACCAAGCCAAAACGCGATGGCATGTATCCTAAGTAATAATGATCGAGCATCATTGTTCACGGCAGTGATACAGACGAATCTGTCTGAACCAACTACACCATCGGCTAGGTGAGTAAGTCGCTGTGCTATTTGGTACTCCGCTGATATGATTGCCAGTGTCTTTTCGGAAACCTCATCACGCCAAGACTATCAGGATGCTGGAATACGGCTTACCCAGCAGAAGCTTCTTGATCTAGGCTGTTCTACATCCTCAGTTGAGCACGTAGCGCTAAGAACAGAAGATGAAGGGTATATAATTATTCGCAGCGCATCGACTCTATCTCTATGCCTGTTCACCATTCGCCACCCGAGGGTAGTGAAGCAAGACCTGAAGCTTGGAGTAAGTTACTCGCAAGTTATTTAATACATGGCCTAACATCACCGCTCCTAGTCATCTACTAGCAGTGACGAACGGCTATTTACAGACATGGTTTCCTTCCAAAGTGAAGCAAACGAAGCTCAATCCGGAGTCATTGTAGTAGCACAGGCTCAGCGCATCTTCCATCTCAAGTTCAGAGGCGCCGACGAAGCTGCCTCGAGCGTCGCCTATCTTCCCGTCGAATGCTATCGCATACTCAAGATTGCGACAAATGGCCAAGTAGTCGTCGCTCTAGGAGCGCACTCAGGGAGCAGCCACCTTTTCCTGCTCGAGGTGAAGCTCTCAAGCCAAGGAGTCCGCCCGCAACTTCGGAGGATCGCAGAGCTTAAAGAGGTGTCGACATCCTGCCAGGCTAAGCTGAGTGTGATTGGCGACTGGAGCGAACCGATTGCCTTGATTACAACCGCGTCACCTGATGGACAATATCGTGTATATCACAAAAGCTTGAGTAGTTTAGCAAATAACAATACTTGAGACGCGTGGTTAAATCCATGCTCTTATGACATGCTGCCTGACTCCATGTCAGAAGAGTCCTTTCTACTTCTTCCACGTATGAGTGTCTTGACAATTGGAACATGTCCTACTATGCGACCAATAAGAGTTTTATCTAGTAGAACATGATACAGCAGGAATGTGCCGATAGTAAGGCCGGCAGAAGATAAAAAGTATACCCAGATCATGGAGGTCATCACAATCTGATCTTCTTTGTCGTCAAGACCAAAGAAGTTCATTCCGAAGAATGTCTACCATCTATCAGCATCATATGTATTGAAAGGTCTTGAGTTTGGACTTACTGCTACGAAAGACGCCGGCAAATACAACAATGTCAGGGTAGTAATAAAAACAGCAGATTTATTCAACCGAAGCATGTTATCATTTTGAGTTTTGGCGTATAACTGCTCCCGGAATGATAGAGTATTTGCAAGAAGCTGAGTGTTCTTCTCTGCCAGTTTCTGTAGATACTCTGCCACTCGCACATAGGAACGACAGTTAAGCTGGTGGTTCTGAAATTCTGTTAACGCCGATATGGCTGACTCTCTATCATGCCCAGTCGAATCAGGATACCGGGTGCGACAGAGAGAGGATAAGCCCTCTAGCAACTCGGTTGAACTTCCCAAGATAATTGGTATCTGGAGTAAGCGGCTCTCCAAATAGGATAAGTCGGTGAGATGGCGGTACTCGTCTTCCGTCAATTCTTCGATCCACGTAGCTACTGCTTTGTTCGCCTTGAAAATTGTTAACTTAGGTTTATGTCCTGAGAGGTCTTCATACAATAGGGAGAAGCCTTTTCTCCAGGTACACATTGTAAAGCCTCCAAGAAGAGAAATAGGTGTTGAAGACTTCCTTATGCAGCCAAAATAAGTCTTTCAGGGCATTTCTGGAGACTTTAGAGACGCAGTCCTGCACAACTTGATGCAATTTGGAACCCGGTATAGGGTTGAATAAAATACAAAGGTTCTGGTTCGTTTCGTTGTTGAATCTCTGGTAGATGCCGCTCTGCCTAATAATCCAAGTGCCTTGAGCAGCCTTGAATTCAGGATATCGAATTGTATACGACACCTCTACACCATTTTTGAGTTACACAACTTCTCCACCTTTGGGAATTGCCTACCTGTTATTGGCCCATTGCGAGACACTGTAAAAGGAATGCAAAAGGTTGATTCAACGTCGAAGTCTTTCGCATAAAAGCAGGAGGCCACATCCCAAATGGAAGAGTTTAGTTCGAACTTGTCAACGAGAAAGCTCAGCATTGGTTTGGTAACCTGTAATGGCTTCCAAGACTGGCGCTGGCATATCGATCTGGTTGCCCCACGTCAGCACAGTATCTCTCACGGAGTTAAAGCTCCTAAAATACGTACATAAAGTGGTAGTGCTCAAGGGTTTCAGTGCGGCTGAAGTGGGACTGGATCTGCTCCAAGGTCGAGAACTGATGGACCTCGGCCGCAGAACGCTCTTCCTCGGATACCCCGGGACCTGTGCTAATGACCCTAATTGGCTCAGTGACGTCATTCACAAAGCACAGGTGAGACATATCCATTGAGACAAGAGATAACGAGGGGGTTTCCGTTAGATTTTCAAGAAAAGAGAAATATGTGAACGCTGGAAGTAAGGTAATATGAAGTCTTTGCACCTTATATTCCATTTAGATGAAGCTCGGCTTTCAACGATCCCAATTGTCCGGTTCTCTTGCCATTCTGCCTCACAGCCTGATCATGCCCACCAAGCCAGCCATTTACGCCACGCTGCAGTCAGCATACCCACAACGTTCCCTGGCACCATCATCGAGATTGAGGAATCTCGGCGCGCCTTGTAGTTGTCAGCTATCGTTACAGTTGATTTCGTCATTGCGCTTACTCGAGTTCATTCTGTCAGTATGTTAATAACAAATACGTAATAAGCGCACATTGATCGATCTATCTTACCCGGGTCACTTGTCTCGGAGCTCTAAAAGCCCACTGGTCGTTCGTCATCTTCAAGGGCAAGTCAGCAGCGGCAAGACCAGGTGCAAAGGGGCCACGCCTACACGGAGTCCAAAATTCCCCTTTTGATTTGGAAAGAGATTCTCGAGGATTCTTTGCAACTTTACTCCATCGTAGTAGCGACTGTCGAAGACTTGATGTACCTGGACCTGTTTGGATTTGGCCATTGTGGCTTTGCTGTTAAAGTGCACTGCTGTTTACTTGATGATGAAAAGTATTTTCTTCGGCGGCTTTCTTTTGAATTGTATTTGTAAAACCTCTAGTCTATAACTGCGTACTTCGCGCTCTCGCAAAGCATTTGGGCAAACCTTGGGGACATGATTTCAAGTGACACAGAACCAAATTTCAACCCCTTGTACGACCCGACAGCGGGGTTAAAGATCACAGGAGGGATGAAAACTCGTACTAGACCTTGGCGAACCGCCCGGCCACTGTTCTCCCATGCGTCCAGGCGTTTGTTTGGTTATTGCAAATGTGATAAGCCTCTTATGCATGTTCTGTCACAAGCCACATGCAAAGAGCCAATATTCCAGCCTCTATTGAATGACTATTGACTAGGCAGCCATGAACCCACTGGTGATCTTATGCATCTTTTTCTATTTATGGCCTTCCGACTGCTGTAGACTCATGCAGTCTCCCTAGAAAGGGCAATCAGAGGCTTGCGGCTGAAAATGACCTAGTCTAGAGCTGGTTGCCAAGAGGGGGCTTGAAAAATGACGACAAGCTGCAATCAGGCTCCAGGAAGCCCTTGGCGAAACATGGCATCCAAGTAGTCCAGCTGAGCGGTGCTTTCTTGCCTTCGTGCTGTTTGGTGATATTAATTGTTAACAGGCGGCTCAACATGTCTCTTACTCACCATGATATGACGGCGTGACACTGTGGAATTACGTATTGCAACTAAAATATCATGGTACTATCGATTAACCGGGTCCTATTTCCTGATGTGGTACCTGGAAGCGCAGCGGGAGGTTGGGGTTGAAACCCCCTAATCTGCCTCGTTTCCTGGAACCGCCAGCCTCACGCCTCGGCGCTTGAGTAGGCGAACGACTGCGCCTGAAATCGCCCCATCACTATTAATCGCTTTCTTCTAAAACGAAGACTCCCAGCGCACCATTCGCATGATACAAGGTCTTTCAACATATTTCTTATCAGACAAGATGTCTGAGAACGCATCCGGTCTGGGAGAAGCGCTCCCAGCTATTCATCTTACTCTATTATCTCATGGCCATGGGCCACTTGACAGCGGTTCAGTAACAAGCAACGCACCTATTGCTAGGGATACTTCTGATCCGCCCAACAGTGGTGGTGATAACCCAGAAGCTCCAGAACGGTTTAGAATAACCCACGAAGGTGAAACAGAAGCAACTCAGCTCCCCATTCACACAGTTCGTCGCAAGCTTAGAGGCATTCATATCTTTGTAGGTCATCATCATTCCCAGACTGGAGAATAGAGCCTCTCAGACCTAACATAGAAATAGATGATTGCTGTGAACGGTACCCTTGGCACTGGTCTTTATGTGCGAAGCGGCCAGATCCTCGAGCTTGGAGGACCCTTGGCTGTGATCTTCTCCTTCCTCTTCCTCGGAATTTTGACTTGGGCTGTGATGCAATGCATCGCAGAACTTCTATGTCTATGGCCCGTTCCAGGAGCTGTCCCCTTGTTTGTGAGGAAGTTTGTGGACAAAGAACTTGGAGATACTGTTGGCGTTGCGTATTGGTATGCACAAAGGTGTCGATCATAAGAAATTGGACTAGACTAACTCATCGCGGGTATACATATTCTATAGGATTCGCCGCCTTAATCGCCACTTCTGCCAGTGTCCTCAATTACTGGACCGTAGGGATAAGCGGATTCAGTGAGGGGTTCGCCTATGTTGCGCTGCCATTGATACTCGTCATGATAAATTCTGTCAAGGTTGAGGTATGCCAAGTCACGCATCGAATGTTTTTCCTGTGGTATCTAACCTTCTGATGAGATCTACGGCTGGATTGAAGTTGTCACAGGAATCATCAAACTCATTTTCTTGGCTATTATTATCATCTGCCTTCCTATTGCCATATTCAAGTTTCCCAAAGAGGGAGAAAATGGTTCTCAATCAACAGGTAACTTGATATCTGACACAAGATAGTCTTAACCGCTAACTCTCTCCCCAATAGCTAAAGCACTTAACAACACGAGGTCAAGTAAGTGTTCAAAAGTAGCGAATATAGATCTGGTAGAATCGTCATCTAACAGGGCCTAACATACAGGTTGGAACACCCCTTTCAGCAAATACAATGACAAGGCTGCCGATAATTGGTTTGAAGCGTTTATGTAAGTACTTCTGGAATGGAAAACCCAAGGGAAACCTGCTAATGCTCATGAGGATGTGCCTGTCGCTTGCTATCTTCGCATACGCCGGAATCGAGAACATTGCGGTCTCCGTCATCGAAGCACGTTGGCCCTCTCAGCCATCAACACAGGCCTCAAGCAGAGACTCTTCAGGGATATTTGTGACTCAGGCTGTGACATCGCCACCAAGAGCAGCCTCACCTCAGAAACACACCACGGCTCGAGATTCCGTCAAACGAACAATTGGGTTCACAGCAGTTGTTCTACCAATACTGGTAGCTTCTGCGTACACCATCAGCGGATTATTCGTATCCCTGGGTCTCAAAAGGGATGACTGCGGTCTTCAGAGGCTTAGTTGGCTGAAGGATGAAGAGTGCGGGAAGCCAGAGACTGACAAGGAGGGATTCACGTTCTCGCCTTTTATTCTGATCGCAAAAGCGTCAACCATTCCCCATCTTGATCACGTTTTGAACGCTTTTATACTGTTTACTGCACTGACGTGTGCTAATACGAATTTATACGTTGCGTCTAGGACACTTTTCGGTATTACGCGGAACATCCGTTCTGGTGAGTCGATGCCAGCCGCTTTGGCCTGGTTTGGTGTTACGGATCGCGACAGAGTACCATTACGCGCTATGGTCATCACTGCACTTGCTTTCTCTTGGGTGCCTTTTCTCCGAGGAGCGAAAAGTGTCCACAGTGGCTCGGATGCAGGGAAGTTTCTCGAGATTCTTGTCCAGATGGGTTCCGTCAGCATCATCATTATCTGGGCTTGCCTATGCTTGGCATATGCTCGATACCATTACTGGTCAGTTATCCGATTGTGCATCGTTGAAAATATTCTTACGGATGGCAGTATTCATAAGTTTCGGGACTCGCTAGCAGAGGATGGCATACGCCTGGCGGAAGATCGCGAAGCTGAATCCGATGCTTATCCCTATCAAAGCCACTGGCAGCCAGTCCTGGCGTACGGAGCGCTCGGGACCTGTCTCTTTATACTTCTTGTCTGCAATGGGGTTTTCCTGTGGAAAGAATTTCGTGTCTTCCCGTTTTTGACGGGGTATCTGACGGTGAGAGCACTAAAGATCAGAACCAGGTTGCAGAGAACTAATCAGATCACAACAGACCATTTGGTTCTTCGGAGTCTGGGTACTACTGAAGATTTATAAAAAGTCATGGTCACCTTGGAATAAGCTTGACGCGGAAGCTACAAAGACTTTGATAAAGGAGCTGAATGATCTGCGAGATATCTCCTTGGAGCAGCCCGAGGATGATTCAGAGGCCACTCGATGGAACTGGATTAGGAAAGTAATTGGGAAGAATTGATCTGGTGACACTGGGGTAAGATGAGATAAAGAAAATCCCTTCTTTACCGTGTCTAGATCCACTTGAAGGGGTCATAGCAAGAAGAGGCACAAGGGGAAGGCCTCAAAGCCAGACTAGGTAGAGACACGGTTTGTCTCGCCTAACCCGATAGTCTGTCACCATTAGGGTGTTGCATTTCATGCTGAAAACATTGCTTGTTGCAATTGAATGTGCCTATGATGAGTAGATCTTGGAATTAAAACTAGTATCCGATCTGATGCCTGTCCTGACGAAGCCACTACAAGCACTGAGAATACCACTGGTTCTGCTCCTTGCAAGTATACGGCGAAGCACAAACCGTCGGCCCAGTCCACGAAGCGCCACCACATTGTCCATATCTCGGCACAGTAGGTCCCCCAGTAACAGTCGGCTTAGAAGTAGTCGAAAGAGTAGTACTCGGCTTAGACGTGGCGGTAGCAGTAGCCGTAGGTTTCGTCGTCACAGCTCCTCCGTTAGCGGCGTTGACAGCAGCGGCATGCTCATAGACCAACGGCTGAGCCTCATCATCCTCAAGGTAGATCGTGTTTCCATCGTCGTGATTCTTTCCGTATGAGAACTTGCTGGTGCCGAATTGCCAGTACATATCGCTGACCTGGAGATCGAGAGAAGCTTTTTGCCATTTGCTTAGGGTAGCGATGCGGGTGGACTTGTCAGTCCAGCCGTACTCTTCGTGAAGAACGGGCTTCTTAGCCGTGGCACCAGCAGCGGCGTGGTCATTTATCCATTGTACGACCCAATCTGTTGTCTTGCTCCAGTACTGAGGGTACGAGTGGAAGGTGTTGAAGTCAATGTTGGGAAGCTTGATTTCAGCGTCAAAGTCAGTGCCGTCAGCGCCGTTGTAGGTCCAGTCGTCTGACTGTCTGTTGAAGCCGCCTTCGCTTCCGGTGGTGACGAGATGGTTTGCGTCGAGGGACTTGATATATGTGCTCATCTCGCTGACCCAGGAAGTGATGGTGGTGGGGGTGCAGTCTGGTCCACGGGGGAGGTTTCGAGTTCCGTCGGCGCCACAGCGGGGTTCGTTGGCGATTTCCCAGGCAAAGACGGCAGGGGAGTCCTTGTATCTGCTCACAACGGCGGAGATGTAGTTCTTGAAAGCCTTCTTGATAGCAGGAAGACGATAGAACTGAACCATCCATTAGTACGCCTTCTAGATCCAACGCTCTCGGAAACTCACATCATCATGGTAACGGCCGCCTAGATTGACAGTATAGACATCCATACCTCCATAATCAGCCCAGTTGTTGGTCAAAGCCAAAATGAGCTTCATGTCAGTGTCTTCAGCAGCCTTAATCACAACATCAAGCTTGCTCAGATCAATCTTGACGCTTCCATCCTTCTCAAAGAACTGCATGACGGTGTTCTCAGCACCAGTTCCATACTGAGGCAAACCGCCAGATACGTAAGTCCTGTTGTTGTCATGGAAGGCCCAAGTACGCATGACTTTCAAACCAGCGTCTTTTGCTAGCTGAAGTCCTAGCTTGACGTCTGAGTAGTGGTCGGTTCCCCACTGGCAAGGTCAGTATGTCAGATTCAGAACGAGTGTCAGACAACTTACGACGTTGAAGGGGAGATAGTAGGCATTACTACCAGCGAATAAAAAGTCCTTTCCGTCAAGTTGAAATTTTGTTCCGTCAGTGGTAACAAATCCAGCTGGTACAGCCAACACTGGGGCGCTAGCAAAAGCGGCCGCGACAATTGAAGCAAACTTCATCTTGAGACCTGAAGAATGACTGAGCTTGATCAATTCTGCTGATCATGATAACCAGCGATAAACCGAAACTTATATATGTGTTACATTCGGCATACTAAATGCACATGCCATTCCCCTCATCCCCATAGGGTGATAAATGCAGCATACCGGAGCTCAACACCCCGTGATATCCGGATTCGGAACGGCACAGGGCGATCGTCCAGATACGGGTCGGAAGGCCGCGATAATCGAGCCGTAATGTTTTTGGAAAGAAAGAAAGTTTACTTCTCAATTCCTAAAAGACTTTATCACGCCACGATTGGCAGAGGCCATTTGTGGATTAACGAGTCTGCGCCGTTGAGGGACAAACTCGGGACACTGATCTTGCATGATCAGAAGAGATTCACATATACCCCCAATATAGTCCACCAGTTGGAGCGATGCAACCATACTGCATGCTAAACCTGCACGAGCAAGGAAAATGTATCAACCCTATTCTGGAGGTTTATCTACCTCCGTGATACCGAATGTTATATAGTCAAGGCCAAAGAAGCTTAACATCACTCAAATATGATATCATCGTGACTTACCCTTCCAGCATCAGACCCCCAGGGCTGTTTGCAAAAGCGAGGATGGCTTTCGAACCGCGTATTCGCATGAAACACCTAATCAAGCAAGTGAGCAACGGCGTTGCAAAATATCTAATCAACGCTTCTCCAACAAAACGTCACTTGTTGGAGACATTTAGATAACTACTAAGTATTTCTATTACTTCTAGCCCCAGGTGATAGTAGATTATAGAAGGATAAGTAAAGACGTGTGAAAGAGATAATTTGAGTGCAAATAACTAAAAGCAATTCCACCTGTAAGATACTATGATATAAATACAGTTAAAGGTTGAGAGTCCATAAGCGCTGGGGATAACAGCAGCAAATATCAATGCCCATAGAGCTAAGATTGAGATATAAACAAGAGTAGAAATTAAAAGAGTGATCTTTATCTTGATGGCTGGAGAAACAGAGCTATTACCTTCCTCGGGTATAGTGGGTGCGCAATTTAAAGAGGGCTTTAGTCCTGAGAAAGTTAGTAAAAAGAAATAGAGAGCCTGAGGTAAGGTTTTCTGAAGAACAGGAAGAAGTAGGATATTGCTTACGTGAAACAACTTCTAAGGCTGATGTAAATGGATAGACTAGAAGAAAATGGGGCACGAGCTGGCCAAAGCTGGGCTCAATGGAGCCAATGTCTGCATATTTGTCGATAAGAAATTTGTAAAGATTGGCAAGTCCGAACACAAAGTAAAAGATCATCCAAATGATCTGGAAGAGCATGCTAGATTTGAAATCATCTAGACCCATTACCTTCCAAAACATAGACTCAAGGTTAGTACCAGTCTGGTCTTGTCGACCGAAGACAACCCTGTAATATCCTAACAGAATAACGGATATAAGAACAACCAAGTTAAAAAGTATAATGGCCTCATCAGAGATACTGGTATAACCCGGCCTGTCAGGGTCTATCAGATGCAGGTTTTCCAAGGCACATTTGACTGAGGTGTTTGAGTTGAAGCGGAAAGTGACAGACTCAGAAACAACCATACAGGGAACCAGCAAGGAAAGAAAGAGACTCATAGCACATGCTCTGAAATGCCGCATGTAACGGCCTGTTCTGGCCCTCTTTCTGACAACTGTGAGAGAGCATAACTGGACGATAAAGGAGAAGTAAGCCAGCATGGTCACGACCTTGAATGAGTAGACGGAGAGGGATTCGTTGAGGCCATGCAATCCCATCGTCATCAACAAGGTCGGGATCAGTAGTGCCATCCCGGTAATGAGTTGCTGATCGCTCATTCCCAGCACTAAAACCTCTATAGCAGTATTCCATGTTCCAGCGTTGTATCCATCTGAGTTTGAATCTGTTCCCGGTGCAATAGGGTCTTGTGTGGGATCCTGGGCGGATTGTGTTACTGCCTGGCTCGTGTTGCTACGCTGTGCAATGCTGTTTTGAGCTGATGAAGTATACCTCTGAGATCCAGTTGTTGTTGTTGGGCTACTCGGATCTGTGCTTGTTTGGGTTCCAGTATATGGCTGCGTCGGTCTTCCTTGATCTGAGCTGTTACTGGTCTGGTTGCCTACCGTTGGGAGATCGATAGCTGTCTCAGGGTTGCCGGGTTTGCGCAAGCATAGCATTCCTAGAAACCAGCGGTCTACCAGCGTGACTTGACTTCTCGTTACAGGCAACGCGTGAAGAAGATATCCTATAATGATAGCGGAAAGGTTGAGGAGGGTAGATGCAGTAAAGGCAGCAATGACCTAGAAGGCTGTAAGCTTTATGCGACAAACAACCAGATTGGCATCTCTGGGCTTACCCCCCAACCGGCAATATCGGAATCCACTACCTCATCAAGAGGTTTACATAGATTCTTATCGACAAGATAGCTTGTCCACATGTTGAGGCGCGGAGGGGGTTTTGAGCCTAAAATGAGAGGGGCAATTGGAACAACTTCTTTGTGCAGGGGGTTTACCTGGAGGGGCGGCGAGCGCGTCGCCTTTTAAAAGATTCCTTGTTCAGCTTCAATTTCTTATCTGCCTAATTGCCTCATGAGGGCCAGGCCAGTTGTCCAAACGTGGCTGTTTTCAACCCAAGAGGGACAGGGTTTGACAAAATCGACCAGAGCTGAGAATTGCATATTTGTGATAGCTTAGATATGGCTGCGTTACCTCTGGGCAACTACTACTCCCCAAGGTTATTATATCTCTATTAAAGTTTCAACAGATGATATACAGCAAAGAAATTAATCTTTATTGCTATTCACGGCTAGTTATTGAGGTACAATCCAGGCTGACTAAAACAGCTCGAGGCTGGGAAACAAGGCAAACCTGGATGAAAAATATGGGTCCCAAAACAATGTGCATGAAATATTGGCAGGCCTCACCCAAGGCAGATTAGCTGCGCCTCCCAAGACGGCCATGATGTTGAATGTTGTGACGGCGGGTTCTTCAGAGGTTGTTGTTGTAGCTCCGAGCGTCGAAGTGTCGGTCATGTCGACTGATAATATGAAGGTAGTGGTATCGGATTCCATGAAGGTGAATGCCGACGCAGCATATAAGACTTCAGCAGTAAAAGTCTCGGCAGTAGTATCGGATGGTCCAGCAGAAATAGTGGTGGTGATCTGTGCTGTGATCGGTGCAAGTAAGGATGACAGGGCCTTATCGCTAGATTGCGAAGCTACAGTAATTCGTCAGTTTATAACTGTAATCAATGTGTTTGCATGACTTACACGACCCAGATTTGCAAGGGCTACCTATTATCGCCGGTAGCCTAAGAGCTAATTTAGATAGAGAATTCAAACGATATCGAATGACTTCTAGGTACCAAAGTTGAGTCTTTGGGGCGTCAGTGATTATAGGCTGTTAATGCGACAGAAAGTCATCCAATCATCGGTGAGATGGCCGAGTTGGTTATGGCGCCAGGTTAAGGTTAACCTTAACACCAATGGAGCAATCCTCCTGGGTTCGAGTCCCAGTCTCATCAGATTATCTTTTTGAGTTTTTGACAACTAAGTCTAGCTGACAAGAGGGCAGCGTGAATTTCTTTTTTTCTTCTTCTTTTTGCTATTGTCAATCACCCTGATGAGACCATCTTCACTTGATTTGGTCAGAACGTCTGAGCCGGAAATAGCTTAAAAATTGGTTGATATTATGCTGGCTACAAAATGACACTGCTGATTTGACATGATGCGCGTGGACAGCCTTGGCAAGTTATGCAGCTGCAGCTACCCCGGTCACTTTCTTTGCCTTGACATTCTTCCACTCAAACCCAAAGGACGTAATTAGAGCGAAACATGCCATGGCCAAGCCAAGATACCAAATCGATCTCATCGAATCGTTATACGCATTCAACACTAAGTCGACCTTATCATATGGCACAAGGTTCCAAAGATTCGTAGCACCGCTGTTTGTAAGCATGTTGATGTCGACCCCAGGGACATATTTTGCAATTTTGCTCTCAAGTTTTCCTTCCAGTAAAGTCTGCGACACAGTGACAAATACTGTTCCACCAAGGAACATGAGAAAGTTGAGGATGGATAGGCCAATTGGGCTGTCGCTTTCTGAGAGAACGGTTTGGATGGCGATGGCGGGTTGTTGTAGCGTCAAACCCATGCCTGCTCCAGTGATAATCTACAATCGTCAATCAGCAACGCTCAACATCATGTAGACGAAACATACCTGATAGCCGATCCATTTGGCTTTGCTGACATCTGCCGTCCAGGTACTTATCAAGGCCGCGCCAACAATAAGCACAGCACATCCAGCGATGGCAAACGGCGTATAGTATCCAATCTTGCTGACCAAAACACCACCGAGAATAACGCAGAATACATCACTAAGCAGCAGCGGGATCAAAGCTATACCTGAATCTTGTGGCGACTTGCCCTTGACCACCTGGAACCAAACGGGAAGGTAAAACGAGTAGATGACCAGTACTGAACCAATAGCCAGCGCGTTCAGGCAGGCAAAGAATGTGGTTCGCTGAAAGAGAATTCGTGGCGGTACTGTCGCCTTTTCTCTCCTCCAAGCTTGGTAGCCAGCGAAGATGAGGAATAGGACGCCAAAGACGACAAAGAGAGCGATGACGCGTCCGCTTTTCCATTGTTGGTTCTCCTTGCCAAACTCGAGTGCGAAGAGAAGGCTGACGATTGATCCAGCAACCATGAGAAAACCCAGTGGATCGAGATCGAGGAATCTTTGACGCCATGACTTGGCAGGCTGGATGGGTGGTGGTCTGTTTGGCGCCAAGATGAACAGAAGAATGAGTGAAAGTCCTCCGATAGGAACGTTGATCCAAAAGCACCATCGCCAAGTGACAGAGGTAAGATACCCCCCAAGAATCGGCCCCAAGATCGACGATATTCCAAACGCAGAACCTAGAGAACCAAGATACTTCGGTCTCTCCTCCAGCGGAAACAGCAGCGTGATGTAGATAAACACGCCAGAGCCGATACCTGCGCCTCCAATGCCAGTGATGGCTCGTCCAACGATCAAAGCATTCGAGTTAGGTGCAGCAGCACAAACTATAGACCCGATCTCGAATATAGCGGTCAGAATGAAGAGAACCCATTTGGTGGAGTAGTATTTAAAGACGAGGCCGAAGGAGAGCTGGAAGACGCAGAGGGGGAGGAGGAAGGCGGATTCGTACCACGCGATGTCGCCGAAGCTGTCGAATTCGGCGGAGATGGTGGGGATTGCTGTGCCGATGATTGTGCGGTCCTTGAAGGTGTTAGTATGTGGATAGAGTAAGTAGGGAGTGGCTTACCAGTGCGACGAGGAAGAACACAAGGAAGAGAGCTAGCATTGTTGGCAGGACGACTTTCTTTGGTGGGTAGGTCTTTTCGGTATATGTGTCGGAGGAAGACATCGTTTCTACGTCGCCGCCTGGTCGGCTCTGCGAGACATCATCTTTCTTTTCTGTACTGTCCATCATGATAACTTTCATCCAATAGTCAGATGCGGATGCTGTGAGATGTCTGTTTGGTAGGTATTAGGCGGAGGGAACTTAATCTTGAGCAAAGAGCTTAGTAGAGAAAAATAAACAACAGTGAAGTAAAATAATATTGCAGCAGAATATCGGCATGGTCTTAAATAAAAAAATCACTGCTGGCATTTCAAGTCAATTACATATCTCCCTGCTGGATCATCAAGCATCATGCCAACCAGCCAATCAGATATCACCTTCTAAATCTCGGTCTCGGTACCGAGCCCGAGCTAACCAATCTCACCACCAAAAACCTCGCGGGGTCGCCCGAGCTTTTAATTACACCACGTCATGGATCCCAACACCACCGAGCACCAACCCTCAATACCACCACAAAGATCACAGTGTAATATCTCCCGAAATGAGGCCTCAAGCCTGCGAACCATGTGCAAAGCGCAAAGTCAAATGCGACAGGGCAGAACCGCCATGTTCTAATTGTAAGCGTCGCAAGGGTGATAATTGCACTTACCCTGAAGTCTCGCCTTTTGAGAGGATTAGAAGACTGGAGGAGGCGGTGAGAGCGCTGGGTGGTGATCCGTTATCTGATACGCCTGAGAAATTGAGAAGGCAGAGTGTGAAGAATAGTCCGAGGGAGGGGAGTAATGCTGAGACGCCGATTATTGTGCAGGAGGAGGGAAAGTCTGTTTATCATGAGTCGTAAGTCGGACCAGAGGTCTCAAATACTGTACATCGTGAGACTGACTTCAATGCTTAAAGAGAGGGATGGCGTACCTGGATCGATGTTTCGCGTCTCTATAAAGGCTCCAAACCAAAGTTCAATGTCTCCGACCCTCGAGGCTCAGCCTTATCACCAGGCAAGAATCTCCCCCACGCGTTTCATGGCTCACCATGGCGAGACAACACCATCCTTTCAGAAAAACTCGACTTTTGCCCGATACCCCAAGAAGAAGCGCTTAAGCTCTGGAATTTCTTCATGGAGCGAGTCGAACCAATTGTCAAGATTAGCTTCAGCTGGACTCTGACGCAACTAAGAGCTGCATTGTCTGATGCTGAGAAGTGGAGAAGACTTGACAACGGCGACCATGCGCTCATATTGTCAACTTGTTTATTCGGCGCTACAAGTTTGACGAATCAAGAGTGTTTAGACCTATTTGGCCGCACGAAGGCGTCTCTTACGAATGAATGTCGCGTTCAATGTGACATGGCGTTCTCAAGGATAAGCCTACTCGCCATTGATAGTATCTCAACCTTGAAGGCTTTGTGCCTGTACATCGTGAGTTCCCCTCTCAAAGCTCGCTGAGCACGAACTAATTCAAATGCCAGAAAGCAAATGTTGATGTGTTGACATCGCGCAGCATGTGGACCCTGATGGGTCTCATATCCCGAAGCGCAGAACAACTCGGCATGCACCGCGATGGCACAGTACTAGGCCTTTCGCCGATCGAAACAGAAGAACGTCGTCGACTCTGGTGGCAGCTCCAACATCTCGATCTAATTCTTTCGCTAAAGAATAACGTCACTCCGTTATCCTTTGGAGCAGGCTGGGATGTCAGGCTTCCCCTAAACATTGAAGACGACGATCTCGATCCAAGTTTGACGACACCACCAAAAGACCGTATGGGTCTGACGAGTTTCTCGTATACGCTGTTTACGTCCTGGATCATGGAGAAACAACGCGGCTTTATATTGACACAAGCGAGCCAAGCTACAGCGGGTGATAAATCTCTTCTGGGGTGTTTAGCTGACTCGATGATTGATGACTTCGAAGCTGGTCTCAACGAAAACTTTCTGCAGTACTGTGATCCCATCAACCCGTTGCATGCAATATTGCAGATCTCTGCGCGGGCTATTGTTAACGTCTTACGGCTGAGAAAACTGCATGAAGCTCGTATGCGATCGCAGAATAGTGATGATGGATCCCATGTTGAGCACTTTAATGCTTGTATGCAGGGAATGCGGTATATCGTTGTTTCTCATTCGAATCTTCAGCTGAAGCCGTTTATCTGGCTTGTTGAGAGCTCGTTCATCTGGTACGCTTGTGAGTAGAAGTTCTCTATCCGGCTTAGTTGTGTCCCGCTAATACATGCGTAGTCATTGGAATTTTGGTCGACATGTCGAACTTGGCAGATGTCAGTATGATCAGATCAGCTTGGACGCTACTCTCTCAGCTCTACGCCGTAGCAGATCATTTATCCGACCTTGAAGATGACAGAAGAAAATCTCATGCTGCAAGATCAGTAGTTGCAACGTGGTATGAGTGCCGGCAGAAACCAGGTCTGGCCGAGATGCAGAAGCCGGGGTTTGTATCCAAGCTTGAGAAGGACTTGGCAGAGCTGGAAAGTAAGGCAACTGCAGACAATGAAGGCCAAGTCGGTGTCCTACAGGAGGTCCGGCAGACTCGACCCGTAGAGACTGAACTGCAGCCGTTCGGGTTCGAGTTTGCGGATATTGACTGGGCGTTTTGGGATAGTATAAATTAGACCCCCCTTGCCGCTTGCAACATCTAAATAAAGACTGAGACTCAACATGCGTTTGGAGTAAAAAGAAGAACAATGGAACTTAGTTGGAAGGGGCCGAAGCCAAGAGAGCGGGGTTGACGTGCTTTTGTGTTCAAATCGGCCACGTTTCTTCCATGGACACTATAGAGTTAGGCCTTGAAAGTATAACTCAACGCCAAGGCCTATCATCTATCAAAACTTCGTTGCAGAGAGGCCGAGTCCCACTATACGAATGACAACTCGGAGCCTTTAAGGTTCAGTCTCGTAATCAAGCCACCAGTTGCCCCAAACGCCTGCTTCTCCTCATAAACCCACGCATCAGGTGCAGAAACCGAATATCCGAGCTCTTCTCCCTCTGAGATGTAAATAAAATCCTATGTTCAGTGAAGGGTCGAATCGCGATGACGGATATTAGACGAGGGTACCACAAACGGTTCAGACTCAGAAGAAAGCTGATCAACAGACTTTGAACGGGGCGTGCTTTCGACTCGCACCAGCCTTCCTTGAGAAGCTTGGGCCCTCAGAACCTTCTTTTCTAGTCCTTCAGAAACTTCCTTGCCGCTTTCTCTTCCGACGACGTTCTTTGTCAAGTTTCCGTCTTGCTTTCTCTTCTTCCATAATATGACGTCTCTCAATTTTCGCTCCTTCTTTCAATGCTCGCCGTAACATGACTTTGTCAAGTTTGTTTCTTATCTCCATTTCATCAGAGGTCGTTAGACATATTATCACGCGCCTAATACGATCGAACATGTCTGATCTATTTGAAGCTAATGGATTTGAGAGCTGATGCTTGCGTCGCGGAGCTTATTCGAACTTGTCTGACTTTGTGGAGATAAAGGATGGTATCGGTAAATGATACAGCGGATAGGTCTTGGTCGCTGGTCTTGTTGTGACCAATGATCCAGATCGCGTTGTGACTGTAGGAAATGACGTAAGCTTCAGATATGAGGTCAAGGAGGGCATTGGCATCTTGCATACATATGTCTTTGATCTTGGGCGCGAAGAGTCGTTCTAACCACTTATGTACCTTGTATGTACAGTAGTAGCAGTGGAGGAAATCAAAAATGAAATATCAGCGATGTCTACGGCTGGCGGACGTGAGGAATGTTGGTGAAGAATTGAGTGGAGGGCGGAGTATTTATATGCTTAAGCCTTCTACATCCCCTCCCTTCAGTATCTGAAGCTTTACTGCAAAAGCATAACTTAACGCCTTTGTGTGATGTCCTAAGATGAAAGTCCAACCTGATGGTATTGAGCCTGTTTATGTAACCATGGCAACTTGGATACCACCTGGCATCTTTGCTATAACCTGGAGAGATTACTAATATTCTTTTACAGACCTTGTTCTCCTAATAGCCTGGAACTGTGATCTTAGTATTTATATCTTTATGCCGGCTTTTAGAGATATTTGCTAAAATAAAGATTAATAAAATTATTACTCTGCTATTTCGGACTGGAGCTTTTAACACCAGCCTTAAAGGTTGCTTGGCATAAGTTAGCTAAAACTTTAGCTGCTTTGAGCAGGCTATATGTTGCTTAAACAGAAATAGCTATATATTAAATAGAAAAATCTATTTGCTGTAGCCCTAGTAGAGGATCTTAATAGATTTAGTTTATATTCTTAAGTAGAGTATCTATATGTTGCTTATTGTGCTTGATAGGAATAATAAAATTGGCCTTACTTAAGCACCTTTTGCCAGACACCTAGCCCCACTATACTAAACCTAGTCACTAAGTTCTCTTGCAGGAAGTACCGGGCTGGAGACCAAAGGCGGCATGGCCCGAGGCGATGGATTTATCGCTGGTTAGGTGGTTGTTTGTATTGTAGGTTTGAAGCCAGATCTCCAGGGCCTCATCGTTGTCGGTACGAAAGGCAATATGGTTTGTTATTACTGGGGGGAATGAAGTTGTAGTGGCCTCAGCAACGAAAGTAGTTATGACTCTTTGGCGACCGTGGTGAGCAGCTTGATAGTAATACCTTCATCCACAGTGAGGGTGGCAGAGGTAGATAATTCAGCAAGGGTAGTTGTACGTGCCTCTCTGATCACAACAGTTGTAGTGTCCTCGGAACCTAGAGTGGTCGTCAATGGGATCGACGATGCTTGCTTTCAGCTCACTGCATTTGTTTAAGTCTGCTTCCAACTGCCCCAAGTTGGTCAAGTCAGCTTTTGAAAAAGATTCAGGTTAGCTGCTAGCAAAATATGGAACACTGACACATGCCTGCGCTATCTGTGCCCCTCAGATCCCAAGCGACCAATTATAGTAACCTGGGGCTTTTCTATGCGTCCAGCTGCCAAGGCACATATTGAGATTCAGTCACTAATTAATTCGTAGCTCAACAAAGTCACTAAAGGATATCACCCATTGTATCAATTTCTCTTGTTCAAAACTACCGGACACACAAAACACGAGACCATGGTATATAGTCCTTCGCACCTAAGCCATTCTCTGTGAGAAGTCGGCTGCAATCATGTTATCTTCGCTCGATTCCTCCCAATCACTGTAATCATCATCGCTTAGACTTTCTTTATCTGCGTTATTGTCTTCCAAAGGATCCTGCCGAACAGGATCCAGAGTAATGTGATCAGCTGAGGCAGGTATGGGATAAACCTTGTAGTACTGGTCGTTTAATGGCGCCTCAACCATTTCTTCGATTAAGCTATCATTTAAAAACTTGAGGTCATCGTTTTCAATATAGGCCCTGTGAGCGTCAACTCGTGCCTGAACGTTCAGTAACCCCGGAGCCCGGTCCAGGCACCCGATAAATGCGTCTACAGCATCACCGTGTTGGTTGTTGCAGAAGTCATACTGCGTGCTTAGTTAAAGAAGTGTTGATTGAATCAAAAGTAAGGAAACTTACCAAGAGACCGAGGTTATACCAAGGCTCGAAGAGATAAATATTAAGCCTGACAGCGCGGCGTAAACAGTCGAGTGAATCTCGATACTGATTTGCATGGAAGTACAGTATAGCAGTTGTTATCCAGAAAGAAGGGCAATTAGGTTCGATATATATAGCACTTTGAAGGCATTCATAAGCTCTTTTATAGTCCTGCAGCTTAATACATGCTCGACCCAAGAGGTACCAATTTTCGGCAATGGAACTACCTGAGGGGACTTAGTATCATGATTCAGCTGAAGCTGAGGAATGGTAGATCGTTCTCACCTGATTTAACGGCGATTTCTAAGTGTTCTCTTGCATTTTGAACTGAATTATCTGCAAATCCTTCTTCTGCTGTTCGAAGAATTTCAAGTCCAATGAAGGCGTTTGCCATGGGGTGAGTTGGGGTTTGACTCAATAGACGATGAGCATCGTCCATATTCTGTATAGGCTCCGTCGATTGGAGGTATCTGACCCTACGAAAGGTTTGTGTTTTGTCTTTCGAAATTATGGAGGGTATTTGAGGACCTAATTCCGTCTTCGTTCTCCTGGGCATTCTCAAATCACTACGAGGAAGGAAGTGAGACTCGGCATCGTTGTATAACTTTATCAGCGGTGTTGACGTAAAGGTTGTCGCAACCCATCGACCACATAGAGTGCTATTGAGGTAATTGTTAATGACGCATTTAAAACAGGGAATACTTGCTATAAACTCACCAGACTTTCCGGTTCTCATGCTGCAAGACTTGCTCGGTAAATGTCCCAGGGCAGTCTGAATCCGTGCAGCTTTCAAGTGAGTGGGCCCTTTTAACAACCATGGCTTGCTCGACGTGGAAGCCAGGTTTTACAGACATTGCCCAAGTATTCTGATCGACATGTTTTCCAGTCTTAGCATTCGACACGTCGAATAGGTTGTGAGTAATGTAATCTGCTCCGGGTCTGTTGTTGGCATAGACTACGAATTGGAGCATGTCGTTGAAGGACTGCGTCGCTGTTAACTGTCTTCCTCTCCAATGAGACTCCGAGATACCTGCTGCTTACTTCCCAAGTTGTACAAGCCTGTAGCGGCAAGGCCCAGCTTTCCCCATGTGCATCATCTAGTCGAACGATATCAAGAGTGAGATGCAGTGGTATTGCCTCAATAGCTCGTATGATGTGTTTTAGTTGCGCGGTGATATCAAGAAGCATGTACCTGTAATGTTGTCAGTAGGCTCAGTAATGTTTATGTCAAGAACACTTGCGTGTTTCTGCTAATGGCTTGAAGCATTTCTTTTGAGCATCTGGCCAGACTGGGAATCCGTTAGCTGATAGAGATTAAATTTTCAAAGGATTGCGCACAGCTTAAAAAGCTCTTTCAGGTCTTGCATAAGACGGAATAGAATCTTGACGTGGCGACTTAAAAAAGCCGCTTGGCGACGAACCATTCCTGTGGTGTTCTCGGTTTTCTGCGTGAGACCAAGCATGGTCTTCTCAATAGCATTCAAATTCTTATTAATCATATTGGCTTGCTTAGACTGTGCTTTGGCATTAGTGCCTGCATCAACTGCCAGTGCGTCGATTGCACTCTGTGTTCTCGATGTTATGGTCAGGATGTTCGATGCGTGTCCTGCTATGGCATTTGCATGTTTCTCAACTATCAATGACTGGCTGGTCCCAATGTTACGAGACTGTAATGCGATGTGCTCGATACGATTCCTCGCATTCTGTTAGTCTCCTTAAAATCTATCGGTAGGTAAAGTAAAACTTACATCTGCTGGACGCTCAGGAGGATATTGATAGCAGCCATCTGAGACATGATAGTTTTCCTCAATTCCTCCACATCGCCTTGCGCTATCATGGACCAATGAAGCCTGGTTCCAATACTGCTTAGGCTCCTGGTAGTTTTGAAGTGGCCCAAGCTGCTTTCCTTTGCTCGCATCTTCTCAGCCATGGACTGCAGGGGCTGCCTGCAATGCATGATGATAGCTCTGACTTTCTCCAACGTCTGACGCTCCGCAGGGGACTCAGGTTCCAAAATCAAGACGTGCTTTAGGGTGCTCCGCACAAGATCCAGTTCGGCACAAAGCCGTTGAAAATGCATCGGGGCGTCCTTGTAGTTGCGCAGCTCGATGGCAATGCGCTCAAATAGGCCTAGGATGGCGATAACGTCGCCCACGGCATATCCAAAAGACATTTTCACGTAGTATGTCGATGATTGATTTGCCTTCAGTTGCTTCGTGTCGTGTTTTATCAGCTCAGCCTCATTTTTAAAGCTGTTGGTCCTAACCCCGTTATGTCAATCATGCATGATGTGTTCTATTACATAAACAGGGATTAATTGGATATCGTTAAAACAGAGATTCTCAATTCACAGCCCGCCTAGAGGCCTCATGCAGCCTATGGCCACCTATGCTGATTGGTCACGCAGGTGGACAGGCATATTTCGAGACACAGCCACTATTTAATCTTGAATTTACGATCAGGCAGTTCTAGGCCTCCTGCTTGATAGTGGCAGAGTTTACCGTAGTTCTCACTTCCTAGCCATTTCCCACCAGTACTTGAGCATTATTCGTATGTTGATCAACAGCATAATTATCTCTGTGTCTTAATGATCGCATATCTGCTAAACCTATCAGCAACGTGTTATCTGACATAATCTAAGCTACTTTCGACATTTTTCCACTTACAAACGTCATCTTGTTGGTTCTGTAATGCCAAGACCATCGCACCAACAGCCTGGTATCAAGGCCCGGGTGTATATAAAGTCCTACTCAACACCATAACCTCGTCGTAGTCTCACGCTCCGTGGAACTTCTACAGCAAACATAATTCTTGCCACAACCGAATTCTTTAGCTCTAATTCACTACTTTGAATTGCTTCGCATTCCTCACTTACTAGCCCCTGCAACATGCATCAAGTCTTCCAACCTCAAGCAAATCAAGAGAACCTATTCTCATTTGACAAGACTCCAACTTACCTTTTCCGTCTCCATTTTCCTGGTTCAAACGGCTACAGAAGCTCTGACTGTGTCGAGTCTCCAGCCTCCCCCAATCACTTAAGCACAAAACACAATTGGGGCTCACCCTGTGGCACAGACCTCTTAAAGCTTTCATCTTTAGAGGCCGCCGCTAGGTTGAAAGCTCATCTGAGATGGCATTGCTGTTATCCTGGTCGAAGTCCTTGTAATCTCATGTCCTGGTCCAGCTCCCTCCTTTTCCTCCTTCAATATGGTTTTTATCGTCACCAGACAGACCCTGAGAAGAAAGGTGGGCCTAGACCAAAACTCTCAGATATCAAGATAATAATGATTGATACCCGAGACTTCCCAAAACAAGTATTCCTTCGCGATCTTGATGCCTTGGGATGGCTAAATGATAAACTGGATCTCAGAAGGCTACATAACTTGAGAAAGGGCCAGTTTTATTTCGGCGAATATCTCAGTCAGGGACGACTGGATATCAAAGGCAATTGCGTTCAGATATCAATACAGCAGCTTATTGATGGCGGCCTTTTCACGAGCATTTGTCCTGCACTGAACCAACCACAGAATTGGAGTTCCTGGGCGGAAGCCACGAGCAACCTTCGAGGGAGCATTCTCCAAAACAATTCTGTCGATAAAAAAAGGATACGAAATACCATTTTCCTGGCCCAATCATGCGTAGGAGATAAATTTGTTGTTCCTTTCGCTATTATGTTACTTTGTTTGCGAAGCGGACCCTCCGATGATCAGGTGATTGCGAATGCTTTCCACTCCATTTTCACTGGTATGTGCATCGCATTATGGGATGATCTAGCGCTGATTTCAGATCAAGACGAAGAACTCGAATTCCAGAGCATCAAGTACGATTCCGAGTCTCAGAGAATGACGGAATTGCGTCGTTTCCAGCAGCTCATGGAAGCTGTCAAGAAAGTCCAGACTGATGATCCCGTTGCGAAAATCACTGAGGGGGTCAAAGCACTGCCTACCAACAAAATCCCACTTAATACCCCGAAACGTGGTTTTTCTCATATTGGATTTGCTGACGAATAGCATTCATAGCAATTCTTGCATCTGGCTTCAGTCGTATGCTGAAGTATATCGCGGTAAGACAGCTGCGATCCTTCTTCATGCATGTTTTATAGACATTATAGAGTTTCTGTATTTACAGGACGAATAACAACATCAAATTGACCCAGGTAACCGCCATGATAGATCCCGTCATCTTTCATGCGTGTTACCCGCTATTTCCGTAGCAGAAGTTGCAGCCGTAGTAGTTATAGCCCCGGAAGTCACTATTACAGCTGGCTTCATTGCCTCAACCTCGATACCGGAGATAAAAGATGCAGCTGCATGCATATATGAGGTTTATAAGAAGTAGCATTGCGATATGATCTTATTAATATCTATTTCAACAATTATCAGTAAACATGTTACAATCTGTTTTTCTATGAAATTCTTACCGTCTGTATCCTTGCTGTTTTGTGCCATATAACTTGCATAAACCCTATTATACCAGCGACATCAAAGCTCTTATTTATGTAGATGCAAGCTGCCTCGATAGGTTCATTATTATCATGATAATTAAGAATGACAAGGTCTCTTCTTCTGTCGCTGTGTTTGGCATGCTGTATGTGACAGGAGAGATGGAAGCTACCACAGAACTGCCATTGATTTGAGTATGTCTCCCCCTATTGAGCCAGTGGGCGGTGCTAATATATTTCCCCTTATAGAGGAACGTATTTAGAACGACAATGACGCTCTAGTATATATTCAGTGCACCACCTAGCACCTTTTCTACGCGCCCCCTTAGCCACTGACCTACAGACAAGTTGCCCGTCGTCGCGACCCGAATAAACCCCAACTCAAGCTTGATGACATATACTACCTTCAACTCGTTATATTCATTTTCTTAGCCCCCTTGTCTATGCGTCAAGTAGTTCTATCTATTTATATCTTTACAGAGCCTTCTCTAGGCTCTCCTTGGCCCCCTTGAGCTCAACTCTCCCTTACTGGCCGCTATTTTGGCATAGCCCGATCTGTTCGTTTTTCCCCAAGACTTATCAACAGTACTCTACTCAGTAACGGAGAGGCTTCTCGCACCGAGAGGATCCTCGAGGAATTGGCCTGGATGGCCTCGTAATCGGAAGCTTGACCTAAAGAAGAAGGCGTTATGAACAGGAGTTCAGTCGTGCAGCTACACTTCGCTATGGAGGCTGTCATAGCAACTGGCCGTGCTTTAGAACCGGGATTCATCTTTAGCTTCTTTTCTGGTTGCTACATCTCGTTGACTCCAGCTCTCGTGGTAGAAGTTTCACCTCCATCCGACATAGGACATCAGACTGGCATGCTCTATTTCTATATCTTCAGCTATGTTCTTACTAGCAGTCCTGTTGCAGGTGCCATTACGGAGGCTAATGATGGTAGTTATATGTACCTCAAAGTCTTCCCTGGTGTTACCATTCTAGCTGGAGTGATTTTGATTATTATCCTTTCCCTTTACATGAAACACCTTTCAAAGAACACGGGGATTGAATGACGGAAGCAGGAGGAGTAGATGGGGGCTTCAGAACATTTGGGCAAGGAAATCGGCTCAATATGTGGTGGTTCGCACTTGATAGATATTCGATTAGATCTTGACGTCCTGTGTCGTTTACCAATCTTTTGATGGTTCTGGAGTTAAACTCGGGCTACTTATACATACAAAAGAGATTCACATAAGGACATTAAGTGACTGTCTCCGAAACAAGAATGATCCCATAATAGATCTCAACGACTTTACCCCTCATACTCTTTTCATCCGCTGTTTACTTGCTCAAAGACTCCATCTCGACACTTCCCAAGCTCTCAGCGCACACACCACGCCAATGGCGAATCCCGAGATAAAGGAAGATCACAAGGGTGATATATTCCGCAAGCAGGCACATCAAAGCAAAGGTCACAGCAGACCCAGCCAGTGAGTTCCAGATGGTCGTCTGGTTGTCGACGGTGAAAGCGCAAAGAAGTCCATAGACTGTTCGGATGACAAGTGTCGGGATACTTGCCAGAGTGAGCTGTATGAACTACCTCCTGTCAGTATATCCATCTATAAACATCGAGTAAGAATTAAGCGTACTATGTGTCTCTCGGGAGCGATGCGATGTTTTTGGGTGTAGAGGTGAAGTAACTCGACCGTCATCAAACCAATGACAGCAGCAAGTGTTACATAGCCAGCTTGTGTTAAGTGTCTTGAGAGGTGGATGTTGGTACCACTAAAGGCTCCGGCAACACAGAGAAGAACTATAGCGGCGATGAATGCAAGTCGGATGATCTTCAATAGGACGACAGCTCGTTTGTTCTCGTCAAGGCTCGATTTCATGCTGCAAGATTAGCGTATACACCGTTGATGCGGGATGTTTTCTCACATCAAGCGGATGAACCCAACCATGGAGATCATCAACGGAATGAGGCCGACATTGAGCAGCACTGTGGTCGCAATGATGAGTCCGATACTAGTAGGGTCGGATTGACGCAAGATGGTTAAGATACCGCCAGCAAGCCGAGCTAAAAGGACCAATTGTTAGCACAACCTTTACTCCAGACATTAAGGCGAGTCACTTACCCAGAGAGAAGGTGACAAGGGGGTATGAGGCAAGACGAAGTCCATGCTTCCAGTTCCTGACAAGGATGAAGACCGCGACGGGCAAGACAAGTGCGTAGAATACGACTTGCGCGATGCCAACAGAAGTATGTGAGTTGATCATATTTTCAAGATATTGTCAGCTGAGATGGTAGTATAGTAGAAATCAGATCAACTCATTACTAGAGATGAATACTCTTCATTTATAGTCGTTTTCAAAGGGGCTCTAAGGCATACGGCATTTTCGCATAGCCAGCAACACTCGCGGCATGATACCCAAAAGGTGATAGCGCCGTATCTGCCGGAGATCGGCATCTCTACGAAACTCAGCCGCATCGTGGGCCCCATTTCTCGCGCAATGATCCCCAAGATGGCTTAGCCTTGGCGTGAACCTCACTGTTAACCCGCAACCATTGGTCAGACTTGAGCTTCTAGCTTGATCCACTATTGAGGACTCCGTTATGGCAATCATTCAAGGGCGATTGAACTTAGACGATGCAAATCTAGACAATCTCGGCAATACCACAAGTTGAGGGGGTCTTTGTACTGATCTGAGCCAGGAAGAAAATTGTTCGGTATGGTTGGAGTGGCAGGGCGTTCTAAAGCATGTCATACATGCAGGCAAAGGAGAATCAGGGTAAGTCGACTCACCCTCCATGCGAATTAAATCATGCGCCCTACTATTGACATACCTGGAGCTGACTGGATGATCTTCTCAAAGTGTGGCGCTGAAAAGCCGAGTTGCAGTAACTGCCTCAAGTCCGGCCGTTCCTGCGCAGGCTACCAGAGAACACAAGCGTTCATACCATCACATTACACAAAGTCTGGTAGTGGTGAGGCTCCAACATTGGATACACCTTCATCTCTGCCGCGGCGCAAACAAGAGTACATCAAGCGACAACTTACAATAGCATCGCTACCTCAGGCAATATCAACACGTAACACAACCAGAGATCAGTTCTTGGCCAATTTCATCGACCATCAACTCCCATCATGTATCCTCACCTCCGGTCATCTCAACGACCATCGGAAATGGCTCCTTCGTCTACCTGACATAGCGTTACTGGACCCGGCCATGGAGTACGCTATTCTGGCACTCAGCACCGCGGCCTTTGAGAGAGATGGCGCCTTTGGTGGTCAGAGCCTAAAGCTATACACTAGAGGACTATATGAGCTACAAAGAGCCATCGATAATCCAAAGCTGAGACTGGACGATCAGACCTTGGCTGCGTGTGTATTGCTAGGCATGTTTGAGTTCTCAGAATGTCCAGGGCAAACTGTCAACGCCTACATGCGGCATTATCAGGGAGCCATGGCCCTCTTACAGCTTCGTGGACCTGAGCAGCATATTGGTGGACTGGGGCATGACGTGTTTCAAGTACTGAGAATGCATACTGTAAGTCGACTCATATCACGGTCGACAGCTTCTGACTTCAAGTAGGCATTTCAAGGTCTGAGCCAGAAATCCGGAAGCCAATTAGCCATGTCACCATGGATGAAAGGACCATGGATCTCAAAATCAAAGACTATGCATGACCTACTTCTCGATCTCTTTCTGCAAGTTCCGGAACTTCTATCCGAGGCTAGAGCGGTCATACCCTCACAGCCCTCTCAGTCTTCACTTACTGCCGGGCTCAAAACATTAACGGGGTTGTTGGTTCTTAATAACGAACTCAACAAATGGTTTGAGTCATACCAATACACCTACCCCACGGCTTACTGGCCAGAGCTGTCAACAGCCAGTAGCTCAACAGACAGTGAGGAGCTGGGAAGACTCTACCCAGTATCATTCAAGTTTCCGTCCTACCATGTAGCGGAGACAATGGTACTTTACTGGACTGTGCAGATCTTGATACATGCCAGCATCTCCTCCCTCTATACCTGGTTAACATCTACCGAGGAAGGCATCATAAGCTTTGACGGGGATAATCTGTTAGCTACGGACAACAATTGGATGTCTCTTGCCGATATACAACATATAATCAAAACCTCAGATTGCATCTTATGGCCATGGACATCAGCTCGCTACATCTGCCAGTCAGTGGAATATTTCTTCCAAGACGAGTTCAGCGGCATAGGCGCTGGAGTTGTCCTATCGCCATTATTGGTAGTCAAAGCATGCCTATGCAGATCAACACGGAATTCCTCTAGAGAGATTACTTGGATCGACGAGGCAATTGGACGCATTCAGGGTAATGGGGCAGGATTGGCGGCTTGTGTTTAGCTAACGACATACTTTGACAGATTTCTGTGCTATCTCTTTAAGAATCGCTCTCATCCTCATCATCCCTCGGTTCCCATTGACCCATACAGTATAACAGAGCCTTGTTTTCTCCAAGAGACATCTCACCATAAAAGTGAGCTTCCATGCCATAATTTATATCTCGCCAATGTTCAAGATCCATATCGCGCCCATGTCTCTTCGTAGCAATAATAGCATCCTTGCAGATAACACCGCTGTAAGAAACATTTCCATCCATGTGGAGGTTATCAAGATCAACCCTAAGCCCCTTCGGGGTCTCGCCTGACACGTTGGGATGTTCGCGGATCGCACTAAAGACAAACCGCCAGTCGAAGTCGGCTGGTCCTCGGCAGGCTTTTCCAGACACCTCGAGATGTCGCAGACTCTTTAAGTGGAGAAGCCAGTGTGCAAGGGCATGGGGGAAAATGTTGCCCTTTTGGGTTAGGTGAGTAAGCTCTGGGAAGTCGTAAGTTGGCCGTCGAATTGGCCAGCAGAGAACACCTTTTCCGACATGATCCATGCCATAGGCGAAGTGCTGTATGCTGGAGTGGCACTTATCCAGCAGATCGTGACAGAAGTCGCCGGCCTTTATCTTCATCTTCTCAGCATGCGAGTCTGACATAGCCCAAAGGTGTCGCTCGACGAGACCGTTCTCGCCAGAGGGAATTTCAGGTGAGATGTGGAGTACCTTGAGCTTGCTAAAGTCGAGGTCTTCCCAGCCGGGAATGTCCTTGCACTCCAGATCACCAGTCATGAATAGCTGCATGTTGAGATTGGGGATAGCAACGCCCGACGCTGCCAGACATGTGAAAACCATGGCGATGAGCTTATCACCAGTGAGAGCTGTAGCGTGCTTGCAGTGATACTCGACAGTAGGCTCGGAATTCTCATTGCGGAGCTCAAAATGCGCCCATTTATCTTCTTGATGGTCATGTCGAGGAAGCTGCCACGGTATACCGATGTCCTCCTTGCAGATGGCGTCAAGATACGTGACCTGGCGAATTTTCTCACAATCGTAGCTTAGAAGCTTCACTATTTCAAGGCGGTCTCCCAAGGTCTTGAGAATCTCTGTCCATACTTGCTTAAGCTCACCCTCAGGATCTTCAAGTAATGCCTGTGTATCTCTGGTATCGCTCATGTATGCATCATATGCAGATTTCAGCCCTTCAGGCCAAAATAGCACAGATGATTCCTGTGAGCTGCGGAGGATCTTCTCATACGCTTTGTAGGGAAGTGCCCAGCTGGGTGGTGTCGTGAACGTGACGGAATGGACATGCTGGGCGACGCGCGAGAAGTCACCGCGTTGAAGACTTGTGAGGCCAGCACGCGTGGGCTCGAGACAGATATTGCTGAAGAGGATGCTGTTCAAGTCATGGCAATCTGCGAATGTTCTGTGCGCCAATCTCAATGACTTGAGGTTCTCATGGGTCTCTTTCTCTATTTTAACCTCTCTGGACAACGCGGTTAGTACGAAGCGGAGATACCATGTACTAGATCTACGTACGGGTACTGGGCGCTAAGAGGAACGCTGACGGAACGTAGTTCTTTGACGATCTCAGCGAGGATTTCGGTGGGCAGACTGAGCAAGATGCTCTCGTTCTGTCGCAATTGAGAGGCCATCGTGATCATGAATCAGAGTTAAATGAAATGTAACTTTGACAGCAGAAAAACAGGAGAGCACGTTATATAAAAAGAGAGACAGAACCAACAGAAAAGTTGAGAATATCTGAATACGGAAATTAGACCCTCCCCCAATAGTAACGCTCATTGGGTAATTGGTGGGAATGGCCCGATGCTGCCTACAGAAGGACCCGCTACAACTGAAAGACCCGTTCTCACGAGTCAAACCAACAGGTCTCGGGGATTACCGCTTTTGAACGAACACATAAGAAATGAGTTACTTAAAGATGGAGATGGAGAAATAGACGTAGCTTAGGCCAAAGTTCAAAACAACTGAAGTCATTCTCCAGGAAAAGTGTAACTAGATATTGCTATCTGAGCCGGTATCACTGTCTTGCATGCAGCTGATAGTCTCATCAATTTAAGCGAGTTCTCTCAATGAATCTCTATGTTATCTGGAAAGATAAGCCCTTACAATGAATTAAGTGAACCTCGGAACAGCCTCCAAAATACCACGGTCTTGATGTAAACCTTGTTCTGACCTTCCTACCTGATGGGTGCAAACTTTGAGAATATGCTTCTGTTAACCAACACAGTTGAATTAAGACGCGGCATCTTATTTGACGACGACGAAATAAGGTTCCGCCCAGAAGCCAACACGATAGGAAATCTTGCTCGATTGAAGCTTGTCTCTTGAGTCACAAAGCCGTTTGACCAACCTTCCGGCACGAGTACCAACGAATTTATCCTTTCCAAAATTCGACAGACCCCACGTAGCATCATGGCGCTCAGCAATCATTTCAAGAAACTTTCACCAGAGCTCATAGCCATGATCCTCACTGCTTTCGAGTCCCCTAAGGATATGCAATCCACAATTCATGCAGATCCATACATTTTGTGCGTCTTCCTTCAAAACCAGCAACGTATCCTCCGGCCCCTCCGACAAGCTCTTAATAATCAGTTTCCAGGACAGAACCTTACACAAGCAGCCTTGGTATGTCGCTTACGGCATATGGAGGATCGATTGCGGTGTCAGGGCCGGGTCCAAGTTGAACAGGTGATTAAGCCAGTATTGACATCGCCGCCACAACAGCTTTCAGTATCGAAGCTAAGTCTAGGGCCCTCTCAGAACTATATGGAGTCGTTTGGAAAGTAGATACCTTTGCCGTCTGTTACTCGAACAAGGTTTGGAAAAAGACAGGAAATGGCAGCCATAGAGGCTGAGAAAGAGGATCTTCCTAGGATTCCCATGAGTCTTCCATTGTCGGAGACAGAACGCCAACAGATACAAAAGGCATATGTGCTGTTCGATGCATGCCGACACACTCTCTGCTTCAGCACCTCCTTGTTGCAAGACTATGGTCATGGGGATGATGTATACTCATTCCATATCCCCTGGAAGTTCATCTATGCCGAGAAGCTTCTATGCATTAGGGCATTTCAAGCAGTCTTTGTATTCCTATTTAAAGAATACGAAAGCATCTTGGGTCAGATCCACGACCGATATACTGGTCCACCCTCTCTCCCCAGGTTTGAAAACAGCGATATCACTTGGCAAAGACCGCCATTTATAGATACACGCCAACGATCGCCTCCAATTCATAGCATATCTTTGTTCACAAGGGTGCCATCGGCTACTAAGCTTCCGAGAGAGGAGTAGCATTTTACAAGATGAGCACATTCTGTCTTTGTACAGGCAGTACCAGGCGCTCAAGGGAGACCGGCGAAGTTGTCCGATGGTGGTGGGTGCTGATCTGGAGTATCCACTCAGAAGACTTTGTCGTGATACTGGCAGAGGGCATGAGTTTTGGACAAGCGGGGCATGCATGTGGGATATGGAGAGGTTATCGCAGCTTGGAGGAGCAGTGGCGTGGCTTGCAAATGATTTTAGAGGGGAGTTCTAGCAAAGTATCTCCCAGTGGAACGTGACACCTTGACCCTGGGCGTTGCAATATATCTGCTAGTTTTGCGAGACTTTCTTCAGAAGCGAGTTTGTGGTATAGGCACTTGAGTCGTTTTGTCACTAGGCCCAAGTACATATAGGTTTTTCCATACCTTGTTCCACGGAGTACTGATGCTCAAGTCACGAAGCTCAGGCAATCGGAGAAATTGTTAACCATGGGAGAGAAGTTACGATAATGTGATTGGTTATATTCCCAAGGTAAGAAAATACCCGAAACCTGACATGCGAAAATGTAGGCATCGAGCTTCGAGAAAATCATTCCGCTGTCAATTAGATAAATATACCGAACGTCGGTCTGATTACTGATATGCTTAGTGAGAATCCCGTTTCGGGTCACATATTGCGGTATGTCAGCAAAGCGGCCTCTTACATGTCTTACTTAAGTTGACGGGGCTATTATGCACGCACGTATACGTAAGTAGAAAAGGAAGTAACCATACGCGAGCTAGAAGAGTTAAAAAAAATACTAGACCTGCGACAGCAATACGACAATGAGTCTATTTAAAGACCTGGAGCTCCCTCTTTAGTGGTGGTATTAGTTCTTTGCATGGTCCCTGTTAATCAAGACAGAATCATTACAAAATGTCAACTCAAGAAACTGCAAAGACTTTGTTCCTTACTGCCAATGGGATTGACTTCGCCTATCGTCTCATCGGCAAGTCGAATAATTCTCAGCCTCCACTTCTGATGCTCAATCATGTCCGATCTACCATCGATACCTGGGACCCTGAACTGATCAACAACCTCACCGCATCAGGCCGCCAGCTTATCACATATGACTACGCTGGCCTTGGACATAGCAATGGACCTGTCGCGACAAGTATTAAGGGCTTTGCAATCAATCTCCTGGCCTTTCTCAACGTTTTGCTCTTGAAGCTTAGTGTCAAGGAAGTTGATATCTTGGGCTTCTCGATGGGAGGGTATATCGCGCAACAATTGGTCCTTGATTCTCCTGATATCGTTCGGAAACTGGTTCTCGCTGGGACGGGTCCCAGTCTGAGACCTGGGTTGGTGCGTCCTATGAATGAGGTCCAATCTACCGTCTTCAGCCCCACTCCTGGCCCAGCCACCATCGGCGCTTTCTTTCCTCTCACTACAGGAGACGAAGGTGCTGCGTGGCTCAACAGGAGTACTTCATCAAGAGCTGGCGTCGCTGGAAAGAACGGCGAACCTGAGATCGCGCTGTTTACTACCGGAAACCCTCTTCTTAATCTGACTCAGGCATATCTTACTTGGGACGCAGATCCCCTTCCGTATGCTCTTTTACAAACCATCCAGAAAGATGCCCTTGTCACTTGTGGCGACAATGATCTCATTGTCCCGACACAGAACTCATTTGTTCTTGCGAGACAGCTGTCGAGAGCCAACTTTGTCATGTTTCCGAGTAGTGGTCATGGGCACTTGTTTCAGTACGCAGAGTATTATGCAGGATTCGTTGGAAGTTTCCTGGATGGTGATCTTCCATCTGCTCCGTTTTCAGCTGGAGAGGTCCCGAAGTTGGCATAGTCACTGATGAGATATAAACCTGTGTCTGACTTAAGGATTCAAGCTATATACGAGGGTACATCATGCCTGTTCTCTTAGTCGAAAGCGAAAGAAATAAAATACCAGAGTAGATATCTTTGCTGGATGTTATTACTCCCCTATCCATGATGAAGAGTGTCGGTTGTCTAGTTTGCTCAAGGGCAAGGGCTTACACCAGAATACAGACGCTTCGTTCTCCCCATGCCCTCCGCAATAGATCTCGCTGTCGACATAGCCATCCCAGCATTACACAACACCAGAGCCTCCTTAGCAGTAGGCGGGTACCTACTCAGCCCAGCACTGTGATGAACAAGCTTCGCAACCGTAATTAACCACTCCTCCAAAGCCAAATAAACCGAGTACTCATTATACTGTGCATGTACTTCAATCTACTCCCAAGTAAGCAGAAATACCTGGAAAGAGCTTGATATAACACCGAACACATGCCTTTCTTGGAGACGAAGGATCCGAGGATGGGAATACCGCTCGCGATCCAGAGGGCAAGTCTAGGAATGAAGCCTGCTTCGTCGCTTGAGGCTGATGAAGGCGCCTTGTTCTGGAAGGTTATGAACCGATCTAGAGAGCTGACCCAGTTGATGAGCGATGCTATCGGTGCTTTTTAACTTCCTTTTGATCTGGGGTGAGTAGGGTCGGCCATATAACGAACGTGCACTGAAGAATCGCGGTGGCCGGCAATGCGGCATGTGCCAAGTCTCGAATGCGATGTGTAGGTCTCCTAGTCAGCGTGAAAGTTTCTAGGTGGAAGCTTTTACCTTCTTATAAAAAAGCCTTTCTGAGACTGCCTTCTCACCAAGTATATAAGTAATCAGGCCGGCCGTAAGACACCGCTCAGTAAAGTTACCTAAATTGCAAAAACAAGTATTATCTCAATATCTAGTGCCGAAAGGTTTCTTATAAAAGAGATAGATAAAGTTAAAGATATTATATATAGCTATCCTCAGAAGTATCGCCTTTGCATGGCCTATTTACTTGGGTCTGCCCATAATCTTCCGACTACCTCTTCTTTTTCTATCTCTTCTAGGCCCTTGGGGATGTCCAGGAAGGGAATTTCTTTAAGAATTGGATCAATGCGCTTCTCCTCTAGTAACCGCAAGACTCCCTTAGTTGCACTCAAGTCTGACCCCAGTGTTCCTGCCACTGTCACTGACTTCAACACCACATCCTGGGTCGGCAGGGTCATGGTCTCGCTGCCCAATCCAACCACTACCACTGTCCCACCTGGCTTTACTGCCGTTACAGCGGAAGCCGTGGTGACACCGACACCCGCAAAATCGACAATCACGTCCAACGTGACGTCCTTTAGCTCTTGGAGGGATTCAAAGCAGCCAGCCGCCCCTAGCTTCAGGCCCTCCTCAAGCTTATGCTTCTGCAAGTCAAATCCATAAACCTTTGCCCCAGCTATGATGGCAAACTGGAGGCCTGCCATGCCAAGACCACCCAGGCCGATGACTCCCATCGTAACTCCGGGCTTTGCTCCCGCCTTGGAAATGACAGCAAAGTAAGATGTGGCCAGTGCATCCATAGCCACTGCGGCCTGCGCAAAGGAAACATTGTCGGGGATTTTGATAAGCCGGTTGATAGGCGCTGCAACATACTCGGCGTATCCTCCGTCAAATCCAAGTCCAACAGCAAAAGCCCAGTCGTGTTCCTCTACTGGTTGACAGATAATGAGGCAAGCAACCCGATCACCTGGATGATAGTCTTTGACGGATGAGCCGACTTTGGTGACTATACCAGCAACTTCATGCCCGCATATGAGAGGGATCTTTATCCAGGCATCGTAGTAGCCTTTGAGAAGATGGCAGTCTGAGTGGCACATACCCGCGGCCTTGACCTGAATCTGGACGTGCTCAGGCCCGGGCTCAGGAACTGGAGTGTCAATAAGTTCCAAGCCCGACTCAACGCTGGAGTACCGAAAGGCCTTCATTTTTATTAAAGCAGGAAATTGTAATTTGGAAGAATAGATGCAGGTGTTTGTAAAATGTCAGAGGAACAAATTAAGATATTCAGTAGGGCCGGTGCATCCTTTAATAATGCGAGAGGCAATTGCCGACAAGGATAAGCAAAAAGCAAACATAAGTGCTAGTATTGGAGGACTACCTATCAGCCATGAAATTACGATTCATGTAGCTAATACGGGTGATGAGAATGTGATACTGTATTCTTTTGCATAATGCAAGCTACGACTAATTACCTTAACCGATAACTATTGGCTACAGCCAGAATGCACTAACGTTGATCGAAATACCCACGACAAGCACATGACGCATAATCAAAGGAAATGAATGGTGCAAAGTCTTCGCACTGTACGCTGCCCGAGCGGGGGCTACTTGGCGGCACCGCTTGCAGCCAGGTCAAGTGCCTCTGCCCCCATGGGGTACGAATGGGATAGTGTCCTAACTTTGCTGCAACGCTTGGGCCTCCTCGGCAACGTCACTCTCGGTGCTTTCGTATATCCCGTATTCACCGAGACATGGATGCAGACCGCTGCATTAGACACTCAAGTGCGGACTGCGGAGGTGGGTATTGCTAGGCCTGCCGCAGTGCGGAAGGCATGTGTAGCACGAACTCGTTGTGTTGAGAGAGTAACACAATCACTGTCACGATGGGTCGTGCCAGGTCAGGATTGTGCTTCCGAGTTGAAGACGTTGATATAAGGATAGTCGCTCCAAGCCATCAGTTTCGCTTGTTCCTAGAGCACCTTAATCATACCAATTATCCTCTGCACTAAACTGACAATCTACTCCAGCTCCAGAATGGTTACTCTTAGCAACAGACAAGTCAAGACCAGCAAGTTCAGCACTGACCTTGCTGATCATTCGGATAGCCATATATCCAAGACCGGCCCATACGCTAACAATCAAGATCTTGATGTTCTCGTTATCGGTGCTGGCTTCGGTGAGTTTGGCGTTGCTTAAAACTCCTGGCATGAAGCAATCTAATAATATTGCAGCGGGAGTGTACATGCTCAAAACACTTCGTGAACGTGGTCTCAAGACGGTCATCTTCGAAGCTGGAAACGATCTTGGAGGCACTTGGCGATGGAACTGCTATCCCGGCGCTGCAGTCGACTCTGAAGTTCCCGAGTATGAGTACTCCTGGCCTGAAGTGTACAACACTTGGTCTTGGCGGACCAACTACCCAAACTTCCAAGATCTTCGCAACTACTTCGATCATGTAGATAAGGTCATGGAGATCAATAAAGACTGTTCTTTCAATACGAGGGTCGTCGGGGCACACTTTTCGACAGACGAAGGGAAGTGGTCTGTTGAGACTGCAGATGGTCGAATGACGAAGACGAAATATCTCGTGCTGGGTACTGGTGTTATGAATCTATCATTTTCATGTTGCTGTTCTGGCTGCGATCCTGCTTTACTAACGACTTGCTGCTTCACATAGTTCTCCAAGCGGTTCGTCCCCAGTTGGCCAGGGGTGGATAAGTACAAGGGCATCATTCACCATTCGTCATTCTGGCCCAACGAGGAGATTAAAGTCAAGGGCAAACATTGCGGTATTATCGGCACTGGAGCCTCTGGTGTGCAAATGACCCAGGCCTGGGGTCCAAGAGCCGCTGAGGTCAAGATCTTTCAAAGGACCCCCAACCCTGCTGTTCGCATGCGGAGAAAGGCTCTCCCTGCTCAAGGCCAAGATAAAAGGCTCTATCCTGAGATATTCTGTGATAAGGTTAAGAGGTTAAAAGAGGCTTCAGCTCCCAGGGCACAAAGGTAAAGAACGCCAATAAACACATACAGGCGATATACTCATAGCCCTAACTGTTGTTATTTTAAATTAAAGGGCTTCTAGTGGCCCAGGGCATTCATTTCTGGGAGCTAGATATTATGATTTAGGCAATCTATCCAGCAGCTGTCCTTTATATATTCTGTTCTTTACTGAAGGGCATCCTCGACTTGTCAAACCTGAAATGTGCCACGTGACCAGACCTTAGCCCAAGGATCATGCTATCCCCGCTCACTGCCATCACTGGATAGTTGGTCTCTACCGGAGAACTGTAAGGCCAGCCCTGTACCGTCCCGCCTGAAGCAAACTCTGGGGGTAAATGGAGAATTCTGTCATTCCCTTGCCATATCCAACGTTCTTCAACATCCAGAACATAAGGGTGTCTCTCAGCAAGTATACTGCAAGTGGCAGTTTTATCGTTTGTTGGCAGGGGAATCCAACCTCGTTTCAAGCTGAAGTGATGTCGGTCCTTCTTCGCCTTCGAATAAACCCAGCGAGCATCCCAGTCAACTAGGAACCTTTCCAGCATTTCTCCGCTTCCAACGTCCCATAACTGAGTCTCGACATCGTTATCACGCCGAGTTTGAACAGTTATCCTACTCCTGGTACAAAAGTGAAGTTCCATGATTGGAAATGGTGTAGTAAGTAGTTGCTTCACCATAGTCATGGTCTTTGTCTCCCATATGAAGATCGTCCCCGAAAAGGTTCCAATACTCACGTAATCAGTAGTTGGCGAGAACACAGGAAAGATACATGGTACTTCCCTGCCGATTGACAAGATTGCTGTTTCGTGGTCTTCCTCTGCGCGAACCGCCACAAAATGAATAGTGCCATTCTTATCTGTGGTTCTGTAGATCATGAGATGACCGTCTGGAGATGTGGCAACAGCACGCTCGAATTCTAGCTGTTTTCTGTACCTTGAATGTGGAAAACCAGGCACTGCTTCACCGGTGTCCCTTTGATAGAGCCAAATATGTTCAGATCCTTTGTCATCACTTTCCGTAACAACGCCGATTGATTGACTGGTCAAGATCAGCCTGTGGTCCGGTACCCAATCCCAGTGCAGATCAATCTGGAATCGGATTTCAAGCGTATGGTATTCCAGAACGAAGAAAGCTTTCGGAGACATCAGTACCGCGAGGGTATTGCCCTCGGGAAAGAATACATCTGTGAATCGCACAGGGTAATCTTCCTGAATGCGATCTGGAAAAGACTTGATCAAGTTTGTGTGTGCCCTGTCCCAGAACTCGATCGTACCATCCTTTGAACAGAAAGCAAAAAGGTCTTCAGCTGGCGAGCATACAACCTTTCGTGTGTCAGTATGGCAAGCCTTTCTGTTGCCTGTCTCTAGATCAAGTATCTCAGATGACGTTTCTGAGACTATAAGCACCATCTTTACAGTTTCGCCGATGAAATGAAGAGAACATATCATTTCCCTTGTCGGTATCACTTGTGTTGTCGCCTCTGTATCCCATAGTCGTACACGACCGCCGTCTGTCGATGCCAATGTTGAAAGACCTCCGATGAAAGCTAGGCCACGCGTCGGTACTGTTGTTGTGGCATCCCTATCGATTTTCTGAATCATCTGCGCTGAAGAACTGGCTATGTTGCACAGATGGATAGAATGCCTATTGATTCCAAGAGCGAGTATCCAGGGCTTCGTTGGATGCCAGGCAATCGAAAACACATATCCCTTGCACTTAGTTTCGCTTTGCGTGGCTTCAGTAGCTTTGTTCCACACCTTAAGACTTCCAAACTCGTCGGAAGAGGCAATCCTTTCACCATAAGGTGACATAGCAATCGATTCAATGTTTCCTTCATGTTTTTTTACCTTTCTTCGTATCTGAGCTTTCAGATCCCACAGGAATATTGCCCCAACAGTTGCATGTCCACATCCTGCTAATAATACTTGCCCGCAAGGTGAGAAGACAAGCGTCTGATCATAGGAGTTGTATCCGTCATCGAAAACTATATCTTCGATGAGATTGCAGGTCTTTAAATCCCATAACTGGATTCCGCAGTTTTCTGTTTTGGTTGCCAAAGTATCATCACTCGGTGAGGCAGTGATGGATACAATACGCTTGCCATTGCCTCGTAATATTGTTTCACCTTCGTTCGTAAGAGACCTTATTGAGATTGTTTGATCTTGAAGAATAGATGCAATGGTTGCATTGTCTCGACATATGGCGACCATTTTAGGCCTTGACGAATGCTGAAGCTTTGCGATCTCGAATCCAGTGGTCGTGTCGAAAACTCTTGTTGCTCCTCCATTATCTGCGGAAACAAGGGTCTTCCCGTCCCTTGATATGTCGAAGTTGCGAGATTCCCCATCGAGCGTCATGAGCTCGGATCCCCACTCATCTCTCATGTCCGGATACCGTGTGATCCATCGTGGAATGAGGTTGAGGAATGTGGCACGCACGATACTCTTACTGGGGCTGAAGATAAGTGCCGAGGAGTATGTCTGAAGAGGGGCTAGTTTGATAGTGTCCTTTTTGGCGAGAACGAAACGATAGGCGTCCTGAAGAAATATAAATAGCTTGGGCGATCTTTCAGCCTGATGGGAAGATGTCAGCATTATTCGTATTCGAACGGTCAGGAGTGGTCTCCTCACAGTAATTAATGACTGTAGTTCTTTTATGATTGGGACTGATCGGTGGTAGTCTCCCAGTAGAGACAAAACTTCAAGCCAGAATAAGAACTTTGTAGAAAGAAATTTGTAAACTTCCCCAGTATCCTCTAGATAAGCCGAGATGGACTTCAAAGTACTGAGCTTTGAAAGGTGACCTGACCAATAGACACAAGCATATTTGATATGTTGCGGTATATGTTCATTAACTCGGGCTTTTGGGACATCAGAGGCAAAGACTCCCGGATGACCCAGGTCGCACATGTCTTGGTGAAGACTTTCATCTAGAATAGATATGCAGTTGAGGAGGAGATACTCGTGGATTTCCGCAATATCGATTGAGAACTCGTTTCCAGATCGCGCCTCATTGAGGAGGAAATCACGAAAGGACATATGGAAAAAGCTCACGGGCGATAGATCGTCTGGGGGGACCTCCAAGATTGAGCTAAAGTCCAGCAGAGTTTTTCGATCACCTGCCTGGTTCTTCATCAACATTCCGATGGTGGTCACCGACGGTGGTTCAAAAGCTAGGGCGATAATTCCAAGAATGCATCTGTAACTTGTGAAAACAATCTCCTTCTCGTCCTGGAGAAGGTCTCTTGTGGGAAAGGTGAGCACTTTGCGGTATATCTCGTCCAAGCGTGCTTCTGGGGTGCCACGATCAGTTGTGCCGCCAAGCAGCTTCACCAATCGTTGACCTTGTATCTTGTCAATATCTGTCATATCGAGAAACCTGCAAGTTGTGGCGGCGTAGATGAACAGGCCGTCAGTCTTCTGGACAAGTTGAGTAAAATCATCATCCGTATACCACCCTTGTGAAAGTCTACGCCGCTTTGTAATGTCTTTTAGTTTAGACCTCATGAAAAGGGTGATGTCATCTGGCTCTGTATCGTTCATCAGAGGTGGAATCTTTTCCAACGTGAGTTTCTTTACTCTCAACTCTGGATCATTCAAGATTTGTGAGATGTGTTTCTCAGGTCGACTGACAACCAAAACTCTCACGTCCATTGGATGAAACCGTCCAAAGCTCGGTAGAAGTCTAAGGAGCTCCTCGGCTTCTGAACTGTCCTCGCACTCATCTAGTGAGTCGATGATGATGATTAAGCGGAGCGCTACCGCAAGAGTTTTGCTGATTAGGTCCAACGGCTCGGAAATAAGACGCTGCATCTGTTCGAGAAGCTTCTTATGGCCAACCATTGAATCAAGAAAGACACTTTGGCTGATTTTCTCTCCAAGGTCTGGGAATGATATCGCCAGCGTCTTTGCAATGGTGGGAAAGACATGCTTAACAGTATTACGTTCGGGATCTTCATGACTCAGAAAGAAGGTAGCTCCAAGAAAGGTGCGATCGTCAAGTCCCGGCATACGGTCGAAGAACTTCTTTCTATCATGGAGGCAGTTGGCAACGGTAGCTGCAATAGTAGACTTGCCAGTTCCAGCCATACCAGCGAGCCAGAATATAGGGGCTCCATCAGGACTCTCTGCCCATGCCTGAATAGTGTCGAGAGCGTTGCGTTGGGTCCCGGGGAGACACTGCCCTTGCTTATCTATAACTCTAGAGTTGAAAACCGCGTTCTCAACATATGGAATTTGGTCCAGAATTCTGATCTGTTTGTGGTCAGCAGCTATCAAGTGTACGATTAGAAGCAACTTACATCCATCTTGGCTGAGATTTCGTTTTGTAGATGTACTACTTTGGACATCGCGTCACTGATAGAGCGGTCAACGCGTTTGAGCTCATCTCTCAGCCAACTATGTGCGGCGGTATTGACTGCCTGATCGATTTCATGATCCTTTTCTTTGATGTCGTTGATCATCGTCTTCCAATCGTTGAGGATAAACATGTCTCCCAGCATCCTGCGGGGCTTTCTGTGTGCATATTGAAGAACGATGTGGATATGATACGCGTAGGCAATAACATAGACCTTGATAACCCTTTCCTTGATGCTTTCGAGGACCTGGGAATATTCGACAGACACCCTATTAATATGTTAATTTGTTAACGAAGAATGTTAGACAGCACGACTTACGGCACGGATGTTTTAGACTTCTCGCCCAAGATGTCCTTCTCCAGGAGTGCGTATCGAATCATGATGAATGAGATTCGTTCAAAGCCATCGGCAGCGCTTTCATCCTGTTTGACAATATTGTCTAAGAACTGTTCACGATAGAGGTCAGTCCTATTCCATTTCGTTTGTGAGGTGAGATTTACTGGGAGGGCGGCCATCACTCCAGTCCATGCAAGTGACGCCGAAGGCTCAGCTGCGGCTGCAGCTCCGATGACGCTTTTGAAGGTTGTCAAGAAGTCTAAAATGTTTTTGACTTGTTCTCGGACAACAATCTTTCGATCTCCGATGCGAAAGGCAATACGAGACGATTCTAGGTCATCCAAGGCCGTTTGCGCAATCTTCTGAATCGGGGCGTCTTTTTGCTGGCTCGGAGGATTCACAAGGGAGTCTAGAAGATTGGCAGACTCTGATGATAAGATATCAGCTAAGTCCATAGCCGTACAATAATATCGGCTTACGTACCATTTCTCGATAGGCCATAACGCTCAGCCAGGTATTCTTTATACGATTCGAGTAGCTTCAAAAAGTCTGGGTCTTCTTTAGCCTCAAGGTAGGCCTGAGCCCAGAGAGAGCCGTTGATGGGACAGCTCGTGACATCGTCGCGTTCAGATAGAGGGGCGTCTGTTGGCGAGAATGGGCGCGAGTCCTTCTTTGTCCTTTTATCAATCTTCGGGTGCCGTGGTAGTGTATCGTGAGTAGCGAGGTTAGAAAGAGTCGAAGTACGACGGGCTTTATGGCCTGCACTAGAACGAGACTTTGGAATTGGTTAGTGTATTGAGTGTCGGATGTCTACCCTTCTCTGGAGACGATGCACCTTGCGTGATTTTATGCTGAACCCTTTTCGAAATTTCTTTCTCCATCGCCTGAATCCTTGTGTCAAGGGAACATCCGGGCTTTCCTCCCTCTCGGAAGTTCCGGGCGAAGCCATTACGATACTTCACCAGTGGTTGAAACAATAGAGGCGCTAGCGACGGCCGGCGAGATTGTGTCGTTCAAAATATGAGCAGGATATCGAAGCGGGGTTGAGAGCAAAGGCAATCGTAAATTGACATGTTGAGGTCGGGTGACCAGAAAGTGCTTATGCATGACTGCCCAACAAAAGCAAGGCAAACAGGCAGTGCAGCCTTTAGTACAGGTCACATATTCAGGGCTTGAAAGCAGGCCTGTTAGTGGTTGCAGCAGCAACCCCAGCTCGCTTGGCTGCATTGTGGCGGCTGACCATAGCATATTGAGCAGTTAATTGCTAAACAATTTTCACGATCCTGCGAGTCACAGTCCAATTTCAATTATGAAGATATCTTGAAAGTCCAAATGGTTTAGCCTCAATTGCTCGTAACAAATGTCTAGACTGCTATATATCACTTCACATCGAGACACTCCTGAATATACTTACTCAGGTTTCGCTCCTCCAAACTTATCCTTGGTGACTTCCCACTGATGCTCATATCCAAAGTACTTGGATGGCTTAGCTGGATCTTCTCGATGCTCCGCCTTTCCAGCCTTAAAGAAAACCTTAAGATCGGACAACTCATCCGTCTTAAGCAACTGATTTGGTACCTGTAGCATATTTATGTTAGTTCAGCTTGACCTGGAGAGAATAACGATACTCACGGCAACAGCTCTCCAATGGAGATGTTTAATCATGTACTCAACAACATGGTCCTTTCCAAGATGGCTAATTTCCGCCGCCCATCTCTTATCGTCGTGCAGCGCTCGCTGGAGGAGGGCAAGAGTAACTGAGAGCTGACCCTTTGACAGCTGGTGATTCTTTTGCTGCTTCTGGCAGTTCTCGCAGTTGACGCCATTTTCGTTGCCGTGAGTCCAGTAGTTGGAGGAAAATGTGTGAATGCCGCCGATGTAATCGACGCTGAGCTTGTAATACTCGGGAGATTTGGGAATGTCATTTCCCTTACCAATGAAGAAATGAATGCTGTAACTAATACCGTTCAAGGCGAATCGATTGTAGATGATATTGATGACATAGTCGTTGTCGAGACCTTCAATCTTCTGTGTGGCACCAACCTCGTGGAGAACTCTTCGTAGGACTCCATATTTCTCAGTGGGGCGCTTCTTTACAAGCTCAAGAGGAGCAGTTCCAGAGGAGTTTGTCTCAGGTGCGAGGTCGGGATAGGTGTATCCAAGCGTGGTCCAATCCTTAACGCCATCAGAGTTCCAGTGGTTAAACTTGGTATCGGTATGGAATGGATAGAGGTTATCCTTGGCAGTGGGATCGATATGCTTGTTGGTCCCAGTGAACCACTGATCCTCTCCATTGTTGTTCTGATAAATGGCAAACTGGCGATCTACGTTGCAGTGATGAAGCCAGAAGATGGGGTCATAGGCAGCCATGCCAAGATCGGACATGTAGCCATAAGAATGTTAAGCAACATTCTTGCCAATTTTCTGAGTTGGGTCCAAAGTCCATCCTAAACCTCCAGCCATGACGTGGATATAGTTGTGGATCATCTCAAGAGACAGCCATCCATTTGGCTCCTTCTGGCCGCTATGCGCAGTGGTGGCGAACTCGGCAGAGTTATCGAAGTTGGACGGAACGAAGAGGCGACTAACTTGATCCATAATCGAGCCACAGAGGCCAGTGGGAATATTAATCGTTTTTCCCTTTTTATCCTTGACTGTCGCTTTGATGACTGCCCAATTGGAGTCTTGTAGTGCCAGGTCAACCAAGTGGTTGTTTTGAATACCAGCGGCCTCCGCTTCGGTCAAGATATCTTTGTTCCCTTTATTGTTACGAAGGCCCTATCGGCTTGTCTCAGAAGTGAAATCCATCTGGAAGGATTGACATTAGTAATGGCTGACGAGTGTCATGCTGGGCAGATGACCTACCGGGGGGTCGTTGAAGATAGTCCATTGTCCAAGACTAGAACGATCATTGAACAGAGGAACTGAACCCGCCTTCTGGAAGGTTGAGATTGCGCCGGTGCTGAACTGGTACAGAGGGTTGGAATAGAGATAACAGTCTTGCCATCGAATTCAACGATGGAGACAGTATCCCCGCGAACAGCTGATGGCACACTGGGATCCGCAGCCCAATCCCAGTATGGCAATCGCCAGCTATTAGCAGCATCCTGCCACAGAGCTTGTTGATCGCCAGTGACCTGAGGTACGATCTCCGAGTTCATGATCTCCCAGAGTCGCTGCTCAAACAACAGCACATACGCGCGATATGAAGATGTCAACTAAGCTTCCAAAAAGCTAATTCTCTCAAGTGTGCCGGTATTCTATCTCCAGCTTGGGCTTTGGTAAATGCATTCTCTTTCTACTCCGTCAGAAGTACTCACGGGCTTGCCCTCGACGGTGATGTCGACTGCGCTAAGGGTTGTAGTGGGTAGTTTGCGGTTTATAGAACTGTGAAGGCGGGACATGAGTTTGCTGGGAGCCCAGTATGGGATGCCCACTTGTCATGTGAATCTCCTTGTCACCATTGGCGTAGGCCCGCGGCTGAAGGTGGCTTGACAAAGCTGTTTGAGTCTGTCAAATTGGCGACGGTAAAGTCACCGTCGGAGCTCAAGAACCGACAAATCCCCCGTGGGTTCGTCACACCTCCAACTTGTATGTAAGATCAGACGTAGTACGGACATCGGTCTTAAAGCAATCGAGATGGACCGCCATTGCTAGTTAGTATTGAATCAAAGAGGCTCGATGTCTGTGTCGACATTTCAAGGATACTGCGAGAATACGTAGGACAGGAGACGCCGCTGAGCAGTGCCGGGGACGGGTCAAGGAGATGGTGGAATATAGAAAGAGTTAACAAGGGAGATTCATCTTTCCTGGTAGTGGAATCTTTTAGAGGGAAAATTACGGATAGGTCTCACTTTCAGAGAGGGAGAATAGCTGATATTCGTGGCTACTCTGGCTAATTGGAATCCCAGGATTCTCCATCTTTGGACACAGTATCTAGCAGCTGCACCCACATGAGCGAGAGACCCAACAGTTATTACCGCAGGCAAACGTGAGCTTGTTTGTTCCGCAGTCTTCGTACTTGTCACATTTTCTCCATGGACCACCTCCCATACCTGAGGCAGTCCAGCACCACTGGCCACTCCTCGACTTTCCACATTGTTTCCAGCAATAGCCCCGAGAGCAACCATAAGGAGCTTTGTAGTAACAAGCCCTTTCTTCAAACAGGCTGGCAGAAGGCGCTGCAGTCGTGTCAGGGTCTAAGTCCTCTTCTTCCATGGGGGCCAAGGATGCTCCTTCAAGAGGATCCAAGGTTCGGTTGCGGCCCATGGGATGGTCGGCGCAGAGGCGTAGGTCAGAAGGCTCTACCCCCTCGGGCAGGTCTCCTGGTGCGATGTTGAGAATGCCGAGATCGCCACATATAGCTGCTGCACCAGCGGCAGGTGACGCTGGTGTCGCTGCGGAGAACGCTAACGCGGCGTAGGCGAGTGTGAGGAATGCGTGATTGAAGTACTTCATGATGAAATATATCCAGAAGATAAAAGTTAGCGTTGAATTGAGGAGTTGTTTGTAAATCTGAGGCTTAAAAACGATCTATTCTTTTACCTTGGAGGAACGAGCCGAGGGTATTTATACCAAGTACAGCAACTCTTCGTAAATTTGCATCAGAATCAAAGCGCGATCCTGGTTGTCAATGGGCTGAGTACATTGTGGATCCGATGTGATGAGAGAAGCGAGGTTTATGCAGTTGGTTCAACGTCGACGAGTGTTGGTGATAGTGGCTCGAAGCTCACCGCTATATCTGCTTCATTAGAGAAATAGAGAGCTGAATGTCGCTGTCGGGCCAAAGTCAACTTTTACTGGAAGATCAGGAGGTACATATACTTATTGTTGCAATATTTGGAGTTCGATATGAATAATATCCAGTAAATTGGTTGAAGTACATCCCGAGCTCTATGAAATTACTGCCTTTTAACCTTCAAGCTAATCAAAATGACCGGGGAACCCAAATAGGTTTTCTATGCCTCAAAGACAAAGTGAGTTGTCGTATTATCCCCCTCCCCGAAGAGCTTATCAGTATGGGTCTAACGACGGACAAGGGAACCAACTGCGATAAATGGCATGGGGTAGACTCAGCCAATGTCCACAAATGGAAACTCGTTCATTAGTATTTCTGTGTTGGTTGTTGGTACTAGGCTTAAGGCCCTGTTAGAAGTCATTTGGTCGACATGCCTATACGAGATTATCAGACGTGGCCAAAGCGATCAATGGTCCGTGATAGTCTAGACCGCTCGAATTATCCGGGTGAGAGCAGTAGCGAGTTCGCTTGAACTACCGAACGAACCTAATAGGCCGGCTGTTTATGCCTCATGGGGGTCCATCAGGCTGTGACCCTTGAGTGGATACTAGATACAGCCATGTAACCAACAACCAACAACCAACATCCCATACCAGCAGGAAAGGAGGGTCAGAAAGAGACACTGGTGCTTTCTTGCTCCTGTATCGTATGTCTCTTTTTAAATATTAGAAAGATTAAGTGAGCCTATCTGGAGTTTTACATCTAGCCTCTTCATCTCGACTTCAAGATGCATATCTCTAAACTGGCTACCATTACTTCCTGCGTATCTTTAAGCACTGCAATCACCGGTAAGGTCCAAGCCATACGTCCCATCTACTTTACTAAGTTCCAAAGTCGCATACAGCGGGTTCTACGATGATGATACCGCCTCCGTCACCGAGTTAGCATGCTGGAAAGGAGGCCGGATCGTCGAAGGTCAAGACTGGGCGAAGCTTGGCGAAGTCACGTATCAAATAGCTGGCTACGAAGGTGTCGGTGGCCCTGACTCTCCATTATGCGGCTCCTGCTGGTCGCTGAGCTATGGAGATACGAGTCGATCTGTTCTTGTTCTCAACAGTGCACAAGCCGGATCTGGATTTGAGACGTCGCTGACAGTCATGAACTCCCTCACTGGAGGCAAGGCTGAGCAACTTGGTCGTGTGAATGTGACCGCGTACCAGACGGAACTTTTGGATTGTGGGGTTGCGACTGAGCCAACAGAGGAGGAGCGCAAAATGGTTGTTGGAGGGAATTGGTACTCAAACTGGTTTTATGATAACTTTACCTAAACTTCTTCTACGATTTATGCTACACTATAAATGTTTTACATATTTTATGGTAACTTATAGTAATTTAGAGTAGTTTATGGTACTATTTCGTCACACATGCGTTCGCCTTTCCGAGCGGCGAGGAAAGGTTCACTGGCTTGAATTGCGTGGTAACTAGCCGCGATACGAGATCCTTCAAGGCCACAAGCTCTGAGCGGGAGAGTTCGTATAAGTGGCCATGCTGGTCGCCAAGCAGCCATAGCTCATCCTCCAGGGCGCGTTATACCATATCCCATCGTTTGTAGGCTCAATACACTCGCCTTCCGACGGCACGGGGAAAGGTGTGCATAGGGGGGGGATGCGGTAAATATGCCCTGTAATGGGCCTTTCGCACGTCCTGGTAGTCGGATGGAGACAGGACACAGGGGATAACAAGAAATGCTGGGTCCATTTCGGCAAGACGAATGCGCGAATGAATACGAGAAATTGATGATGAATATTGGTTGATGATTAATTGATGAGAAGATGATGATGGTATAGAATGTTGACAATTTCAAGATAGAGAGTAATGGTTATCTTATATGTGTACCTTTCTCAGTTCATCTCAGCTCAGATTGTGACTTCCTCGTCGATCACCACGAGGCAAGGCACAGGGCATGACAACAAAAGCTGGATTCATTTTCATTTTTAGCAGCCTCTTTATCCCTTCATAGTAATGAATAAATAATGAGACTTTAAAAATACATACAGAGCAATAGGGTAATGCATTATTAATGTCGCCCTTGAACCCCAGTAATTGGCTACTGGGGTTTGCATACAGAAATGGTATAGCTCGGCTTGACGCATGGTGAAATAGCGAATCAACGCCCTGCACTGTGTTAAGAGATAACAGCGCGTAAAATTATGCAGCCGAACTTTTCTCGAATAGCAGCAGTGGAAGCTGCACTGTAGACTGTGCACCATGTGTTGACACGGACGTATTGACTTCCACAGAGACTTTGGTGTTTACGACAGCCAAAGAAGGGCGTCAGCGCAGTGGTTCGATCCATCCAGCTTCGTGATTGGCTATCTTGCCCGTTTACTTGAACCTCCGAAATAATGCGTCCTCCTACGCTTTACGTTATCTATGCCGGTCGTGGCGATGCTACGATCCTAGAATGTGACGACCATTATGCAATAAGCATAGCTTTTATCTCGTCGATGGTGGTCCAAGAAACTACGAATCTGGTGCTCAGTCCGAAGCTCCATATCATCGATACCTTGCATCCGCATGTCGGCAAACCATAGGCGATGACAACAGCTTCGCTGGCGTTGTTTTCTCACACCCCGAGGAAGACCATTTTGGCGGGTATCTTTAGGCGTTGGATGAGGGGTGGGTTTCGTTCGCCAATAATGTCTTCATACCAACCCCCGATTCTGATACCGACACTTCCAACGTGCGAATACACAACCTCTGCATTAGTAATAGTATGGACGCGGCAGTTGTTCATAAGATCCACTGGAATTGTACCAATATCATGAAGCTTACCCAGAAGCGGTTTGACGCTCTTGAGAAAGAGGTCAAGTGGATTCTGGCATCACAACTGAAGGATTTGTACAGGACAGACGAGCAAGGGTCCGTCACTGTTGATGCGGATGACGGCCGAGCTTAGTTTCTTCCTGATCTTAAGTGCTACGAAGACCTCGAAAAGGCGCTGAGACAAACTCTAGCAGGGTGGGACCATTTATTGAGCATACATTCATGTCCGCAGGGCTTGCGACTTCTCTTCGTCCTTCTCTGCAGATGTGTATGTGGTGAGTGCCAATCGAAAGTACTTTCACTTACAGTCCAAGATACTTATTAGACTAGCTCTGGCAGTTCACAAGCAGAACCGCAGAGCCCGGCTCTACATCACCAATGGAAAAAATCTCAATATAGATAAGCTTGCGAGGGTCGCGAGTATGGTAGGTGTGGCATCAGTTCATAATCTCTTTAGCTCATGCCATCTCAGGGTCTCATATTTTCGTCACAGTACATACATGCCTCTGAGTGGCGAGTCGCGAGGAAAAGATATCACCGATTTCGTAACCGAGCGCGACACGAACCATACCAAACAGGAGATTCAGTTCAATGACAACGATTCCCAACACAGAATAGATCCGCATGTCCTGCTAGTCACAGCTGAATGGGCTGGACTTGATGCGGCAGGTGTGAATATATTTGGCATTACGCATATTCTCTCTGGTATGGCCTTCATCAACGAGCTGAGCGGAACGATTTGATTTGACAAAAGCCCTCCTACGCTTTGTTAGCAGGAGTGTCTTTAGTTATTAAAACAACTTTCATGCAATCAGGAACTTGGTCCGGGGAACCAAAGCTTGGCCCAATTAGCTCCTTGCATCCATCCTGTCAGAGTGAATGACTCCAAGAAGTGTCACCACTCTGGCTTCTGCAAGTGGAACCGACACTATGCTGACGGAGTGTCCGCTCTGGGGCCGAAATGGGTCGCGCCATACAGCACCAAGTCAGACACTATTTCTTTCAAGGACGACCAGCTCTCAGCTGTTATCTTGAAGACGATCAACGACCACGCGGAACCAATCAATCTCCCTATTGCCATTTCGTTTGTCAAGTCCGGAATCGCTCGCGCCACGATCTATGAGCAGACAGAGAGGGACTTCTGTAAAATCTCTAACAGGCAAGAAGGCCAACATCCTCCTACAGGTTAGAATAGGATACCACCAGAGGGTTAACTAAGTCCTATCTAGGCAGTTATCTCCGCAATGGTCAACATTGCTCCTTCAATAGACATAAGTATGCACGAACTGTCACAGTCTTAAACGCCACGTTCCTTAGTAGTAAGATATCTAGAGCTGGGGTGAAACATAATACATAGCAAACATGGGATGCAACCTGAAGGTTAAAGCATGTGGCACTGGTGACGAGAAAACACCCCACTGAGCCCCCCCTCTCTGAGCGGATAGACCTGACAGTGGATGCTCACATCACACACCTCACACGAGCCCCCCTTTCATTATTGTTCTTTGCTTGGGGTGAGTCATGCAAAAGCAGGATGGCTGGCTGATCTGCAAATCCTTGGTACTGGTCACATGCCGGTGCGTAATTATCGATATCACAATCCAAATTCAGGAGCTCTGAATAATTACCTCTGGCATTCTGTTACTATAATTGGAAATCTGTCTTGGAAGATAATAACTTGACTAAAGTCCTTAGATACCTAGCTTACTAGGTTGTCTCGGGAGGTTTAGGAGAAACAGTCTTAACTCTCCCTAGGTTAGCACGCAAAGCCTAAGTCGAGTTTTTACCTTCCCTAAGGTCTTATATTTATATAAAAGCTGTTAAAGCTTCTCAGCACTCTGCTTACTCAAATAGGTTATGCACCTAAGCAATATATCCCTAACTATGTTTTAAATAATACAGCAAGTGGCTGGCTGATATGCCTGAACTGTTAAATTGGTAGAGCGAGTAAGACATACATTTAGTACCAAGTTCTAGATCTATAGTTTAATTCGCTTTGCCTGGTGATGAAATGCCATGATGGCAATAAAACAAGGCTGTATCGTATCATGCTGATCCATACGTATGGCTGCGGGGTACGGGCCCAGGTAACCTGGCGTTACAGACTAAATAAATTTGACTTTTGGCCAGCGGCTCCAGATCATAAACGCTAACTGCTTTTTATAAGAGGACTAGCGCGGGCGTGCCTGGGAGAGCTGAATGATATACAGGAGACCATTGATGTGGCTTGCATGCTATACTGAGTTAGTATCTTCCCTTTCTGTGAATAGCTGACAGAACTGGCTTAGCTACTTCTCTTTACAGACGTCATGCATGTCTCAGTTCAGTAGACGAGGGCCTCGCCACAACCTAGCAATGTAGATGCTGCAAGTAAAGCAGGTGACAATGTCTGAGACATTGTGACTTGATTTTGTGGAGGTGCATATATCACTCGGTCTGGATTCCAATATTGCGAACCTATGCGCCCAGAACTCAACGTTGGCGTAGCCATTGTCGCCATAAGTGTGACAATTTTCAGGAGGCTGGCTGAACTAAAAGGCCGCAACAAGGGATATGTGATTTAGAAGTTCGGAGTCACAAATGTGACGATTTTCAGGAGGCTGGCTGAACGGAAAGGCCGCGACAAGAGATATGTGATATGGAAGTTCAGAGTCAAGGAAGTCTCTGAACAACTCGTGAAGTCGGCTCAGATGCGAACTGACGTCCTCTGAGGCTATCATTTGCTAAAGAGTGTTGCCTGTCAGTACAGATATATAAGAGCCCCTTCTATCCCAGAAATTAAACGATTCATCACAACACTCTCAAACAACTTTCTTCTTCTATCCTTCTTATCCTCTCTATCCCAACAACTATTTTCAAGAATTATACTCGCTGCAAATCAACATGTCTTCAACATCGTCCAAGCCCGGTCGTGCTGCTGTATGGAAGCTTCTTCCACCGGCCAGTAACCACCCTGCTGAATCTACCATCATTCCTGATGATGGAAGCAAGGGCAGCTCGGAATCTATCATTGGAGAAGACCAGCGCGCTCTGGTTGACTACAGTGACCTCCAAGAAGGAGGAAAATACCGCTGTGCGTCATTTCGTATTTAGAAGCTGAGTATGATGGCTAATAACTTTCAGCTATTGTCAAGATCCAGGCCCGCTTTGAAGGCAAAGGAAAGCCAGTCTGGATGATGGGCACTGGCTGGCTTATCCGCCCTGACATTTTGGTCACCGCTGGTCATGTTGTCTACGACTGGGGTCGACACTATGGAGCAGCGACCCAGATCCGATGCTATATCGGTTACAATGGTCGTGCTTCGGTCAAAACCGCCCAGGTCCAGGTCCGTCACGGTATCAATGTCGTTACCACTGCCGAGTGGATTGACGCTGCCAACAACCGTACCCGTGACGTCGCCTTTGTTCAGCTTGACCGAGCCTTCACAGGCAACCTGAGGACTTTCAACTTCGTCAACACCCCGTTGTCAGGCCACAAGACCCTATTGGGTGTTGTTGGTTATCCTGGTGATAAGAGCCTCAGAGATATCGAGACTGGAGATGAGGAGAATGGCGCTCAAATGTATGAGGAATATGCCAAGAATGACTACGACATTGAAGCAAGTCCTCGTCATATGGTTGAGTATTCGATTTCGACCTTTGGAGGTAAGATACTTACTTGAAACTTCACATTGCACTGTTTTTCCATTCGATACTGATAAACCACTGATCAGGACAATCCGGCGCGCCCATCCTACGAAAGGCAAACGGGCAACTTGTCTCTATCGGAACCCATTGCTATGGTGGCGGCGGCACTGATAGCAACTCTGGTAATTCCATCGGCAATGCTTATGGAAACAACTATGAGAATTTTATCCGTCTCTTCAGTATGCCCTCTACCTTTGGAGACTATGGTACTGTCCGCACCGTCGATACGCAGGCCCAGGCTCTCAACAACCCGCCTAGCATCAACAACAATAACAACAACAACACTGTTGCTCGTCTAACTGTACGTATATAAGTACTTACAACTCGTATGAGATTACTAACCCAAGCGCGTAGGACGGTGTCAATGGATATGGGCGCTCAAACGGAAGCACAGCCATCAAAGCGCAGTCCACAGAAGCTGGCGAAGAGGGTTTCTTGGACATCTTTAAGAAGGTCGCCAATGTCGGCTCTAAGCTTATTCCCCTTGCATCCCCCTTCCTCGGTCCTGTTGGTGGGATTCTCGGTCCAGCTGTCGGAGGACTATTGGGGTCGCTTGCTGAGAGTGGAATGTCTGAAAGTCTCGATGTCGAGAAGAACGGTACTGCAGAGCGCGCCATCCTTGCTGAGGCTGCACTGCAAGCAGTTCTTGCATCAGAGCAGACCGAAGGCCTCACTGAGGTCCTCGGTAAGATGCAGAGCATTTGGCAATCCAACGCTCCGAAGGTTGATCTTCTGGCCCCGGTTGTCACTCCAATGGTTGCTCAGTGCGGCTCGGGACTTGTCCAACAGAACAAGGGCCTCCGAACCACTCAGAGGCAAGGACTTACCTATAATCAGCCGCGCCGAAACCTAGGAGTGGACTTCTCAGAGAGTTCACTTGGTGGTGAAGAAGCCGCGTTCATCCAGGGTCTTATGGGTCCAACACGACAAGTGGCTGGGGAAGAGGGTATCTTCGACTGGCTTGGCCCTGTCCTCAAGACTGCAGTCAACGTGGCCAAGCCCATCGCTACTCAGGCCATCGGAAGCCTGATCAAAGGCGCACTGGGAGCCGAGTCTACTGTTTCCGAAGTCTCCAGCGAGCACGAGAAAGCTACCAAGATTCTCCTCCAGCGTGCTGTTATGGCCGATACAGCTCTCCAGGCTTTGATGACTATGCCTTCGCATAAGCTACAGCAGCTGAAGCCCATTAATGCCGACACAGGCGACACTGAAGGCATTTTTGACTTCATCAAGGATACAGTCCAGAAGCTGGGCCCTATGGCTCTCGATACCGCCAAACAAGCGGCGAAAACCTACCTGCCCCGTCTCATCGATGCTGCCGGCCAGAAAGTATCATCCAAGCTTGGCTTTCAGCCCGAGACCTCCACTGTTACCCATCGACTGTCAAAGAAGGCCTCACTCCTGGATGCCCTCAATGGCAACAACAACACAATCAAGGTGAGCCATGTTGATCATACGGCAGCTGGCCCGGCTTCCATCGATATCACTCCAATGATTCGCGCTCGCCAGATGGCTTGGGTGCCATCTGATGAGTGGCAGAAAGGCTGGGACGATAACGATGATGGCCCAGTCATGATGAAGCAGCCTCCACCTAACTTTTGAAGCACAGGCTAACCAAGTACAGGCTGATGCGGAGGGATTTGGCATTTCATTTGGCCCGCTTTCGATTGGCTTCTGAGTAACGATGCGATGATTGTCGGTATTGTTATTCTGGATATTGAGTTGGGTTTGGAAGACTTTACTTGTTGTCTTTGCTCAAACGGTGTTTCTGTATTTGTTTGTATCTACTTGGACGCAGCAGGGGTTTTGTTTCGTTCGACGATTTTCCCCTAGCTGCTGTCTCAGCGTATTAGTTGCCTAAAAATAAAACCTAATTCTACTACCTCAAAGCGCTCCTGAGATAAGAATAGCTGTGATCTTTCCAACATACCTGGCCACTTCTGTAAAGTACTTAAAAAAGAAGTTCTGCTCTTGACTCTGAATGCAATACTAATTCCCCAATCAATCAGCAGAGTGTTAAACATTGTAGCAACATTAAACTGTTCAAAGACATTAAGACCAGCCAGATTCAACCCCCTTCTCATTCATCTTCTTCCTTGCCCAACTTCACAGCATGGTGTTTTTTTATTTCAACATTGGGCCGGCTGTTTGCAGGATATGCCACATTCCTGATGATGAAGGCTAATATGACCATTTTACGTACCAGACGCAGTCTACCTCTAGAGGCAAGCGGCTATCTGTAGCTACACGCCTGGATAAGATGGCACTTCTTATGCGTGGTCGCCATGTATTCGGGGTCATTTGTGACCCCAGCGCTCAATTAACTATTAAAAACTGGCTAAAACTGTTTATACTACACCAAAAGCCAATATCCGGTGCTAGCTATTCATGATGCTCGGCCTTAGCAGTAGATATCCATCCAAGGCAACAGCTACTTCCATGTCATTTTCTTTAATCTTCTCGTTATCGACTCCTACTGTTGCATCAAACCCCTCCTTCAAAGGATTCGTTACACCCAAATGCACATATCTCACTTCACTAGTCAAAGTATCATCATTCCTCTCCCCCTCAGCTTCATCCATCACAGGCTGCACCCACTGCCATGCTGCACCAGACGTCGTTGTCGGCATGGTATGCACTGGTACAAGAGGAGCTTTCGGATCGTTGCCATCGTCGATAACTGGTATACGCATTTTGCCGTCCTGTGAGGAGACAGGGTCTGAGCCCCGAGATCCAATAATGACTGGGCCTGAGCGGAACCAAACGCCGAGATTTTGAAGGTCTCGCTCTACGTCATTGCGGTTTAGCTGGGCTTGAACTGCAGGGAGTATCCCTGAGCGTACATGGATTGGAAGGAAGGGGTCCAGGAGTACAGTGACGAGAGAAGACTGTAAGGCCTCGGCTTTCCGCTTTTGGTAATTATTTGCCTCATTGGTGATGTTGAAGGGCGAGAAAGTACCTGAAGATAGCACGGGCGGATAGCTGGGGGACACTGTGAGAGGAGGTACATCGCTCGGGTGCCTGACGTTTGGCAAGGCCGCATTGTCGATGGCATAGTCGGTGACAATGTCCCAAGCTTCGCCAGCTTCTGGAGCTGTGAAGTACCCTATCAAACCATCTTGGTGACCGAGCATGTCGCCTAGCTTGATACCAAACTCGTATCGAGTGAGTTCCTCGTCTCCAGTCTCAGGCAGGCCAGCCTCCGAAATTCTGTCACTCTCATCTTCAGCATAATCAGCATAGGCCTGACTCTGCATAGGTGGTGTTGCAAGCTCCATTCCCAATGAAAGGTGAGCGAGAGCAACGGGACGGCCAACAAGAGCTGAAGGGAACTGGGCGAATTGCTGGGCTGGTGGCGCTTGAATATGATCTTGAGCAGCAACTATGGTCTTCCAAAGGCCAATGATGAAAGGTGCATGTGACATTGATGCGATCAAGTCATCCAGGGACATGGGCTGCTTGGACCCTTTCAGTGCCGATATGTCGACTTTATCCAGTCGACTTTGTAGTCGAAAGTCATGTTCGTCGCGCATCATATGTGGAAGGATGTCAGAAGAGATGTCGCCCCCAAGGAGGGAATGCCAATGGACCGGTTCGTTAGGTGTAGAAGGAAGCATGACCTCTCCCTTGAAAGTCCTATCCTTGTCATAGACCTGTATAGACTGATTGTGAAAGTTGATGAGCAGCCATGCAAAAACCGCAGTGTCGCCTTTGGCCACTGGCTGGGGTCCAGGACTATCTCCATCATAAAGAAATTCAGCATGCAGACGAGCATCTTGGTTGATCCGTGGTCTAAGCTCAAACCATTCGCAACCGCCTACTTCACCCTTACCCGAAGATGCCTTGAATGCCGTATTAGGCGAGGCGTCACTATCCGGTTCACAAAGCAGAGAAGACCCAATATGCGGATACAGAGGCTCTTTAGGCCGTTCTGGTCGCGGATCGTGAGCACATATGACCTGCCCAAATCGATCGACAATCTTGAACTGAGTAAGTCGTGCTTGACCGTGAGTCACAGGTCGGAAGAACCGGTTCTTATCAGCAACTGCATCAGTGCTGGTCAGGGTCTGATACGACAAGCCCTCGTGAAAACTCCCGTATGGAGTTACATCAAGACCTCCAGATAATGCATCTCCCATACTGCCCTGTAAGATTCTCAGGGAATCTTCGTCAGTGAAAATCTCTTCATCTTGCGTTGATATGTCGTGGTGCGTGGGAACAGCATGGGCTCCTTGGCACAAAGTCAGAAGATGATCAGTGAAACCATCAAGCCGTCCAAAAGTAAGATCCTGGCCCTCGAGAAACCTTTCAACCCATGCTTTTACCTCGTCCTGTCCCGACGTCCCCGGTACTGTCCGATGCATCATGTCCAAGAGTCCTTGAATGAGCTTCTGACCGTTTGGCTGAAGAATGGTCCGTCCCGAAAATGTACGAGATCCCAGTCTGAGATGGGAAAGTTTCTTGTCGGTAACTAGTCCATACTGAACTGACCCACTGTCGTCGTATCTAAGCTCCCACATGTTGCCAGGAATATGAACATATTCAACTTCCCAGTCTATGAAGAGCGGCAACCACGGCTGTCCATCCCAGCATTGCTCCCTCCAAGAAGGGTTCTTAATTAGTATATTCTCGCCAGGACGCTCTGCCGCAATCTCGCGAGTAAATGCCACCAGGACATTTCTTATAGACTCGCGAAGTTCATTCGGAAGTCTCTGGAGACCATTATGCGTAGCGATGCTTTCCCACATATCAGGGATATGAGCTTTCGTTATCGGAGCAGCATCTTTGTCGAATTTTCCTCTATCTATCCACTTCCTCAGAGCATCAGCGTTTGAAGTCAACCATGAGTTGAAGGCTTCAGCCTCAACTACTGTTGCCTTAGCGTCCCAGTTCTCAGACCAACCAGAACCCATATCTTTGAGAACGAACGCAGGGTCCATGTGAGAGAAGAACTTGCCGGCCTCTTCCTTCTCAAACGGCCCATAAGGCTTTGAACTCTCTAGAATTGACAAGATATGAGATTTGGCTGAAGTTATCAACTCGCTAATCTGCTGCATGTCGCACAATAACCTTTTGGCCCTTACCGTACACCGAGATCTGCGTCGTACTGACACATCGTCCTTCGCAGTGCTAAGACCTCGGTTCTTCCACCATTCACAGAAGACAAGATGCCTTGTATATCTCTCCCGACGATACAGTGCATCGACGTAGCTTTGCATAGTGTTTAACTGTCGTAACACATTGTTCTGCTGTATGGTGGGTGCGGATATTTGTTGTGCTTCTGGAAAAGACAGGCTTCCAAATGCAGCTCCGATGTCTTGTTTCTTCACATGCCAACGATAGCCACCATGTGTACCTTTGAAGTTTGTAGCAGCTGCTGAAGCACGGTCGAGCTGTGAGTTTGACTGTTGCAACGCCGCATCGCTTTTCAAACTCTCAAAGACCTCAGCTATAGAAGATTCTTTGGGGTCTGTCGATCCCTTGAGTGCAGCGATGCATGCGTCCATGACATCGTCGCCAACAGCCAGAGGCTGCTTGATGGCAAACTCATTCGCCTTTTCTGAAGCTCTCATCCGGCTGGGAGCGGAGTCTCGGGTGTATATGACAGAGTATAACGAGCCCCAGCACACAGAGGCCTCTGTAGACGACTGGCTTGCATGGCTTCTGGCAAGATCGATGGCATCTTTGGCAAAGAATCCATAGACCGCGTAATTAACCTTGGCGTTCTTGATAGCACCTGGTTCAACGCCCTCCCAAGTCAGGTCATCGTGGAGGCTGAAAATAGCTGAGTTATGAGGCATATAATCTGCGGATAGAGGGTTTCCTGACCCCAGCACAGTGAGTGGACTGTGATGGTGTTCATTATCATCCTCGATTCCGGCCCAGTCCTGTGGCAAGCGCGAAACTTTTCCCAGAACTGTTTCTAGTTGGTCTTGTGGTGGTAGACGTGGGTCAATAAATGGTGATGAACTTGATTCAAGATGCTCCTCTGCATTTAGTACAGAGCTTACGTTTCGGATCTTGTTGCTCTCGACCAGGAATATTTCCAATGCTGGGGCTGCCGGTTGGGATTCTTCGATATGGCGAAAAATGAACCACCGATCTGGTACGGGCTCGTACTACTATCATCAGCATATGCCAGCCATCGTCTATCTGGCGCTACTTACTTCAATTGATCCGGTCTCGACCGAGTCTCCTGATTCCTCTGCATTTGCTCTCCCGACTCTAAAGGGCTTTGGTAGACACCAATGAACATAAACCCCAAGCTTGCGCTCATCAAGTTCGCCGGTCTCAAGATTCGCGATACGCCGATTTACCTGCCATGGTGAAGCATGGCTCAGATCAATGGGCCCTGTAACGTCAGGTCTGAGATTGAGCGGTCCTGGAAGAAGCCTCTCGTAGGAGGGTTGCGTGACTGGTGCCAAGAAGAAGTCTTGGCCTACAACTGAAGTATTCAGAATGTAGGCATCGACTTTCATGCCAATACATTTTATCGGACGAGGCATGGTGACCTAGAATCAGCTCTGAGGCCGTGACTTCAACACCAGAAGCTGGGAAAAGCCTCTTACGGGACAGACCGGTGGCTCACATTTGACATTTCCCAACGCCCAGCCATGCTCGCTCTTCTACCGGATGGCACGGGCGGGCAGTCCGGCCACGAAGTGCAGCAAAAGACCAGACTAGACGCACAGTGTCAATAATGGTGGATGTTGGCAGCGTCAATAGTTTTGCGCGCTATCGATTCTGGTGTGGAGCTGAAGCAGGGTTTTGCTACTGATAGTTTTAGTGGTCAAGATACGTGAGCGGCAGGGATCTCATTGAACCCCAGCAATATGCGGAAAGCTGTTTTATCTCTGGATCGTAGGGACTCACAGTCTCACATAATCACACTACGAATAGATTCAACAACCCAACTTAACTATCATCATGGAAGAGTTCAGGGACTTGAAACCTGGTGAAGTCCAGTTCCTCTCGTCCTACAAACCGTCTCTCCTGCCTGGCGACTACAGGGTAGACATCAACCAAACAGTGTATTCTCCATCAGGGAACGAGAGTCGCAAACTGAAGACAGAAAAGAAGTTCACAGTTGAAGGCCCCAGTCAATATCGTCTACCCGCAGGATCAATTCACTCTGTGTACCCCGCAGAAGGGGAATCTGTCCCTTCAAAAACGCTTCCACAAGTCACACTCACTGATCCCCATTTGCCATGGGAACTGAGTCCCGATCAAAATAACGCCATTGCCAACAAGCATCTCAATGGCTCACTCATACCATGGATCGGACTTTTGGTCTTCACGGACGATGAGCTGAAGACTTTGCCCTCAATAAGCTCTCAAGCCGAGATTTCTCCAACTTTATCGGTCCGCTTGAGTAAGACACAGTTGAAAGAGTTGAAGTCATCATCGACTCAGATCCCATTGACCAACGATGAACTGGACAATAACGCAGATGAAACAATGGATGTGATATTTGTCAACTCTGACGCGTCCCGAGCATACTTCTCTGCGCAGATGGATGATAATAAGAATGAACCAGAACCTGCAATAGCTCGATACTCTTACCTATCGCATATACGAAGATCACGATCAACAAAAGCGCAGGATCCAACCACGAGTACTTTTGGTATAGCCCTGGGTCACCGATCTGGGCCCTTGGAATTCCAGTCTACCAAAACTGTCACGGCCTACGCGCACCTCGTCTCTCTTATGGGTGTATCAGACCTCAAATTTCCTGAGCAGGGGTCTCCCGATTTGACTGCTTTGGTCTCGCTTTACTCTTGGACATTCTCCTGGATACCTGGAGATGATGCTGGAGTGGAGAAGGCCATCAAGGACCTGTCTGATAATGTACGGCCTTTGAAGAGAGTTCTTGAGCAGCCGGTGGCAGACGAGTGGCTTAAGCGACGCTTGGAAGCAGGATACACTTTGGTCAAACACCGGTTGCAAACTGGAGAGCAGACAGTTTCTTTGTTCCGTGGCCCTTTTATCCCGCAGCAACCCAGTGGTGACGAACTCGACAATGCGGAGGCTTCAGGTCATGGGTCTGGTCTTCAGATCATTGATCGGTCGACCGGAATCATCGACATTACATACTCAGCTGCATGGAGTCTGGGCCGCTCACTCGCCATTGAGAACTCGTCTTTTACCACGGCTTTGTCAGCATTACGAGCCCGTATCACAATTCTATACAGAGAAAGCTCCTCGTCAGTGCTCAAGGACGGAGGCAGTGGTGTTGCACAATCAAAGACCTTGCCCGACTGGTATCAGAAACTGCAACAGATCGCAAAAGACGCTGGAGAACCCTCACACGTTTCAGTATCAGAAAGTGCTTCACGATGGAAGAGAGCTAGAAATAAGCTTGATAGCTCCAAACTTGAGGCAAATATGCCTGGTGCCGACCCGGACTCTGGTCTCGAAGCCGTTCGAAAGTTCCTCCAAGAGGAGGTCGATATCCTGGTTGAGGACAAGGATTGGTACGCGAGAGAACTAGTCGAGCCAACACAAGAGGGCTTATACATCGCCAAAGTCCTTGATTTTGTTTACAACCATCTTCTCACTCTTCGAGCGGTTCCCCATAACTACATGTTTCCCGAACCTGATATTCTTGATACCGAAGCTATTCTCACTTTCTACGTTGATCCGCTTTGGGTCGACACTCTCATCGATGGCGCTTTGAGCATTGGAAGTCATAGCACTGTGGATGAGGACTTTACCCGGAATGAGATCAAACGGGCAATCAATTCTTATCTCTCACAGGTAGAGGTCCGATATAAGCACCCCCGTGTTCCCCGATGGGGAGCTGTTGTTTGTGGAAGTCTGCTATCTGTCTTTGGTGATGCCCGTATCCGAACTGGTAGTAGCGCTGCTGCATCGCCGCAATTGCTCGTCAACACCAAGTTGCATGACAAAGCCTTGCTGCTTATACTCAACTGCCGACCCAGCGACCTCCCAGAGGGTCTGACTATCAGCCAACCTCCTCACCAACAGCTGTTTGCTGTAGGGACAGTTTTACAAAAGAACTATATCAGGATAGACCCTGTTGTGGCGCTCAATGACGACAGACAGCGCCACCAAGCGAAAATGAGCTCGATCCCTGCCTCCCCGGGTAGCAAACCGCGAGTCTTCAACTTTGAGACGAGATGTCTGATTCCTTCCGTTGTGATGAAGGAGTACATGAAGCAAGTGGCTACACTCAGTGTTGAGTATCTCGAAACAGGATCATCTGCACTTCTGTCCTTTGCGCTAGGGGATAAGTTGCAAGAGCTGACGATCAGGCCGACAGAGGATCAAGCAGACCTCGGCCGGGAGAAACAACTCGAACCTTTCCAGCTGAGCATAAAGACAAGACATGGAAGAGCAGACAACTTTGAACTGAAAAGTGGCCAGAGCCTTTCATCAAGTTCTGGTTCGATGCCCCTGGGTATTAGAGTTCAGAATGAAGATCCCGCTGTTGCAACCGTGGCGGCAACAGAACAAAGGAAAATGTCTGAAGTCGTCCCTTATCAAACGAAGACTACCGTAGTTGGGGTTTCTGAAACTCTTCAAAAGAGCTCTTTGACATCGTCTTGTCAAGTTGTAAGACAACAGGCAATGCCAGATGGGACTCGCAGCATCGATCTTACGGTCACAATCAGCGCGGACAAGCCGGATAACATTGATGCTGGCAAACTACGTGGTATAAAGGTGACATTCCCTCTAATTTCACTTATGGACCCAACTTCCAAAGCATTCCCGGCCGTCACTTTATTTGGTTCAGGGTCAGCTCGTTGGGTTTCTGGCTGTGCATATGCCACTGGAGACATACCTACTTTTGTTGTTCAGGTAAGACCAAGGACAAAGGGTCTTGTAAAGACGGTCGATTTCGGCTTTCTTTTGAGTGGTGTTACTGTACTTGATAAAGTGAGTGATGGTGTGGCGATAACGATTGAGGAGGAATATGGAGTTGAAATGGCGGCATTGGGTAGTGGATCGACGGCCGAGATTGTGAGGCAGACATGTCGCATTGAGGGCTTGCAGGTACCTGCTTGATAATTCGACATTTCCATAACAGGAACTCATATCAATCAACCCGATAAGCGTGTATTCAAATTTTGACGTTGCCGAATCCATTGTTAGCAGCAAATCTATCGCGGAATAGTTGCGCAGCCCCGGATATCCGACCCATCCGAGGAAAATGCACATGGCCAGAATAGGCACTGCTTGCCAGGCTACAGCACGAGATAAGCTTAGACCGAGGGTATTGGCTGCAACAGCCAAGATAATAAATCACACTGTGGGGGCCCAGACGGTCGAGACTCCGAGACTATCGATTTGCTGCATGAGACATGCTCTTGGCATTGTGCCGCTGAGACAACCAACATTTCTTCGTTCAGGCTCAATCTGACCTCAGTCTAGTGACGAAGACCCTTCTGGCGACCTAATTCCTTGCGCAAGACAAGATCAGAGGCAGCAACCATGTCCAAAGGATGGTATAAAGACGATGGCTTCGATATCGGAGACAAGCCATACATCTACGTCGAACCGCCCAAAGAGAAAAGAAATCCCATCGACGTTAACCTTGCAAAAAAATATCCAGATGGGTTTCGAAGATATGCACCGCCCACCGAAATCTCAGTTCTTGATGCTGTCTGCACAGCTGTTCAATACGCGTCCGGTTTCACAAAAGATCTCACACCGCAACCATCTCGCCGTTTTGTCTACTACAATGCAAGAGCACTTCCCACAATGGACGTGTATAACAGTTCAACAAAGTGGCCGAATGAGGTTCACCAAGAGCCTATAAAGATACGACAGGCCTTAAGAGCCATCAATGTATATGGCGTCTCGAAGGAGGAGGACTTTCCTTGGGTGGTGCAGGACTTTTCCTACGCTGAATCTGCAGTCTGGGGGGTTAATGAACGGCCGGACATAGACTCGTATAAAGATGCGGCAAAGGGTCCCGTATTCGAGCCATATCGCCTTGACTCATACCAACCCGCGGCCATGGATGGCATGGATGAGCTCGAACTGAGAGCTCTGGGGACCTCGACTCTGGCACGTGTACGGCTCTGCCTGGCAGAAGAGTACCCAGTCATCTTTGCCTTCCATCTCTTTTGGGAAACCTTTAAAACTGTTGGACCAGCTCAGTCTGGAGATGAAGGGTACCCGACGATAGAAAAGATACCAGCGGAGCGACGCTTTGTCGGGCCAAGATTGGACAGAAATTACGATGTGCAGGTCGGGCTCATTGTCGGGCTTGATCACCGGAAGCGACGAATTCTTGTTAGAAGCGCGATGGGGGACGTGGAATATTTCTGGATGCCCTATGAGTGGATCATCGACGTCTACGCCACCAAGAGCTTCTGGATGATACGCAACTCAGGGAAGACTTTGAGTCCACCGACAATGGAGAGTGTCGAAACAAACACTTGGTGCCAGAAGTGGGATAATCTCAGCCCTTGGGTCATCCAACCAATCGCCAATAGTGCAACTGTAAGCATGGCGCCAAACAGTTCAATCTCTGTCATCTCTCGCAAAGAAGGCGTTCTTGACATGTTCTGGATCTCGGAGCGGTGTACTCTGGAGCGAGTGTATTGTAGTCATCCAAAGTATGAATGGACACGACAAACGATTGAGCTTGAAGATCCAAGCATGAAGCCTTTCCCAGGCGCCATTGCGTCTGTGTCTGCTGATTATGAAAAGCTGGACCTCTTCTGGATGACCGCAAGCGGCGCCATTTGCAATGCCTCTAACTATGTCAGTATTGATACGGAGCCTGGAGTTTGGGAAAAACGCATGGTCTTTGGTGATGGAACCGCAGAGCCACGGGCTGGACTAGCAGCGACGGTCGGGCTAAGAAGGACGATACAAGAGGGAGAGATCAGTGTGCATTGCGTTGGACCTGATGGCTCTATAAGGCATATTCAAACGACAAGGAGCTGGAAGGGCACTGATACAGTCACACCAATCGCCCAGGCCGGAAGCGCTTACTGCTACACTAATTTGTCAGCAGTGGCAAACTATGTAAGCGAATCAAATATCATGCACTGGACAGAAGCTGTTGTTTGGATCACGCCTGATGGCTCAATCGATGGCAAAAGACGAGAGTGGGGAAGTAATTGGCTTGATATATGGCAAGCTCGACAGGTACCGGGATTAGTATGGGTAAACTCACGGATCTCGGCCGTCCTTCGTGATATGGGCGGCACTTTTACCGTCTATTACGTCACCAAGGATGAGAGGATATTCCGCGACTATGCATTCATCTCAATAGAGGAGTACGAACCATTCGAAGAACGTTATTCAAGTGGAGTCTTTGGAAAGCCAAACACGAAGGTTCGATGGGATTCCGACATTAAAGCTTTGTGCGTTAAAAGCCAGGAGGAAAGTCAAGACATGGTCTTATGGCAGAATGAACATGGTCAACTGATGATGGGATACAATAGTGCTACTGTTGAACTATCTAGAAATCGTGGCGTGAGGCAAGGCAGTCCTCTTGGTATCGCGCTCTGTAGAGGGAAACCGGTCATTGGCATGAAGATTGATGGTGGGGTGATTGGTGCTGGGTACTGGGGCGATATCTCAGTAAATAGATCGTAATTCGATTCTTCAATATTATCCTGCGTGTCCTACTTCAAAGTAACTCTAGGAATAACATGAGAGAATCGGTCAATCCCGTTTGCGAACCTCAAGGGAACGTCGCTCTTCATACCGCCACGGCCATTGATCTTTCTGAGCCCTTCCCATTGCTTTAGAATAGACTTCCTGTGGTTATTACGGTCCCTTACAATATCAGCAGCCAATTCTCTCTCACTACAGCCTAGTAGTGCTTCGGTAGCAAGGTCCAAGTCCGCCTTCCTATTGTCCTGCCCCAGGTGATTCACTCTTGGCTTGGCATCTAGATCAACATCTCTCTGTTGATCCGTCTCCAAGTACTTCATGACAGGAATAGCCTCAGTCAATGCACTGAAATAGACAATGGGAGGGTTGCGCTCTGATAGCCTCGCGTTGGGAGCCTGGATCCGTAGACCCGTGACGTGTGACAAAGTGCTCTCGCGGGACGAACCACTAAGCATGCCGTTGGCATTATTATCCCACGGGCCCCAGAGTGAGGACGGCAGTTTCTCGTCAATAGTCTCAAAGGTAAAATCCTTAACCGGCTGTTCAATTTGCTCGTTGATCCTGACAATCGACACTTCCATGTTTGCTGTCAACCCTGAAGAATCAGCTGGGAGTTGCATGGGTCGAGCAAAGATACGGCCATCAAATTCTATGTCGCTGTCCGAGGCATTCAAGAACTTAATCTTCTTTGTGGGCACGCGTGAGGTGACGGTGAAGGCAAATGAGCCCCCGCGTACAGTCCATGCCGAGCGTGGAGTCTGCGGATCGTTCAGGAGCTTGCTCGGGGCTATAGCCCCAGACTCAAGTGATAGCACATGATCCGTCTCGGACTTCCTGTGAACAACATCTAGGAACTCCCCAAATCCCAGCTTTCCCGATCCTCTCTGGTGTTCACCAAACTTGACGCTGAAAGAGACCACTGTCCAGTCGAAGAAAACCTCACCGCCGAACGGCGGCCCGCTGATATGAAGTTCAGCACTCAGAGTAATCTTCAGCGGCACCGTCACGATCAAGGCACTCGCCTCGTACGACAACCCCGCAGAAACGAAGAATCGAGCGTCGTAGTGTATTGGGTGCAGCCAGAGAATGAGGTCAGCCCGGAAGTCAAAGTGTGCACCGCACCGGCCGCTCTTGTAGTTGACACTAACAGCGAGTCCGGCCATGAGCGCATCTGGAGTCACTGCAGCGTAAGCCTGTCCCTCCAGGGAAAGCTGTTTCTTATCTCCGTAGCTCCATTGAAGTCTCATGCGAGGAGGTGTACTGGGATAGTGTGATGGCGGTTGATATGCTGGATGCCAACCACCAATACTAATACACCAATCTCCAGCTTGGGGGCTTGTGCCGAACCACGCTCCTACCGCGAATCCTCCGGTGAGAACGCAGTCATCAAATAATATAAATGACCCCTCAGCGATCCTGCCTTCGAAAAGCATGGAGCCGCGAGATATATCGATGCTTACTTGGAAATTGATCTTGATGGCTGCAAGTACCTTGCCAGGCTTTGCGTCTCGGGGAAACTGTGCAGACGCTGTACCTACCACAGCTAACCCCCCCGCACTAGGATCCAGTGGAATAGTCAAAACTGCCCGAACGTCAATGAGTTCACAAGCCGTGCCAGAAACTCCAGCAGCGACCCAGTTTGCACCATTCATCTCGGTCATGTACTTCGAGTCACCTGTCCCTCGAAGCCTGCCGAACATGACCATCGGATCAGAGCTGGGATCTACAAGCATTGGAAACTTATGAATCTCGGTGATAGATGGGATCTCTAGTTTGGAACCAAGTCCAAAGCCGCCGCTGATGCTGGTTAGTTCAACAAGGCCTGTTTTCAGCATCGGACCCTGTAGCATTGCGTAGGCCATCAGAGACACAAACTCGTCCCGGTTGGTCTTCACGGTCTTGTAAGAGCCAAAACCGACGAATTGGTACTTCTTGAGCTTGACACTGACACCGCCTTCAAAGCCTGCAATGGAGACGTCCCCACCTTCGACCTTGATGCGGTGCAAAGTGCCAGCGACGTTGAGATTGGAGCCTGTCATTACGAGAGACAGACCATCGAGACCCATTTCAATGCCGAGATTCTTCCAATCGCTCAAGTCTATCTTTTCTCCACGTGGTAGCTTGACGGACATGCTGAAGTTGATCAACTCACCATCCAAAGGCCCAACAGTCATACGTGCTGTGAACTTGATTTTGATCCTTTGTCCCTTGGCATCATATTCGAGGCCAATGTTTGTGATGCTCACACCGTTGACTCTCTTGTTGACTTTCTTCATCTCTGGGGCTTCCGGGTTCTCTTCTTCCTCTGAACTCGCCGTCATCTTGCCCGAAGGGTCGTGCTTCTTCTTGCTCTTCCTGGGTTTTGAAGCAAGGATGACTTCTCCATTTTCGAGCAACATGAATGATAAGCCTTGGCCAAAAGCAGAACCTTCTGAGGGGCGATTCGAACGGAGTAGCCGCCGATTTTTGAAGGTGGCAAGACTGTTCAACTTGTCTGCCTCCTCGAGCGAGATGTCATTGTTGGTCCAGTATATCTGAGTAGAGAACGGCTGTTCCATCTGACCGATAAGTGGTAATGGCGGTGGTCGCGGAAGGGTATCGACTGCAAGTTTGAGTATCGTCTTCCATGGCAGTTGATCGTCTTTCTTTGCACCATCTGGTCGAGTCCTAGTTCTCGCAAGTTGCACAGTAACAGACCCCAAGGTGAAGCTGAGCGAAACTGTGATGACAGAATTTCCCTCTCCTTTGTGGCGACTGAGAGACATTCCAAACTTTGACTTCTCGAGATCAATCACTGCCTCCGAAATGAACGTAGGGAGAGAGTCTTCGATGGAGTCACCAGCTAGCCACTCCAAGATGGGCTTAACTTTGACTTCCTTCTCCTTGATGAGACGCAGCTCGGCGTCCAGCTCCAAACCATCCTTTTTGTCAATGTAATTGACCATCATCTCTGCAGAACCAGCAACTGTGAACTTGCCAGAAACCAAGACCGAGAAAGGCTTCTCAGCGCGAGCCTTGTTATAGTCAACGTCAACGTAGATGTAGTCCATAGATATATCCCAATCAGACATAAGAACTCTGGCCATCTCGAGGTGCACGCCCAGCTCTGCAAACTTAAGACCAGATTTATTCTTATCAACAAACTTACCCTTGATGCTGGCCATGCCAAGGGTAAACTCTGGGCATCCTTCTGGTCGTGGTATTTCGACGTTGTCGATTCCTACTGCCGCAAGGAGAGCCATCAGCCCGAGTTCTTTCTGCCCTTTCTGTAGCACGATGCCGAACTCAACAGAGCGCTCCTCAGTTGCGGAGTTTGTGAAGGTAGCAAGGCTGATGCTTGTTTGAACGCCTCCAATCATGAGTGCCGCAAATACATCAAGTTTGTTGGATTTCTTGACATACTGAACTCGAACTGACTCTAGGATGAATGAACTCTTGTCTGTAGCTGATGGTAGCAACAAGGCTGAATCATCCTTGATATCTAGCGTGAAGGAGGAAGGTAAGCAACTGCTGAGATCCAGAGACATGTCTGCAATCTTGATCTCCAAGTTGCCAAGCCTCGTGTGGAGAGCACTATCGATATCCGGAATCAGAAGCCCCAATAAATCCAACACCTTTAAAGGAAAGCTTTTGACAGGTGTGATGGAAGCTATCAACTCTTTCTTCTCACCATCATACTTGACCGTGATCATAGACTGGATGCTCTTTATCTGCAGCAAAGCTGATAGTTGAAATGAGACGATCGATTCAGCCTTATGCTCACCGTCTGTCTGTTCTCCGCGTTGCCATGATAATGAAAACTCAACGTCTCGCAGCTTGAAGTCTTGAACCTCTAGCTTTTCTCTCCGAAACTTGATGGTTGATGAACAGATGGAGATCCTGCCCGTTTCAGACTGATCGAACTTTGCATCGCAGTGCACCAGCTCTACTGCACTGTTTCCAGTCAAGAACGGAATATCGGGTAACTGGCCGAGCCCGAGAATGGTAGAGATATCAGCCAACGTGATAGCATCAGGGGAAGAGAAGATGATGTAACCCAACTCACTCTTTGTTGGAAGCCCAAGCGCGAGTTTTGCCTCCTTCTGGAGAGTCTCACTTCGAAAGGTAGCTTCACCTTTTGCCTGGATATCCCCAGCTCCATGCCATTCGACCCTTATCACTGTATCTACCAATGACAGAGACCCTGCGATAAGGTCAAAGTAGGGGATGCAAAGCTGAATGTCCCACTCCTGATATTTCCACTTGTTGTCAACGTTTACAACAGAAATTCCAGCCTCTTGGACTTGCACTGCCTCGAAAACTCGGTCCAGCACAGGTATTTCTCTAATCTTCTCCGAGACACTGGTGAGACCGACGGCCCCGGCAATATCAGGAACTGTGACTCCGTAATCGGTAGCTGTAATCTGGAATCGGTAATCATAGTCTCCCACCCTGGACAATGGTATAGCATCAAACCTTGCTGCGATGCTCCTCTCGGAGTTGCTTTGGAGTGGCATGGATAACTGGACACTTGTTGCTATTCTCGATGTTTCCAAGTGTAGAGGGTCCAGCACACGGAGTAAGACTTCAGCCTTGACGTTTTTGAAGTTCTCTAGCTCTGGTAAGAAGTTTTGCCAGTCTGAGGAGTCTGTGTGAACCCATATGTCGGCCAAGTCGTACGTATCGATCAGACTAATCGGCTGCCTGAGAGAGAACCCTATTTCTGACATTGATCCCGCCTGCATGCTTTTGATTGAGGGAGCAGGTTCCTTGTCTTGTGACTTGCCCATGAGAGGGATGTTCCCGTGTAGAATCTTCTCGGGGTCGATCTCTGTGCCGACAAGAGCGATGAAGAGATCCTTGACGGCGATCACGCTGGAACTGAAAGAGATGATGGTATCTTCCTCCGATGCCTTCCAAGCCATCTTGAAGTCAATATCCTTTTCCTTCAAAGTGGCTTCAGACTCGACTGTAAGATGGACCTGTGGAGAGCAACACTTGTCTAGCTTGACAACAATCTCCTTGAGTTGAAACTTGAATCCGGCCATTTCAGTATCAACAACATTGCTCGCGCCTGGTTCGGTTGATAGTCTACGCAAGATAGCGCTGCCAATGACCTTTTCTTTAAGCGGATGTGAGTCGACGGTGGCTGTAGATGAATCAAGATCGACTTCGAAAGTAGGGAGTCCAATCTTGAGCAGCGACTCTGGAAGTCTTCCAACGACTTCCATCAAGGCAGTCTTGTCTCTATACAAGCGACTCAGCGTTTCGATCATGTTGGGTTTCAATTTGTCTTTGATCGGATCATTCATAATCTCGAATGCCTGGCGTAGTGGATGCTGTGAGCCAAAGGCTGTTGCTTCCGTTGAAGATCTCAGTTTGGGCGGCAGACGACTTTCAACATGGGTGTTGGTAACTATCGCTCCAGAAGAATCGGTCTCCGAAAAGAATTGCGCTGGGGCAACTCTGAGATGGACTGGAGCCCAGGGTTCATTGTCAGGGTTGCGGCCAAAGTCAATGTCTCCGCCAGGTACATGATACAGCACCTCCTTGGAAACAGTATCCTCAATGAAGTATAGGTGCAATCCGTCGGCCCATCCTGCAGATTTGCAGCTAAACCTTCTAGATAAGGTGGTAAATTTTGCAATTCGGCATGTTATGTCGAATGTCCCTGTTGTGGCGATCTTCAGGCCTTTTTTGTCTATCCAGACGGTCTGGGGGTTGTCCCCGTCCGCGATATGCCAGCTGATTCCATTCTGGTCAGCCTTGAGGTATAGATAACGCCAGGCTCCGTTCACGAAGCTCCTTATTTGGTATTTTTCGGTCATAAGAAGATCGTCACGGTCGTCCTGTTCGAGCCAGACATGTATCTCATTTCGGAGCTTGAGTTGCGTATTATACTTCGAGAATTGAATCTCCTGCGTCGTATTTGTCATATCACGCCCGGTAACCGGTGCATTTTCCATGCCCTGCGACTCACCACTCAGCGACATGTATGTGCCGCGGCTCAGATATGAGATCCTGAGATTGTCTCCAAAGAATAGGTATTCGACTGAGCCCTGTCCCATGACTTTTGTCACCCTGTCTAGATTTTCCATGTCGATACTTTTGCCACTAGTCACATACAGTCTGGCGCTGCGCTGCTGTTCTTTGACTGCGAGAGCCAGACCGACAAGAACTTCTGGATGAGGATGATAGTACTCGTGGTTGGCGCTGACGACATAGACATCTGCCCAAAAGGTTAAATAGAACTTTCGAACGCAACAGACGTGAAGATATGTCCTAAACTCGGGGGTACGATGGTTTTTTCTAAAACTCTTCCATCTTTCCCAGTGAGCATTCTTTGGATTGTTAATGACTTCTTCGAGCTTTTCCAGAAGGCTTTTGGCCTCTCGCAGATCGGAGGGAGCCTTGAGACGGAAGTCAATAAAGATCTTGTTATCTCTGTCGGCTGGAGGGTTCAGATTTGCCAAGTAATCCCGCTGTATCTCCTCGATCGCAATTTGGAGACCGTCAAAGTAGTAATTTCGGTTTTTCAGTACCAATATATTCTCGGTCAACTTTCCGACCGCGTACTTGAGTGTTTCGATGACTGCTGGTTTAAAGGGGAGATAGGCAGTTCCGCGCTGGACTTTGAGAAGAAAATAGATGAATCCTGATGCCTCGACGTCATCTGAATATTTCGGTTCGGAGAATCTTTTCATGTTGTCATCAAGCGCGCCGTGGTGTTGTATCTTGTAGATTGCGAATCTGCGCTCATTAGATGGTATCGCACGCTCCATCTGTAGAGTGATGATGTCGGCATGGTTGTCGCCAGTGAAGAATATCCCCATTTCTCCGGCCGAATTGGGTGTGACTGTGTACATAAGAATGCTGCGTTGATTGGTTGTCATATTGTCGTTGAGCGGTATGTAATGCGCCTCGTCACGGTCTGTACCCCCATAGTACCATACAATCCCCGTGGGATATATGGCTTTGACCGGAGGAATCAAGTAGCCCGGGATATTATTCTGAAGCTGGAGAGCTACTTTTCGCATATTGGCTCCGACGCAGATGTCGTCAATTGGCTTATTGACGGTTTCCGCGTTGGACTTGGCATTTGGGAAAAACACATTGCTGGTGGGAAATGCGCGGCCTTGCAACGAGTGCAGATAGCCGCCAAAATGATCCTCATCTGGATGTGAAAAGATGATAGCAGCGAAATTGTTCCCATTGCCCACGATTTGTTGGCAGGCGGACGAGAGGTATCGATGATACGGGGTTTCCCGTCCGCTGTAAGCAGTGTAGTTTCTGGGGCCACCATCAACGAGGATGAAATTGCGCATGCCGGTTTGGTTGTGGTCATCGCATTCAAGAATCATGGCATCGCCACGGCCAGCGTAGATGACGTGAAGGATAGGGGGCGCCATGGTTCAGATTCATCTGTTGACATGCTCCGTGGAACTCGTGTGATACCGACATCTTGGGGATATTGCCGTGAACATAGTCATTGAAGGCGGCGGTTGTCAGTAGACGGGCATCTTACAGTGCGGTTCTCACTGCTGCTAGGCCGAAAATGCTCGCCTGCGTCCAGACTATCGATTATTACGCGTTGTAACCTCCCGACACAGTGTAAAGCCCTGATTCGCATCTTTCTGTATTTTTGCAGTAAGCTATGCCGTTTGTGGGAGTAATCCTTGTCATTTAATGACCAGCGGAATTAAACATCCACTGCGCGGAATCTTTCCAATGCAGATCTAGCGAGGCCATACGACGGTGAAATCTCGAGCTTATGTAGCGCCTTTTAGCAACTACCATCTGTGTTATTGCAAGAAAAGAGAAAACACGAGCAAAAATAAATATAGTATAAATAGAAAGCCGCATCCACTCTGTCTTTGCACTGCTGCCTGCACTCGCTAATTGAGTCAGACCCGAGCCAACCTACGCGAGCGTCCCGCGCTCACATGGCAGTACCTACCGTCTTATGCACCCAGTTCACGACCATAAGCATCACTTTTGATGTCACGACGAGCAACACCAGCAGCCTGCATGAGCTTCCTAGTGAACTCGATGCGCTCACTACCTCGCATGACCGTAGGTCGTCGCTGCCATCCAATTTCCGTCGGCATGCGCTCGTTTTCTGCAGAAGAACACCTTGTCAGCTTTATCATACCAAGAAGGACAAGAAACATACTCAGCCAGTACTCAATAAACTTCTTCTCCACCGTGCCGGTGGTGCCATCAGCCATGATCTCAAAGAATGATGCCATTTCGCCCCAACTGAAACCATCAGCTAGCTTAGACAGCGAGTGTTCAGGGTTGATCTTCTTGGAGGTTGCCAGGCGGCCCATTCTCGCCTTGGCGACTTGCTCGACTGTCATCAGATCGTCATGGAAGTAGGTAAGGGACTCGGCCCAGACGGTCTCATTGAATGGGTTCGGATCAGCGAAGAAGGCGTCGGAGCGACTGCGAAGATTAGCATTTGTTGTATGATCGTCAAATGACGTACCTGAGAGAAATGTCATGCTCGAGGATGTTGTGGCGACCGAGGTCAGCCAGGTCGAAGCTACGGGTATTGGGATACTTGGGGCTGGTCTTGATAGCTTGTGTGAAGAGAATAACAGCATCTAGGTGTTCGATGTTGTAACCGGTAAGCATGCCATCCTTGAGGATATCGATGGTGATGCTCTTGCCGTCGCGGGGAATGTACCCATGGTTGGCCAAAGTGTTGAGACCGGGGCAGGGACCACGAGCTTCATCGAACAGTCAGTATAAGGTACCGAAGAGGCATAGAGGCTCAGAGTAATCTGCCTCGTTGGAACTCACAGGCACCAGGAGCTGGAGCGATCCACTCCTGAGGAACAAACTCTCGGGTTGATAGAAACTGGGGATGGGCAAGCGTGTGCACCACCGTGTTGGTGACGACAATTAGGGCAGAGAGCTTCATAGTTAATGAGAAGAAAGTTCTAGGCAGGAAGAGAATAGGACAGATGTTGGGCTCGTTGATACTGCATCTTTTCTGCAATGAAGTAGAGTACCACACCGTATCTTATATCCTCATTGCTTCACATTTCTTTCATTCAGGACTCTTGTCTTTGCCCACCATTCCCGTTTCATCTACACAAGGTAATAATCTCAAGTCCTGCACGAAGAAGAAAGGAGGCAGAAACGGAAACAGCAACGCATCGCCAGTGCCGAGATCCTCGGCTCAGCCAGTCTCACGATTGGTAATGGGGGGATCATCATTGATTACTTGAGATGCGACTGGCCGATCCAGGTTCGAGCACTATTCGCGAACATTCCCAGATGAAGTAAAGATGCGTTTATGCTTATGCCCCATGTTTGGTTTATATTGAAACGGACGATTATCCCACTAGCTCCTGAGACTTCACATTACTAAAGCCCAAACGACAAGAAAAAGAAGCAAGTCTCCCTCTTGGAAAACAACCGAGGCTAAGGGGAATTTCTGAAACTTGGATGTCTGGCGAGATCATTAATCAAACAGGATAACAGCTTAAAAAGAGCAGATAACTTGAGTCAGTCTACCCCAGGAATAGCTGTAATCTCCAGAGACTTCCAGCTGGATTGACGCGTAAATGCGCCTAGGCCCAATTGAGATTTTCAGCTCTGTATTGTGTTATAAAATCAGCCACATTGCTTACCTGTTTCATAAGCGAGGACTCGTGATAGGCGGAAGCTGAACCTCAATGCATGGCTGGTTCCTATGCAGCCCTTTAAGAAAGGGCCACGCATAACAGCTGTGGGGTTTGCAAAGGTGGCTAAGAATAAAAGAGGAACTTAATGTTGGGTATATTCATATAATAGTCTGCTACAGATACCTTTACATTATATCCGTAAAATCTTTTTATTATTAAGAAACCCTGGTACGTAAAGGAAGATGACTAGAGCCTTCACAGTGGCTAACTGTTGAGATGTGGGATAAATGTTGATCCGGTCCGAGTCTCGTTATATATGTCGTTTTGTTCATCTGTGCAGTTAGTTCTTTATCCTTACATCAATTGATCCGTTTGTTTAATCTTAACACTAACAAGACCAAACAGCAAGTCACGATGTCTACTATACTTTCTGCCAGCGGCGACAGCGCTATCGTCATTGATTTTGATATGACCCGGACCCAGGGCTGCGCGGCCATAATAAAACCCCGATCTGCAACTGGGCTATCCGACTGGATTTTTTTGACCGTATCTGGTACCGTCCCAGACAAAAGCCTAGACCATCTCGTGGTCGACTTCACGTCGAGATCTGCGACTATCAAGACTGTGGCGGTGCACGACGGCACTACAAAGGTACTAGAGGAGGGGGATCTTGGGAAGGGTGAGACTTTTAATATTCCCATGTCTTCTAGAAATGTTCGTTTCACGGGGGAAGGGATTACGGTCTCGATTGAGGTGGAGTTTGAGATGCTTCGGGCGTGGCTGTCGCTTAGTTCTGTCTCTCTCGCATTTTGGTAACTGCATTTGCCAAGAGTTTCCTTGAAAGGGACTTAGTGCCTAGAGCAGAATTTCGAAACTCTATCAACTTACTAGTACTGTAGATATGGTTAAAGTGTCCGTATATGATAAAGATCTTTCGTCGCATATTTGCATCTCGCTTTTCCTCTCTCAGCTCATCTCACCACTGCTGATATATGCATTTGACTGGCATTGGCTTGGGAACCACATAAACACCTCTGGCCTTGTCTTTAATATTTGCCATGGGTTCGCAAATCCATGGCTCGCATACGCATAGAGCAATCCAGACACCTCTGTTGGCCCATTCTTGAATCTGCCAGATATGTTTGAGGCCAAAGCGCCTCTATCACCACAAGCTGGCTTGAGCCATGTACAGATGTGACATGGCTCTCGCATTAACTGGATATCTCGAAGTCAACTACATTCCGTCAGGAGTGGGCTGCGTCAAAAATGACAAGGCATTAAAGGCAGGTGTTCTAGCTCTAGCTAGGCAGTGTATAGTTAGCCCTGGGTATAACATTGGCAACAAGTCAAGATCGTCTCCGTTTGCGTGTAAATGAGGCTGTGTGACGAATTACACATGCTTCAGAGAGCGTCACTACGTAGAGAAGAACAATAGCACATGAAATGATGCCTCCTTCAGCGCATATAGCGGGGCGAAACCCAATTCCCTAGCGTGTGATTGGTCACTTCGCTTGTTCCTTAGCGAGTGCGATAGCGGGCTGTGCCGTTAACCGTTTCTCGATACGTACGCCAATGTCAATGACGTCAAGACCCTGATCATCGATATCCAGCACCTAATCTCAGATCCCCTTATTTCCATGAGCTGTCTTTCAATTCATCATAATAACTCATTATCGAAGCTGTTTTTGTTATAGAGAATGCATCAATCCAACGAACCAGATAAATCTTTGGCATTATCACCACCACCAGAAACACCACCTTTCTCTCCAAGATCAATGGCTGACGTCGGTACCGATTCCGGAAATCTTTTCCGTCTAAAAGACGTCCTCACTTATTTCGCCGCTGTCAAAGGTGACTTGTCAAACGTCACCGCCCCTCCCTTCATCCTCGCTCCCAGATCAGCCATTGAGATTCCAGCTGCTTGGGTTTGTCATCATGATCTCTTTCTTCAACCTGCAGATGAACCTGATGCTGGAGTGAGGGCCCTTTTACTTGCAAAGAATTACATCTGCAGTCTTAAGCAGCTAGTCAATGCGGATTCTCCGGATGCTGCCAAGAAGCCATTGAACCCGTTCCTTGGTGAATTGTTCCTCGGCTCGTTCTCCGACAAGTCTGGGTCGAAGTCGGAACTCATTATTGAGCAAGTATCGCACCATCCGCCTGTAACAGCATGCTCTGTATATAATAAAGAGCGCGGTATGTCATCGATTGGCTTCGCGGGTCAGGAAACATCCTTCAGCCTGGTCAATGGCGTCACCGTGCGTCCAACAGGATGTGCAATTATCCAAGACCATAAGCATAATGAGCAAAGTCTCATGACGATGCCAACAATATTGGTCAAGGGGGTGACGACCGGGAACCCATATCCAGAGATGGAGGGTCCGGTCTACATTGCCAGTTCGAGCGGTTACTTGACGAAAATCGGATTCCACGGTAAAGGAAGACTTGGGTATGGTCAGAAGAACCAGGTCGTCGCTGAAGTGTTTGCTCCGAATGACAAAGCTCACCCGTTATATCGCATCACGGGACAATGGACTGGCGAGATAAAGGTTGAAGACTCATCAAAGACGACTCTCGAAGAATTTCACGTCGACAAGATCCCAATTTCGCCTCTCAAGGTTGCGCCCGTAGAAGAGCAGACGCCGTGGGAGTCGCGGCGGGCTTGGTTCAAAGTTACACAAGCCATTAAACACCACAACATCGAAAAGGTGTATGCTCACAAGAGCACGTTGGAAGAGTCGCAAAGAAGGCGGCGGGTTGAAGAGGAGAGAACGGGCAAGCAATGGAATCGTCTGTTCTTCACTCAAATCCCCAAGGGTGGCGAGACGCTCGAGTCTTTGGTGTCAAAGGTTCCTGAGAAATTAAGTATACTCGATTTTACAAAGACAGGGGGCGCTTGGAGATTTATTGGCGCTGATAGAGCAGAGGAGGTTAAGCAGCATATGAGCCGCGACAGTTTACCATAGCACCACGAGAAGCATGATGCATTAATACTAGATTATATTGCATGTATACATATGCTGCTAATCTTAGCTGTATGAAAGCCAGGAACTAAGTCTAACTATCCAATCCGTCCAATACTTCACCTTAGTTCCTGTCAACGTGCTCACCAGTCTCATGCTGAGCAGCAAGCTTCTCATCAATAGCCTCAGCCCTGCGAGCAAGATCAGCCTGCATGTTTGCAGTATACTCGCTCTTATCGACGAAGGGAATGAACCAAGGAGCATTGGTGAAGAGATAGTTCATCTCTTCTAGAGGAAGCTGCTTGGTCTCGGGAACAAAGGCCCAGACGCAAAGAGCGTTTGTGAAGTTGCAAATGACGAAGAGAAGGTAATATTTCCAGCCAACAGCACCCATCGCAATACCAGTGACCTGGCCGATCATGGTGTTGAAGGCGAATGAGGTCATGGTAGCAAGAGAAACACCCTTGGCTCGGGTGCGGGTATCGAAGATCTCGGCGGGGATGATCCAGGAGAGAGGTCCGCAAGTGGCTGAAAAAGAGAAGTTGTACGCCCAAGTAACGATAATGAAACCCCAACCTTGGGCAGCGCTACCGGAACCGGGAGGATAGACAACAAGCATAATGGTGGCGATGATAAAGGTAAGCATGTTGAACAGGTTACCCCAGATAAGCGTCCATCGGCGACCAAAACGATCAATATACACAATGCAAAGAGCCTGGGCAATCAACGCAATAATAGAGTTGATGGCCTGATACTTGAGGGTATCAGCAGCATTAATTCCAGCCTGTCCATAAATAGTAACAGAGTAGTACTGAATGGCCGAAACACCAGTCATCTGAATCGAAGCCTGAAGACCGCACGCGATCAAGAGACGACGGAAGCAAGAAACATCCCTGAAGAGCTCAAGATATGACTTGGCACCGTTGGCATGCTCATCGGCAATGCTTTCCTGAATCTGCTCGATCTCCGCGCGGACCCAGGCATCATCGACGTTGCCGTTGGAGTGGAGGCGCGCAAGGGTCTTGAGCGCTTCGTCCTGCTTACCCTGGTCCATGAGCCAGCGGGGAGACTCTGGGAACACGAAGATGAGGGCGCCGAGAATGATGGCAGGGATGATCTGAATACCAAGAGGAATGCGCCACTGTCGGTTGTCACTGAAGTTTGTGAACGTTCCCCAGCCAGTCCACGCGGCGATCAGAGCACCAATGCCCAGCATGAACTGCTGCAGAGCGGTGACTCGGCCTCTGATGGAGGGGTGAGCAATCTCGGCTTGGTAGAGAGGAATGATCATGGTCAAGAAACCGACGCCAAGGCCAGCGAGAAATCGGCCGGCCATGAGATAAGAGATTGAGGGAGCCGCAGTTTGCAGAGAACCACCGAGAATAAAGATCAAAGAGCCAATGGTGATGGTCCATCGTCGTCCAGTGTATTCAGTGGTAGGGCCGGCAAACATAGCGCCAAAAAAGGCGCCGGCAGTGAAGAGCGCGACGACAGCACCACTGCGAAAGTCAGTGTATTGAACGATCTCAATGCGGAGATTGGCAACCTACGTATCAGAATCGGTAGGAGTTGTGTTAAATTCTCTCTGGTATGACCCGGAGGCGATAACCTGGGCAATGACACCCAAATCATAACCAAAGAGCAGCGATCCAAAGGACGCAAACACTCCGACGAGGAACTGGAAAACCTTGGGCTTCATGATGGCTGCTTGAAACTGGATATGCAGACTGATTGATGATCTGAACTGATCAACAGAAGCGAATCTGGGAGATTTAATACTTTATTTCAATCTCGCGATCCAGATCCAACGTAGTTAGCTGATACCATTTGTCGGCTACCGCTCGAATGGAAACTCTGGGGCCCCACCACTCTAAAAATGCTAAAGAGCTGCTAGCTTATCCCCAGAATCATTCACATGGCGGAAAAGGTCCCCATGGGGCAAGGAGCAAACTGTAACCTCGCCGAAAAACAGACGCCAGTACCGAAAACACGCTAGAGGTCAGCCTCCCCAACAACGCGTGACTGCTCTATAGAAGCGCTGCGCGGTGATTGGAGCGCAACAAACCAGCATGAACCAAGTGCAAACGAGTCTCTCATCGGTATGAGCCAAAGTCGGGGAGACTGCCACAAGTGTCTAGTTAATATGGAGAACTGAGTCAGCGCTGTCGGGTTTCCTGGCCTTGTTGGGCTTGGATTGTCGCGTTGTAATGCGGGGGCTTCAGCTGACCGTTGGTCGGTATTGCGCTATACCGTTTCCTACTTTTTGACGTCCGTGGTGTTGATTGGTTCGCGATCGATACGCGGCATGCATCTCGCAATAAAGAGGAACTTGATGACCCGAAAACAACGACGCTAGTCGTTGACTGCATCCGAGGCCCAAGAGGGAGTGGCCTGGCATGTGGAAAAGCTGGCCGGACTAAAGTCCATGACAAAGTGATCTGATCTTATTGACTTTATCATGAATTATCTCTTTGGTACTCCCTACGGCAGACATAAACATAAACGCTCGGGTCACCATGAAAATGTGTGTATCGCTTGGTGAGGACTTGATTATAATGGAGTACATGTATCCATAATCCAACCTATTTGAGGATGCAGACCCCGGAAATGTTTTGCAAGGAACGGTGATGGTATGAGTTATGCATGACAGGGGTCAGAGGCACAACAGCATGTAAGCATAACTGGCCACTCAATGTCATCTGCGACTAGCAGGGGTGTCATGACGACTGACAGCCAACTCAAGCTGTTTCTAGTATCACAGACTACACTCTGAGAGAAGGCGTTGAGCATTGATACATATATTCAAATTGAAATAAAGTCTTCCTTTGCTTAGTTCAGCTACTGACTAGTTAACCATAAGAGCCTCACAGCGAAAAGTGTCGTAGGATAGACTAGGGAGTATAGACTACGCCGCACAATCACAGCCAACAACCTTCTATATGCAGATACAGGCTCTTTTCACCGCGGCTCGTATCACGGGAGAGCGAATATTATCAAAAAGACTGAACCAACAGTCCTCGAGTGGATATTTTCATGGGTAACAGAGTTTCTATGACCTAATAAGGAGCGAGGGTCTTGGGCAGAAATAAGAGTGAAAAAAGGTATAAAAGAGTCAAACTGTCACTCGTAGTCCTCCAGATCACTCAAGCACTTCACAACTCAACAAGCACACTCTCCCAAGACTCAACACCACTACCATCATCATGAAGTTCATCTATCTTCTCAACCTTGCCACCCTGGCCATGGCCGCCCCCAAGGCCGACGAAGAGCCCTCCCTCTCCATGTTCTCCGGAGTAGTCGATACCTCTGACCCCGTGTGGCAGAAGATCTGGAACGATGCCATCGGCTTCGAGGACGGCAGCTCGTCCGAGGCACGATCTGTTGCGCCAGTCCTTGAGACTAGAGCCTGTAACCAGAAGGACTATCACCTTTGCCTGGCTGTCTGGAACACTGGTTGTGCACTTAGCTGCCGCTGTGCTAGCTGCTTTAACAGAGCCAGTGAGTCCCCTTCTTCTGATACCCTGTGAGACTAGTTGCTGACAATAATGTAATAGTCGATCAGTGCAAGAGGGCTTTCAATTGCTAAGCGATAGCATGGACAGACCTGCTATACTGTGGTACGGCAATTAATTAGCTTGGTCAATTATGACAGGAAACAAGAGTAAAGGGTTACCAGTTAGACAAGCCTTAAATAGTATAATTAAATTATTTAAACTCTTCTATATAAACTTCAAGTATAGGTAAATTACCAGTAACTATAAAGAAGAAGAAGTGATATTAAAATATTTATTATTAGTACTTCCTGAAATAAGCTTAAAAAATGGACCTAGGATGAAGTGTAGATCAGTTTTAAATCACAATGCGTGCTTTGAATGTGTTGTTTTTGTGGGTTTGATCGAGATTGTTGTTAGTGCATGCATTACAAGACGTTGATCTCGATCATTGATAGTGTTAGATTATAAAGTCACTTCTTATTACTGGAATAACTCGAATATTAGAACCATCAGCAACAAATAATCCATTGCAGGAATCGCGTTCTATCTAGCAAACAAAATCCCCAGAGCCATCATGCAGGGTAGGTGATCCTCCCATTGCGCACTCGGCCGGTTCGGGGCATTTTAGGCCGAGGCCTACTGTTCCCCAGAAGGGTGGGTCGTGGCTCGCCGGGTTATTTTAATTGGTTGCTCGAGATATCCCACGAGACTACTTCTTATGGGTTGTGACTATTGCTTATCGATTAGCTATCACTCTATCTGTAATAAAGCGAGTAAACAGAATGGCAATATTTATATAATATATAAAACTTGAATGGGCGGCGTATAGCAACTGTTAAACTGGAAAAACTATACTAAAGAAATTGCAGTCCATTCCGATGATGTAAAATAAGGCAATAATGAACATCGAATCATCCTAGGGTCCATCATGTTCATCATCTTATATGGATCCTCTTTGATATCCGCTTCGCCAATAGCTGTAACGCCTGCTCCATGCTGCATATGAGTTTCTCTGTCGCTCACAGGAAAATTCACATTAGAAGAGGCATACTCCAATGCATACTCCCGAAGTTACATCTCAAAATTGCGCTCTACTTCTGTCCGATGTTCTTTATCTTCTGGGAATGCCTCCCCAATGCGCTGTGGTATGATGGTGTTGCTGACCATCGGCCCAAGTTGGGAGGAATAGCGGTAGTCCTCTCCCCACATCCCGAGATCAGGGAATAAAAGTTATCTATGCTTAAAGACTGGGCTCAATAGGGAGCGCAGGTCAGACCCAGATGACAATGCTTGTTCTTTGTTGCGTGGTTTTTGTGGGTATACGAAGTATTCCTCGCAAGCTGCATTGCCAGTGTCGATCTCGATTATTGACAGTTTCAGATCATATGTATACCATTCTAATTGCTGGAATAATTCATAGCCGGTAATCCTCTGTAGGAATTGATTTGTCGGATGGAATCGCGTCACATTGAGCTAACAACATTATTGGAGTGAATACAGGGTAATCAATCCCATGCAATGCACTCGGCTAGTTCGGGTATATCAGACCACACATATCGTACATGCTATTTCCGGCGCAACTGGTGGGTCATGAGTCGCAGTGCTCATCTAATTGGCTGTCTGTTAATCATTCCTCTTGTCATCCGTGTGTTATCTCTTATCGAGCGATAGCGGCCTATCACTCCTTCAAAGTGATAGAGAAAAAGACCTCTGCTAAAAACATCTCTATTTAAAGTCTATATGCAGTAATAAAACGAACTTGTGAAATATTAAAGCACAGTATTATACTAGGGTAATAGTAGCCCACTCCCATACTGTGAAGTGAGGCAACAATGAACACAGTATCCTCTTTTGTTGCATCATTTCCCTCTTGAATTGACCTTCTTTGGTCTCCGCATGACCAGCAACCTTGTTATCTCCCTTATACTGCATGGGGAAGTTAACCTCCGAAGAAAAATGATATAATGCGTACTCATGAAGTTTAGAGTCAAATACGCGTTCAACTTCTGTGAGATTCTCGTTGTCTCCAGAAGAGCTCTTCCCAATGCCTTGGGTCACAATGGTATTGCTGATTATGGGACCAAGTTGAGAGGCATATGTTGGACTTTCTTCCAGCATTCCGACTCTGACGAATTCGCGTTGTCCACCGTTGGCGACCTCCTGAAGGACAAGGCCGTGAGCCTCCGTATCGTTGGGCTCCGGTTTGCGCGTCCGGATACCATTCTCCTTCTCCAAGTATAATGGGACAAGGAAGAGAGGTAGAGAAGAGTCTGGTATCCTACTGAACCGGATTCTGAATGTCACATGCTTAGACGATGCATCGCAACTCTGCAAGCGAAAGCAATCTATACCGGCTGAGTTGAAAGTGATACTGTGCTCCTGATTCATATGTTATTGATGCATCAAATGTCACTCATTCTTATTGTGTAACTCACCTGGTTATGATCCTGCCAGAAAAAACTCGCCAAGTTCTCGATGTCGGTACTCTCACTAAACTCCACTGGTATAAGAAGGCATCTTATTCTTAAAATAGCTCGTTCGAAAGACGTAAAAGCATCGCTGCCAACAGGAGTCAGGATGCTTTGACTCAATAAAGCTAGCGGCTGATAAACATCCGATTTGAAGGAGTTAGGATCTGTTATCGAAGTTTTTAGTGCTTGTTCACTCATCCAGGAAGACACTGTAACTATTGATCCAGAATAGCCTAACCATGACCACGATGGTGCTATCATAGTTTGCTGGTTCGCAAGAATAGACTTTTTCCGATCAACTTCATGTCTTGCCTCGCCGCTTTCCCAAACAAGATTCTGCATCCAGGTTTCAAGCCAAATACCGGCAAAGTAAGTGTTGCCTGTTAAGCTCGCGACTATTCTTGCAATCCCCGATATAGCGATGAATCTATCTTGCTCATAAGTCAACTGGCGGCTAGTGTAGTCTTGGAGAATCCAACTCCAGGAGAAGCTACTCTCGTCGCCTGACAGAGTCTGTAGAGTCTTTCTGTCTTGCCACAGGGAATTACCGAGAGGACAAGATTCATTCGCGACATGAGATCCTCTAGAGCCGCCTCCACATTCCCACCATAGCTGGTCATTTCCAACACAGAGAATACGTCTAGATAGACATCGTTCTTGTAGAACCCACGCTCTCTTGTTGATCGGGGCAGTGATGATATCCGTTCTGTACTCGGTTATACTTTTGGCTTCAACGAAAGCGTAACTCTCCGTTGAGCTTGGAGAGCCTTGGCCATCTTGCTTAAAAAGGGGCTGACGATAAGACTTTGGCTTGGGTCTTGGTATACTTCGTGGCCGACAGGTGCGAATAACGGTGGCGTCGGAAACATCCCAACAGATCATGATTGTGAGGAAGGAATACCGGTAGAAGTCCATCATGAGCGGGGCCTCATGACGAAAGTCTGCGCCGTCATCATCTTGCACAATACATAAAGAGTCAATCCAGATATAGCGGATTGGAATCGCACGGCAAATAGATATGACGTCTCTATAGTTCTGAGGTAGGAGACTATCAGACTGAGGGTTGCAGTAGTCTTTGTAGTTCTCTTGTAGCAGTGATGGTGTATTCTTAGACCATCGATGAGACAGCGTAATGTAGGGTACTCTAGCTTGAGAAGTCTCGAAGACATGCCATGTCGTTGAGTTGCTACCACCGAGGTCCAATAGACGGATCGGCATTTTCGTGCCCGGAGGCGCGGAAGCTCGTTCCATACAGAGAGGATGCTCTGCATCACAAATTCGTAGCCAGCGATTTGCAGCATCCGCAGCTGACTGGGGAGTATGCTTTACTGCTATTGGAGCTTTGTTTTCGGCCTCTGATTTGGCTTCATTAGCTTCGTATAGTTAACGGCTGCCGAAAGTTCCTTACTCACCTTCAAATGACTTCCGCGTTGTTTTCCAGATACTGAAAAGAAACCTCGGTAAACGGCGCCAAGGACCATTAACCAGTATTGTCATATTGTACTCGCCGTCATCGGGCGTATATCTAACAGTCACAATATTGGCATGGAAATTGTCGATCGATTCGTCGCGGGGTGATGCAATAGGCGAAGACCGAATACCCCGCCACAGCCTCCAACAGACTGGACAGTCAACATCCAAGGACTTTACTAAAGACTCCCATGATGGGTGCATAGGACGTTGCCCTTTGGTGGTCTTAAACATTTCAGATCCCTTCAGCGCATTCCACCCCTTTTGCCACGTCCAGGGCTCTGACAAGGGTCCAGTTGTGACGAAAGATGAATCCTCTGATGACTCGGTAAGTTCAGTGGTGCATGAAAAGTCCGGTAACGCGAGTTGGCATGCTGTGCAGAGGCTCATATTGATTGACGTGTGAAAGTCTGAAATCTTATGAGATGGGCACGAATGCGAAGCAGTGAACGTGGAAATTTGAACTGCAATAATGTGATATAACATCATGTGATGTCTTACTAGCAACATTGATTAAAAAGGGAGTACTGAAGCGCGCCTATTTAAAGATACACTGAAATTGAAATTAAGTGGCTAATGAGATTATGGACTTTATTCCCTTATCCACCCACGCATGCGCTGTTTCATGATCCATGTCGCAACAAGTCGTGGACAAATCACGGAGCTGGAACATCTGCAACAAAGAGGGGGGTTTATGCGTCCACGTCCAGCAGCTGTAATACTTGAAGAAAGTATGCAAGCTCGAAATCTCAAATACTAACAGTCTATAAACACAATGTTTCAACTTTTTAAAAGGCTCTTCCTTCATTCTTGACCGCATTGCAGACAGGCTAAGCTTTATATCAGCGGCCTGGAATTCTGCTTATAGCTTTCTCGGATATTTTATTTTGCTTCAGACCGAGGATTGGACAAGGCCTTCTACCCAAGTCTCATCTTGTAAAGAGGCCGTTACTAAAGAGAGGGCCAAACTTCATATCGAGTAAGAAAGACCACTAGCTGCATGAGAGACTGCTTTCTAACAATAGGCTTCTAGTAAATATTCCCTGGCAGACTACAGAGGACACGCTTCGGGAAGTGTTCAGCGAATACGCTGAGGTCGCAGATGCGGTAAAGTCTCTTAATATCTTTTACATATCCTCTCGGAACGCTGAATTGTTATAACAGACTGTAATGCGTGATGCTGATACTGGTCGTTCTCGACACTTTGGGTTTGTTACATTTGACACATATGAAGAGGCCCATATCGCGCGAGAGAGGTTGAATAATCAAGAGTAAGCTCTATATAATCTTATAAGTTACCAAACAGTAATGCTGATACTATAATCACTGTAGAGTTGATGGATATCGCCTCAGGGTAACAGAGGCCCCTATTAGAATACAGGGTTCTGGGGAGGCTATCAATAGCATTAGGTTTAAGAGCAGTTAACTCTGCAAATAATTCTATAGCCAAGATAAATCGATACCAATTACTTATAGAAGACTTACGAAACCTGGCACTGAACAACAACAAACAACGGCATTAGAAACCTTTCATGGAACACCAATGATGATAGTCTGCGCTCTCATTTCAGCAACTATGGCAACGCCTTGGATTCGGCAAGCGCTTAATTACCTCTTCGCCACAGCCGTGTGATGTATTAACATGTCAAGTAGATCGTCATGCATGATCGAGACACTGGCCGCTCTCGAGGCTTTGGCTTTGTGACCTATAGCAATTCCAGTGAAGCTGAGAGTGCAATCGGTGCCATGAACGAACAAGAGTGAGTTACAAGGGCTGTATTCCTACCGAGTGATAATCTGATGAGGAAATAATTCTAGAATTGACGGGAAACATGTCAAGGTCAACCTGGCTAATGCTCGTGTTGCTGGAGGCGGCGGCGGCGGCTATGCAGGAGGTCAAGGCGGTTGCGGTGGAGGTTATCAGCAGGGAGAAGGATACGGCAGTGGTTATCCCCAAGGCGGATATGGTGGAGGCTACTAAGGCTGTCAACGTGTTATATAGACCAACGGGTGAATTTTGCAAGCTGCTACTACCACCCCGCAGAAGTCCCATCAGCATCTTTGGTATCACAAGCCCTTGACAGCTCAGCTACAATAGCTATAAGGATCCCTTTTTCAATCTAACCCATACTCCTTCTTAACACTCCCCATCCATTCCTCCACAGTAATCACCAAACCAGCAGCTTCCTCGCTCTGATCATAGCACACTACCAAGATCTGGTTGTCCTGCTCGACAGGCTCAAAGCCACTGGGTCGTCTTACATTCTTTGCTCGCGGGCCAACATACTCACGGCTGCCTTGAGTTGGTGTCACCAGCCACTTATGTTCTGCATTGCATACAGTGATTACACCACTAGCCGGATCCCGAAGACGACCAAGGCAATCCCGACAGAAGTTGCGATCCCAGCAGTACAAGCAATGGTAGAATTCCCCGTTGCCGAAATCAGATTGTTTCGTGCAATGTCTACCATCTGCAGTGCGACCACTACAGTGCCATTGTGGAGTCACGTTGAGATCGACTTTATGCAGGCGGTCTCTGATCAAGTTGTAAGCGGCGTTGATTACGTCTTTCTCATCCCCTGGCGTTGAACCCTTGTGCAAGAAACATCGACTTTCAATCTCGTTCTCGATGTATGACTTTGCAACTTGTATGCGTCGGTCTTGAGCCGCAACATTTGGCACCTTAGCCATTGCAATACCAATCACTTGGTTTGCCAAGCTGTGAAACATTTCCAGGACTGATGCTTTGTCTAACTCATCTGCAATCTCGATGTCGTCGTCCTCCATACGCAAGGCTTCTGTGACTAGATCTGGTTGACCTAGGAGAGATACAGCAATCGCAGCATTTTCCAGGTCCTGGTAGGCTGTAGTGGCCATATGAATCACGTAGAGACCAACAGTATCGTTGTCAGGTGTGTCGTCCGAGAGAATGTCCATTGCCAGCTTCAATCTTGACTTCAACTGTTTTCGAGCATAACCTTTTTGATCGCGAAGGGAATGAATGGCAACTAAAAGCCCGAGTACTTCAGCGTTATGGTCCAAGTCATTTGATTTCAATCTCTCGATTTTTAACTTGTAATCCAGGTGTTCATCTCTCAGCATGAGCTGGAAATAGTGGCGTGCCAATGATGAAGATGCATTTGATCGGACCGTGATAGCGTTGTCGCTTCTGATATTAGCCAAACGATTACGACTCTCATTCCAAAGAAGGTCAACTTTGAGGGCTGACCCTTCTGGATCTCTTAAGCTATTTTGTGTATATGCTGCAATGCCAGCATAGTAGAGCAATATACCATGTGCGTCTTGGAAGTAGTTCGTTGAATCGTAAGGTTTGGCTGCACTGTTATCACCCAGTGTCTCACGCATCATAACGTCCACCATCGACTGTAGCATATCAAGATCCTCTCTGAGTAGGGTAATCAGCATGGGAAAGAGGTTATCATGGTCGGGATCTTGGGCCATCATTTCCAAGACCACACGCATCTTCCCTAGATCACCGACATGAGGAAAAGTGCCGAGGATCCATTGCCTCGTTCGGTCGGTATCAAGACTGTATAGCTTGGTTTTGAGGCAGCCTGACAGCCCTTTAATGACTTGATTATCATTACTTATGTTGCATGCGGATATGTAGTATTCCTCGGCGCGGTCCATTCTCGAAATCTTGTAGGCATAGTCGCCAAGGCGTAGGAGGAGATCTACGATCTCGGTAGGCTCTGGTTTTGGCTCAGCGTTAGAGCTTTCCGCATTACTCAGAGCTAATTCCAGTTTTTCGATGGCTTCCTCCGTACGACCTTGTGTGTGGTACACAATTCCCATATCACGATAGCAGAGCCAGCTCGGATTCACTTTTTGAATGGCACGCTCATAAAGCCTCAGCGAATGCTTCAAATCGTCACTGTTTTCGATCGATGCGATTTTGGCAAGGCGCTCATACCAAAGTGAGTCAGGGTATGAATCTGACAAGTTGAGAGTATTCCAGCACCAGTCACTTAACGGTTCCCAGTCGCCATTACGGCTAGCCTCAAGGCTCTTTTGCGAAGAATGAGCTTTGTCATCGTCCTATATATCACCGAGTGGTCAGCAAAAGATAAACAGAAGGAGGAGAAAACACCACTTACTGCGATCATCAACTCTTCGACCCACCGGTAGGCCGCACATACGTCCCAACTCCTGCCTCTCAAGAACTCTGTGATCACTGACTTGGCAAACCTTTTGAGATACCCTTGTGTAATACTACGGGCAGAAAGCACGTCTTTCAGCCACTGTTCGTCCTGTCGCATAATTCCGGAGTGCACCAGCCATTCTTGCATGGATTCCATTTCATCGACTAACCAGATTATGTTTCCAAATGTCGCTTTGTTGCGTTGAAACATGGAATCATCCGTGAAAAAGTTGTACATGGCTTCCCCAATCTCACGCTGCTGTTGTGAGAGCATGACGCCACGAGAGCTCTTATTTTCAAGTTCTCTGAGCTGACTCAAGTGGTGGGGTAACCATGAAATAAGATAGTCGGCATTTGGCTGGTGGTAAGTTTGCTGCTCATTTGTGAGAAGACTGAAAGCCTGGTTCACAAGGGTAAGATGTGACTCGAACTCATTAACGAGGATTTGACCTTGGCTCTGACTGATGTTGTCAAATGTAAAATTTGTTTGCATCGCCATTTGAGTGAGGTCCCAAAAGTATCGTGTAGCACGCTTTGGATCGACATTATTTAATGTCAGAGTCATACTGATATTTGAACTGTCCTCAGACAAAGAGTCGCACCTCGCTGCAAGCTCTTCTGCTTTCCGGGCGAGATGTTGCTGGATTCCTTCTCGTGCCTCAACTCCATAGGGCCCAATTTTCAGGATAGGTGAGTATTTGGTATTGATCAAGGTACCGAGACTTTGTGGTGATAGTGAGTCTGTACGTAGGGACTGTGTAACACTTAATCCAGGTTGCAGTGATGGAGAACCTGTGAAGAAAGATGCTTACCAGGGCTGCTTCGAGATCATCCAAAGCTGGCGGGAACCGCCTGAATATAACATGTTTGAGAATCTCGTTCAACTCATCAATTTCACCAGGGGTCAGAGTCCTTTCCATAGACTCGATGACCTCTTCATAAACTCTGGCCGGTCCATGCAAAAGCTTATACAGGTCGGCCCGAGATATGCGAGAGAGGATTGCCTCAGCAATACGATCCAGCCACAATTGAAGCTCAGCATAGTTTCCATCTACCCTTTTGGGAAGTATCTCTAATATGAGCTTCATGAAATCGTTTTGCCTTGCGTTAGAATCGCACTTATCTAGGATGTTCCTCTTGGCGAGGTCGGCACTTATGATGATTGGTATGTCTTTGTCGTTGTCACGTCCCATCTCAATCTTCATTGCCCTTTCGAAAATGGAACTTGACTGAAACTGGTCATTCCTACCACTCAGCAGTATGCGTACAGTTCTAGATGGCACTGGCCCCTGACCGACCTGACGAACAAAGCCAAGAAGCGCATCAAGCTCGCGTTTAGCGATGTTCTCCAAACCATCGAAAATGAGGTAGTATGTAGCGTTCGACCCTGACGTTCCAATGCCAAAACTTTGCCATAGTTTAACTAGATCATCATCAGAGGGTTTCGGGAACTGTCGCAATGCAGAAGATGCATCGTTGCACGCCTTGTCCAGTGAATTTCGTACTGTCGCATCAACACGAGCAATTTGGAATGCCATGTATCTGAGGGCCCATGCGACTGTATCCTCTTCAACAATCTTCTTTGAGGCAGCGGTGGCGGGAAAGAAGTAGTGCACCACATATGTTCGCCTTCTGACCTGCTCTAGGCGCTCTGTAATCTGGGCACTGGTATATGTCTTGCCGCATGACTGAGGGCCAAGGACAAGCAGAACGTGTGGCAGGCTGTAGCCCATAGCCTTGTTATCCTTTCCTGTCCACGAGCAATAGCCCGGATGTTTCCATATCCATTGGCCCGTGCTTTTAGTACACCTTGCTGATATATTTGACCGTGTCTGAGTGGTTCTAAGGTCAATACCCAGAGTTGATGGTAGACTAAGACACTCGCCAATCTTGCGGAGGATCGTGGGACGATCTTGCTCGGCACGTATGGCCTGTACTGTCACATTGGTTTCACCAGTGGTCTCCTGTACTCTTGTCAACATGGCAAGTGTGACTGTGCTCTGAATATACTGCTTGCTCTGCATGGCCTCTTTGAACTCATGAAGCTGCTGCTCGAGTTCCCTATCAACACCTGTGGTGCGATTCCAGAGTTTCATAGCAGCGTCTCGCTTCCGGCCTTGACGGTGCCTGACGACTTGAGCACAGAGCTTCACCAGGCATATTAAAACGCGACGAATCTCTGATGAGAGAGGAGTGTAATCAATCTTGTTGTAGATTTTGAACTCTGCTAGGGCCGTCGAAACATCTTGGAAAATGTTGTCTATAGCTTCATCATAATCGTGTTTCTCCTGCGGCAACTTCAAAGCGAAGCCTATCGCCTTGCTTGTAATATCAACTGCTGCAGGGAAGGGCGTCTATCGGTAGTAGTTAGTACCAGCTATGGCGTGGTTGGGTAGCCACAGCAGGATTTGAACTATGACATTTATTCCAACTTACAACGGAAGAGATACTGGAGGTGACATGAGTAAGGGCCCCTAGGTAGGTGAGAATTTGGAGCCCTATATTCTTGGTCCGTTTCCATGAATCTTCTAACGGTTTGTCGTGTTCGAACTGTGGCTGCCTTGCCTTTGAGATCTGGGTTTTAATATCATTTAGGCTTTTGATATCGCCATTGTTAAGCAATTCGCCGCAGATTTCCTCAAAGGCCTTCGCCGCCTCGCTCCACATATCCTCGAGGGATATATCTTTTGGACCTGGTTCTTTCTCCGCAACTGGAGGCATGGTACTTTTGGGTCTTGGACTTTGGCCGGGAGCTTCTCGTGATGACGCTGGAGACAACTGGTTACGTTTTTTTGACAGGCTGAATCGCTTTTTAATTCCCTTCAAAAAAGACAAAGTAGAAGGAGGGCTATTGCTCATGATCTGTACTGCAACTTGTTGTCCGGGAAGAAGTTGAAAAATGAGTGGTAGGCGGGGAAGATTTCCAAGGTGTATCTAGAAAGTGAGCATTGATGGGGGTTATGGGCGGCAAACACATTAGTGGTATGTGAAAGGTTGCGCCCAGCTGATAAGTGCAAGGATAGACCTGCGTGTTGGTTCAGCTCACGCTTTAACCGTCCGGTAATACTGAGGCTGATATGCTGGTTTCTGGCAGTGGTGGTTGCTTTCTCCACATTGGCAGGCCTCACTGCAAGTAGAAGACCTCTGCATTCGTATATGCATAACACCAATTGAGGTAACAGAGTGATTTGCGTTCATATCATAGAATACAATGTCCCCATTCACACTGCCTGACATTTGCCATCCCAAATTTATTACATATTGCTTTCCACTTCCAACCTGTCATGTTTGGTTGACATCCTGTTTGGGTGTATAGACGTTCTTCCGGTGTGGCTGAGTCCCGATTTGAGATGATGCTATACAGTCCTATAATATGTGGCAAGGTCATTTCTTAATAACTTGGTAATCGCCTGGAGGGACCCTTGTCCTTGGTAAAGCAGCAGGGCATCACAGTGTCTTCCAATAAGACCCGGCCGACTGTGCCTCACTTCTTGAGAAGCGCGGTCATCAACGGGCCATCTTTCAGGCCATGCCTCTTCTACCAATCAAAATGGCCGTTGTATGTCAGATCATTTTCTGCCTTTATCAATACTTTGCGGCCTGTCCGGTAAAGTCCTTAAGGCTTCAGGGTTCGCCAATCAATATGAGTAATAGAGCTCAGAATGGGGTTTGAGTCCCAAATCGCATGCTATTGTGCCTACATGCCAAACCCTCATCATCTTGGCACGGTAAATAACTTGTTTGGAAGTGGCAATTATCGCTCGTAATAACATAATTTCTGGATTCGATCAGTACTTGCAAGACGTGCTTCCGATGTATTTAACCCAATCTCTATGCCCGGATATGTCATTATCGTCCTCCTAATAGTCCCAATAGTGCTTCTTCAGTATCATATGACTTCAACAGCTCAGCCTTGAGCTTCTCAATCTCATCCTTTTGATCCTTTCTGACGCCATCCAACATACCCTTCGCGGGGCCAATAAGATGAGCGTCGCTGAGCTCCATGACAACCGCCATAAGCACCAAGCTATCTCCCATCTTCGCCAGCTTACCATCAGCATCAAGACCATTCATAATCTTCAACAGCCTCTCGAAATCCGTATCACCAGGCTCAAGGATGACTCGCAAGACGGCACCTCCTCCATCATTGACAAGGTACTTGTGAAAGAGGTTTGGTGTGACAGTTTGGGGTTTCCCGACTTCTAGTGGCTGGGCAGAAGCTTCCAAAGCTTCCAGGTCGGGATCAGTGCTTTTATAGACAGATATTGACCCTTCGATGAGGTCAAAGGTTTCTGAGAAGCGTGTATGGAAATGAGGCGGCACAGTGGTTCCGGGAGTCATAGTTTCGATGAAAATAGTGCGCTTGCCATTATTGAAGGATGTCGACTCCTCGAGCCGAAAGCGGCGTTGATCCCAGCGACGTTCCGATGACATATTGATAGATAGGAGTAACAACAGAGAGAGCAAGAGTAATTATACGACTTCTAATAAACAACTCGCTCAGTCCAGATCCTATGTTTAAATACTCGACCTCACTTCGTAATGCTGACTGCTTATTCAGCAGCCCATCAGCTACTAACCCCGCCGCGTTACGCGTTTGGGGTTAGTGATTATGAGGGATCCAGATCTGCGCCACGAGATATCTTATCTAGGCGAAATCGCCGATTAGATAGCTTAACCAGCATTTCCTTGAGAGTACTGAAATTCCTTGAGAACTGAGAATGTTGATACTGCTCTTGATATAACTTAAAAACCGAGCTTACACAGATTCGGTTTAGTGCCAATTGAGATCTTTCCTTATTTATGAAAGTAACTGTGCGCCTTACGTCGTTATCAGGCCTTCAGACGCTTCCAACTACATACCTCAACTGCGACTGAGATATATCTTCAGCAGTACAAGCTATGCATGCGGCATCAATTCTCATCCTCGCAACTTGTTATGGGGTTGCGCGTGCCAGCCTTATTAATTACGGCGCGACCGTGACTGTCAACGGGGTCTATTACTTCGTCCACCCTGAGCCGCTGGGAGTTCTCCCGTTATCGTCTGGTCTGCACCACCATGTACATGGCGATTTTGTCCCGGCGACGATCTTTGAGGCAATAGACAACGGATTTGATGAGTCTACTCGCAACAACACCGTTAAGGCTTGGCTTGCCGAGGACGATGTTTTCAACGAGGGTTTCTTGCAAGGTGCGTTATTATTCCTCTTTGATAAGTGGAAATGTGGGCTCACACAGCTTGCAGTAATCTATGTGAAGAAAGACTTGAAAGATATTCCCGGTCTATTGAACTACCAATATCAAGGCAACACGTCATCGTCATGGGAAGAAATCGATGGCTCCTTCGACGTTCCCAACGGTCCTTACATCTTGAACCCTTCAACTGGTTCTCTACATATGCCGTACCGTCTCTATCTCGATACTCAAGGTGCCTTCACCCAAGGTGTCATACCCCTCGTGGACAAATCTTTCGCTCCACTCCCCGCTGCACTCCCTGGCTCCTCATCCATTACAATCGGTGTCCCCTCGAGGATTTACTACACTCCAAGTGACGACTACCCGCTTGCCGGTGTGCGCATCGGCGTGAAGGATATTTATGACGTTGACGGCCTCAAAACTGGAGCTGGAAGCCGCGCCTACTATGACATCCACCCCGAAGCCAATGGCACTGCACCCGCCGTACGGCATCTACTAGATGCCGGAGCCGTCCTGGTCGGGAAGATGAAGACGACTCAATTCGCTGCACCCGAGAATGCTAGAGACGCCATCGACTACCAAGCTCCGTTCAATCCCAGAGGCGACGGTTATCAAGAAGTTGGATCATCCTCGTCTGGAGCGGGGGCGGGTATAGCCTCCTATCATTGGTTGGATTTGGCTTTGGGGTCCGATACGGGAGGGTCCATTCGGGTACCAGCCGAGGACAACGGAATTTTCGGAAACCGCCCGACGCATGGTTTAGTGGACTTATCGCGTGTTATACCGTTAGGACCTGAGTTTGATACAGCTGGGTTTCTGGCTCGTGATACAGAGGTTTGGGCGACTGCTTGCAGGGTCATGTACTCGAATCTTACAACGGGTTATACACGATATCCGAAACGAGTTCTAACATACGACCTCCCCTCAGTAAAGGACGCCGACCTTCCAGACTCGGACCGCACGATCGCTCAATTCGTTGATAGGCTAGTCAAGTTTCTTTCGGCCGACCTCGCATCCTTTAATCACACTGAAGAGTGGTCTCGCAGCCATCCTGCAGGTACACCAGGCGACTTGCAGGAGTTTGTCGGTTCGACATGGGCAGTGATTTCGGCCAAACAACAGACTCGCCTTGTCCGCGATCCATTCTTCAAGGACTATGCAGCCGCGCACGATGGACGCGTACCGTTTGTGAATCCCTCCACTAATGGTAGTTGGACCTGGTCCGACACTCTGCCTGCGCTACTTGACGAAGCAATCGCAAACAAGACCATCTTTAAGAATTGGTGGGATGAGGTCATGCTCCCTACGAACGCTGAAACATGTTCAGAAAGTCTTATGCTTTATACTTTTAAAGATGCTACGCCAGAATACAGGAGTGATTACGGTAGCGCTATGGGTTCTGGTGGTTTGACTGGTGTTCTGCTCGGCCTGAATACAGGTTTTATCTCACCAATGGCTGGTAACCCAGACTTTTCTATTCCAATTGGTCAAGTCAAGTATGATAGCAGTATTACTGGACATGTTGAGTATCTGCCAGTGTCGATCAGAGTTATGGCAGCTGAGGGATGCGATGCTATGATGCTGGATCTCATCAATGATCTGATGAAGGCTACGATATTGCCACAAATCCAACCTGGGAATAGTATCAAAAGAGATTGAAAGCTGTGAAAACGCATAAAAGCAAAGGGATTAGATTAGCTCGGAGAAAGAAAAGGCATAACAAGTCATAGTATGAGAACAGCTCTGATGAGACCGAGTAGTGCCTTGCAAGAAGGAAGATGGAATCACGGCAGAGTGACGTGCCGTGCTGCCTCTCTGATTATAACTTTATCATTATGTAACAAGTGCCAGGCGAAAAGTGCAGGGGATAAAATGCAGGTGACCAATGGACATGCAGGTCTCTGTCATGGCATTTCGAACCAACATGGGAAAAGAAAATTTGAAAATGCCTCACCCCTCTGCGCACTGCAAGTTTTACTGAACTGAGCTCCAGCTGTGCGTCTTCCCCTTGCGTGGCTAGTTGCCTAAATCCATTCCAGCCTATGAACAATTGGAGAGCCACACAGTTCGTAAACATTGCTAATAATATCCTAGGGCAGACTACTGCACACCATGACACTTCCAACCAAGACTGAGGATCTGATCTACCCTCAGATTACTGAGGGAAATCTGCTATCGTCCTTTGACTTTGACAATTATCCAGAAAAGGGACTCGAGCTCGTTCGTGCAAACCACGATTACCCATCTCCAGAAGACGTCTTCGAGAAACACCCAGCGACAGAAAGCCCTAGTGCATCTTCCCAGAGAACATGTCAGTATCGTCAACTCAATAACAGTAGTACGATTAGGGGTCATAGAAATAACGCGACGCAACTCGGAGAGGGCAACGACCATGACGTCGAAGGAGATACAAATACGGTATATCAGGATGCAAGGGGCCAACAATTCCCAAGCACTATAGCTGTGGCCATGGTAGCTGCCGCTTTCGTCACCTACGCGGTTTTAAGGCGCTGAGTCCCCTACATGGACATGGCAGACTCGATGATATATTCGCGTTGAGATTGACGTATAATTAAAATTCAAATGTTGCCTGCATGATGTATTGAAGACTTTTGTTGAACGATATGGCTAAACCCCCAAGTCTAACAGTTGACTCAAAGGAATCCATCTGGGCACAGGCTATGGATGTTTCTCAGATCATCATCGCGTTGCCGTCTGCTCGATGCCTGACCTCTTGCACCCCTTGCGTTTGAATCCTGATAAACGATAACATGACTCCTCCCAACTATTGTGTTCTGGTTCCCATTCCCGTTCTGTCCCACCTGGTTTGAATTGCCTTGTACATAGCTCGTATTTCCTTGGCCATACTGTGCGACCAGGTTCTTATCGCCAAAGATCTCATTTTGGTTCCCATTCCCAATCACAGCTGCCTTGTTTTCATCGCCTGTAATTGTAATAATATTCCTATCCTCAGGTCTGCTGCCAGCTACATATTGTCCAAATGCATCGATGATGCACCAGCAGTAGTAAAGCCAGTTGGTGCCTTGAGCTTCGGTGTACGGCGTAGGAGGTGGTAGATTAGACATGGTGATCTTATAATTTGAGTAAATCTCACGGTAATTTCTGGTCGACACTATTACTGTCGTTTCGAGGCGGTTCGAGAGGCAACTATTAAACCAAAGGCAAGGTGAATTAAGACCCAAAGAAAAAGGCGCGGTGATCCGTAGCTATCAAGCACTTGGAAAGAGGGGTAAAGCTAATAAATGTCTAGCGGCGCTTTAATCCCTACTGACGTGTACTTACGACTGGCCAAGCAACTCGGCGCGGAAAAGCCCACCTTCGTTGTCATGATCTGATATCAAAATTGACATTACATCGAAAGCGGGATGTACAGGGTAAGGAAGTTATAAAACAGTTCAAGGAAGTGGGACCAACCACCAATCACGTCCATCAAAAGTCTCCGCCCCGCCCCGCGGCGTGGATTGAATTCCCAGCTTTTCCCCTTGGCAAAAGACCTCGGCAGAGAACCTTGATGGCCGCACCTGTCGCCAAAAAAACCAACCAGCAAACGCAATCCACGACACGCTACTATATATGATCTGCTCCCTAGTCTAGTAGGCATGAACCCTCAAAGTATAAGTGACAAGAGCCAGCACCGCGCCTGCGATCCCTGCCGTCAGTCTCTGTCTTTCCCCTCTTTGTAACCCATGAGCTGATGACGTATAGGCAAGCGAAAAGTCCGATGTTCTCGCCACACTCCTTTATGCGAACGATGTTCTCACTTTGCTTTGACGTGCGAATACTCTCCTATGAGGACTATAGGGAGGCCGAGGAGGGGACAGCCGCTGGGGTATAGAGCGAATGACGTGGCGGGGACGGCTGCGTCGCCGGAGGTTATGGATACGGGGAACTTTGCTGGGATTATGGATCAGTTTCTTGATGATTTGGGGACACCGCTGCCGTCGTTTGATATGGACTTTTCGACGGAGCAGGATAATGGACAGGGACAGGAAGCGTTGCCGTCGGATTTGTTCGATGGGACGGCTATGCAGCAGGACCAGAACGGTGTGTACCCAGGAACCGCAGAGAAGCCAATGGATATGACGCCGACGTCGCAAAACACTGAGAGCACAATGACGCCTGGAATATCTTCTCAGAAATGCTCTTGTATCGAGTTGGTCAATCAGCATTTCTCGGATATCGAGAGCTCACTCGAGACTTTCCAGACCCTCAAAGTCTTGAAGCAGTCTCTCGCATCAGCAAGGACCATCCTTGAGTGCACAGTCTGCTTCCAATCCATCAAGAGCCCACGCACGTCACGAAACGTTTATCTACTTGGCTCTCTCCTATCCAGCATCGGCTCCTCGTACGGCGACTTTTTCTATGTACAGAAGCAACGAACCGAGTCATCGGCATCCGGTACACCAATCCGCCTTGTCGTCGGACAACAACCAGATGCCCGGGACATGGTAGAGCTGTCCCTCGAGGGGCCGAGCTACATTGCCTTTCTACAGGCAAGTCTGAAAGGGGAGCTGGATTGTCTTGTGAAATTGGGTGAAGGCTTGGCGACGAGACAGAGCCAACTCCATACCGAAGGTCACGAGAATTGCGAGACGGGGACGAGCTGTTCGAACACAGAGTCACTACCGACAACGAAACATCCAACAGAAGTGTGTCCGAAGGAAGTTGACATGACGACTGCTTGTGCATGCTTCAGGACAGTAGATCAGGTCAAGGCCGCGATAGCAGAGGCACAAAGGATCATCTCAGCATGATGACCGGCATACGATTATGATTTATGAATATCCGACAAGCTTTTAGCAATATACCCAATGCTTGTCTACTTCTAAATAAAACTATCCTCTCAATACAATGGAACACTCAATGACGTAAATGTAGTCACGAGTCCTCAGCATGTTGCACGGAATGACTGATTAGAAAAAAGTCCCCGCGCCTCCTGTTTCACAGTCTAAAACGGTTTAGCGAGGGGAGCGCGGCGCGGAAACGGAGCGCGGAGACTTTTAGCGGTGGTGGAGCCGTCCGCGGAACACGAACAAACAGGTTTACCGTAAGTTGTAACTCATGATGTTTTGAGTATTTAATTAAAATAAGAATATCTCCAGTTTGCGTTTCTCTAAAATCACACCTTGTATTGAATTTTACTACTCCCTTACGAAATTCATACTTTTTGCGAAACCATGGGTGCATCTTGTTGCGGGTCTAAGACTGAGCGTGTTAGTGCCAGCATGGAGGACCATGGCCATGCGCATACTGATCATGGAAGTGACTCTCCTACGGTCGAGTACGGTGGCTCTCATGAGCACGACCACGACCATGCTCATACCGACGGTGATGATCATGGCCACGAACATGGAGGATGCTGTGACGATCACTCCGATGCTTCTAGCATCACCTCCCAGGCCTCAACCTGCTGCGGCAGCGAGGAACACTGCAGTGGTAAGTCCCTTTCACTCTAGCCATTATACTTTCGGACCCTGTCTTACACCGGTATGTACCGTAGAGAAATGCATCTATGCCATTGCCGCCATAGAGTGCAAGAAAGCCTGTGACGACGATCCAGACCACGAAGGTAGCTCACCTCCATAGCACAACATGACTCGAGAACTAACAGGAACAGGCTCACAGGACCAGCCCCACGAACACGACCATGGCCTTCACAAAGCCGACACAGCCTGTGGTACCCATCTCGAAGCTGCATTCAATCAGTACAGCAGCTACCTCGAACAAATCCGCTGCATCTGCCGAAGCGCCATCGAACAGGGAATGACGTCCCTCGAAACATGCTGCATGAGCACCCGACCGACCCCAAACAAGAAACATCGAAGCCAACATGGAAAGAAGAAGGCTGCGCCTGTCATTCCAGCTTTCAAGCCCTCTGGAACAGGGAGTAAGCAAGTCGATGTTGAGAATGTTGCAAATCTTGAGACAGTTGGGTTTCTTGTCAGTGGTATGGACTGTACTTCTTGTGCAGACAAGTTGCTCCGCATCTTTAGCAGTATGACTGGTGTTTCCAATGCTCAAGTCAACTTTGTCATGGGCAAAGGAGAGTTCGACGTTGCTACAAGCATAACTAATGCTGAAGAGGTCCTCAGCTTTGTATCTGGTGCAAGTGGCTTCATGCTTAGCAAGATCATCGGTGGGAATTACTACCTCGATGTCTTGGCTACGACTTCACAAAGCCAGGAACTTATCGACAATCCACCTCAGGGTGTGACGGATGTGCAGTCACTTGACAAGAAGACAGTTCGTCTCTCGTATGAACCGACTACCATTGGTGCCCGAGACCTGTTAGAGTCAGTTAAAGATAAGTGCAGTGGCCTGGCTGAACCCCGTGGAGATCCTCAACTCGAAAACAGTCGTCGTCGTCTCTGGGATCAACTCACAAAGACCCTCCTCGCTGCTGCCCTCACCATCCCCGTCGCAGTAGTCTCATGGAGTGAGAACCTCGTCGACAAGAAGACCGAGGGGATTGTCTCGCTAATCCTCGGCACACTCGTTCAATGCATTGCCATCCCCGAGTTCTACCGCCCTGCTATCTCTGCTGTTTGGTACAGTCGAACTGTTGAGATGGACATGCTTGTCGTCATCAGCATCACAGCTGCTTACGTCTACTCCGTCGTTGCGTTTAGCTTCGAAATGGCGGGTAAACCTCTTGACGAGGGCCAATTCTTCGAGACTAGCACTATGCTCATCACGCTCATCCTCGTTGGTCGCCTCATCGCAGCTTTCGCTCGCGTCCAAGCTGTTTCGGCTGTATCCCTTCGATCTAAGCAGAATAACATTGCTGTGCTAGTTGGGAAGGAAGGCGATCGTGAGATTGACGCTCGCCTTCTTCAGTATGGAGATGTGTTCAAGGTTTTGCCTCACTCGAGAGTTCCTACTGATGGTATCGTCCTCTCTGGCAAGACTGAGGTAGATGAGTCTATGCTTACAGGAGAGACACTCCCCATTGTTAAGCAGAAGGGCTGTGACTTGATTGCGGGTACTGTTAATGGAGATGGTACCGTCACTGTCCAGTTGACACGTCTTCCTGGGAAGAATACGGTCACCGACATTGCTCAGCTTGTGGAAGAGGCTGCCAAGTCAAGACCGGAGATTCAAGACCTCGCTAACAAAGTCGCTGGTTGGTTTGTCCCCGCAATGGCCACTGTCGCCATTCTGGTTCTTGTCATCTGGATCGCCTGCGGCATGGAGGTACTCGATTACGACGCTGGAAAGAGTGTTGGCAACGCTATCACCTACGCGGTAGCGACTCTGGCAGTCGCATGTCCCTGCGCTCTTGGCCTTGCAGTTCCCATGGTTCTCGTCGTCGCGGGTGGTATAGCGGCTCGAGGTGGTGTTATCATCAAATCTGCTGATACCACTGAAGGAGCTCGCAAGACTACCGATGTTGTCTTTGACAAGACTGGTACGATCACTGAGGCTGAGCTTGCTGTGACTGAGCAGGTGAACCTCAACGGGGACATGGCAGACAACCTCGTTTTGGCTAAGGCTCTTGTTTCTGGTGGTAAGCATCCCGTCTCGGCCGCTGTTGAGAAGCATCTCGAAGGACAGTCCATCAAGCCGACGTCTCAGGTGGTCAATGTTCAGGTCGTCCCAGGCGCTGGAGTCGAAGCAGAGTACTTGGACTCAACCCTCAGAGCCGGGAACGCTCGATGGACTGGAGCTGACAAACTGGATGATGTGTCGCGCCTTCAACTTGGTGGCCTCACTACTCTTGTCGTGACTCGCAATTCTGTTCCTCTCATCGTCTTTGGCCTCTCAGCTCAGATCCGCCCTGAAGGAGTGCGAGTTATCTCCGAGCTCAAGTCACGCAACATCAACGTCCATCTTGTTTCTGGTGATCAGATCAAGGCTGTTCAAGCTGTCGCGGCATCTGTTGGTATCTCTCCTGAGAACGTGGTTGGTGAGCGCACTCCACCTGAGAAGAGAGACTACGTCGCTTCTTTGATGGAACAGGGCAAGCGAGTTCTCTTTTGTGGTGATGGGACCAATGATGCTATTGCCGTGGCTCAAGCCAATGTTGGTGCTCAGATGGGCGGCGGCTTGACCAGCAGCGACGTGACCCAGGGTGCAGCAGATGTCGTGCTTCTGAACGGTCTTGAAGGCATTCCTTTCCTTCTTGACATCAGTAAAGTCTCGTTCCAGCGCATGTACTTCAACTTTTTCTGGTCTGCTGTCTACAATATCCTGGCGATCACGATGGCTAGCGGTGCTTGGGTTGAGTTCCGGATTCCGCCTCGGTATGCTGGCTTGGGAGAGATGGTCAGCGTGGTACCTGTTATTCTTGCTGCCAACTCTATGTTCTTTGCGCGATACTTTAAGCTCAAGGAATGATGATAGATAGTTTGCATAGTACCTAGATAGAGGCCTCGGGGAGCAAGAAAACATCAGACCTTGATACAAGGTATTAAAATAGTCTTAGTAAAAGGTATCCTAACCGTATCCTAAACTTATGCTAAGTTGCGCAATTAGCCTTTAAAAGAGAACAGATACCAAACGGCTAAGGGGAGACGGAATAAGCATGAATGTTCAGCTGCGTTCAATTATTATTAACTATTGATGCACGATTACCGATAGGCCACCAATTAGAAGCTCACTGTTGATGATAAGCCTGCGCCATCCCTGCGCGAGACTGTGACAGCCTGACAAAGGCTTGCATATAACCAACAAGACAGCAAAGCCGCGCACCCTCCTAGCTGCATGTCAAGAGCTTACTGAGAAAATTGGCCTGAAAATAACATGTTACGTTGCAGAGGGGAGAATCAGGCTGTCCCACTAGCCAGCTATATTGTTCCTGCTCTCGAATTGTGTCAGCTGCGAGCTTTCTCCTCTTGTTTGCGAGCCTTGTTTTCTGTTTTCAGACTCATCAACACCAGAAAAGTAGCTCTTATTTTAAACATCCTTTGAGAATAATTGTATACCCTTTGCAATATCTACGCAATGGCTCCTCCAAATGTTATGAGTCGCTCACTACAGGCGTCAAGGAGCCGGGCTTTCTCGCGACTTCAGGACAAAGTTTGGTCTGCAGCTGTTAATGAAGATGATGGTAAACTCAAAGAAATATTCGAAACTGCTCTTGTGGCGAAACCAGACTCCGAGGCACAGCCTGCAGCATCTAATCAGCTAACATCTGATGGTGATATCGAGGCTAACGATCCATGCGAATCGAATGCGCTGGACTGGAAATCGCGCATCGAAAAGACAGTCCGCACAACGCTCCAAGGGAATCCAACACCGAGAAATGAAGCCTTAGAAGACGCCCAGGATTGGTTACAATTGATTGCGAACACTTGCAGGCAGCTAACAGCTGATGAGGCCGATCACCTCAATTTGGCAGAAGCGGACGGAGAATCGGTTTCAATATTGTTTATTGCCATCTGCCGAGGACATGATACGAATGCGAAATATCTGTTGAAAGCCCCGAAAGTCAAAATCGATCTCCGAATGCAGTTCACTTCGAGAAAACAAACTGTACTCCACCAAGCAGTCATTAAAAAGAATCTGAACATCGTGTCTCACATCCTAAGGCACAACTCCATGGCGCCGTTGGAATACATAGATATCGGGAATATCTATGGCTACACTCCGTTATATCAAGTCACAGAAGAAGCTGGAAGCGATGAATTTGATGACGTGGATGGTATCATGCCGAAAATACTGGGAAAGCTTCTCCAATACAGGGCAGACGTCGACGCTACTGGCGATGGAGGCTGGACTCCACTACATAACCTGGTTCTAGGTCAACTTAATGAAAGTTCAAGGGCCTGTCTAAAACATCTTCTCGAAGCAAAGGCAGAAGTGAACACAAAGGATAGATATGGTACGTATCCTACTTCACACCTGAAACCTGATTCTGCAAAAAGCCGTCTTAGTCGAATCCTTCGAGCTCATGACATATCAGGAAAACTTACATGTTTACAGGAGACTCGCCTTTGCATGATGCTTGCGGCAACATGGACGAACCTATAATCACCATGCTGCTTGATTGGGGAGCAGAGCTGGACTGTCTGAACAACATACACGAGACACCTCGGCAATTATTTAGTGGCCCAGACCCCGATAATTCCTTAAGCGAAGACCAAAGGAAGTTCTTCAATCGGGAACTCTCCTTCCTACAAAGGGAAACGCGGAGACAAAAGAAACTCAACGATCTACCCATAGCGCCTACTGATTATTCAAGGATTATCCGGCAAGATTGTATGCATTTTCCTGTATACTTCAGACACCAATGGGAGGGATATGCACCAGAATTCGACAAGAACACATGGTTATCATGGAGTCCGACTGGTATCAAAGTGTCGCACGTTTTATACCGCAAGCCTGAAGACACTAAGAGGCTAACCGAAGCTGGTGCTGCCGAAGCACTACCGGGGAAAGACACGCCTGGAGATGATGAAGAAGAAGATGATGATGGGGAAGTAGTTGATGAAGATCAGAAGTCAACATTTCTTTCTGATTGCGAATCGAGAGTCAGAGAGTCAGTCAAGAATATGCTGCAAGATAGAATGCATGGAGAGGGACAGACAGAGCAAGAAACAGACAATGAAGTCAAGTCCAACTCCGATGGAAAGCTGCAGGGCGAACTTACCACTAAAACGCTCCCAGGAAGTTCATGGAAGTGGATCAACTTTCCTGCGAATAATGTAAGTTTGTACAAAGTCATCATATAAAGATAACCTAACGAGTGTATTTAGATGACTTGGATCCAGGTAAAGAAACGCCGCCCTAATAACCCACCAGGCTCATTCTAATACCTTTAACTTTTCAGGACTTCATCGCTGCTAACATCCGAACCTCCGATTTAACAAGTGTTGATCCTCATGCCTGGCAGTTTTTCGAGAGTAACATCAGAGTTCGAGAAACAAATGATAGCAATGCTCGCGTAAGGAAACCTCATGCTTATGTAAGATATCTGCTTAAGAAGAGAGAGAAGTCATTAAGCTACATAAGCATCTAACACACAGCAGGTCAAGGAGAAGCCAGATACCAAGGAGGGAAAACAGCAACATAATATTGTGCAGAAGGCGCCTGCCAAAGATTCAAGCTCTGAAGGAACTAAAAATTTAGGAGAGCAAATGCCAGCTACAACTGGAAAGAGTACCCAACAATCACCTGATACTAAAGAAGTTCCCTCATGGGTCAATGCGGAATGCTTTATTAAAGGTAGCAGCATGATAAGTTTAGTCGTAAGTTGACCTCTATCTGAGGAACTTAGAAAGAAGACAAGACTCACATATTTAACTTCAGCTGCCTTTTTTAGACTTCGAGAACGAGATGAAGGAAGCAAAAGACGAGCTCCGAGAGCAGGAGCGAGTTATTCAACGCCGGTACTCTCCCTTTACCGGTATGCACGGGGTTCAAATGTCCCAGACACTTGATGACACAGCAAGCGGTTTTGGTCAAAGCAACAGTGGCAACAGTGATCTACGGACAACGGCAGAGCAGGTAATCTACCGGTGGTCCAAGAAGCACTCAGAGACTGAGCCGAAGGATGACAAACAAGCGGTCAGGGCTAGGGACCTTGGAACCAAAGGCCTGACGAGATTACATCACTGGCTACAGAAATGGCTTCAGAAACAGGGAGAGACAGTGGCTGAGGAAGCCGAGACTGAGAATGAGGCGACTAATCGAAACCACCCGCGGATAGAGACTGGAGTCAATGAGAGAGCAAATGGCAAAAAGGCTAACGAAGCCAAGAACAAGGCCATACGACGGAGCGTCCGTAAAAGCTGGCTGATGGTGCGCCAACTCTGGCTCTGGAAGCTTGATGACAGTAGGTAATCATGCTTCGGCAACACTGAAGCGTCTGTTCCATGGCATACAGCTGATTTGAGCATAAGATACAATCATCACTACTATACCTACTCGAAGTAGTCATACACAGGCCGATGATTTACTAGAGACAATTAAGCAGGGGAACCTATACACAGTCCAGAGCTCAGGAGAACTGATCAAGCGTATTGTCTCCGAGACGGTTAAGTTCATTGACGAATTCAAGTGGGCTGGGCTCGGACACCATGTGTTAGATATCTTTGAAGGAGAAATCAGTATCGAGGTAAGAGTACTACTGTTATCAGAAAACATAACCCTAACATTGATTAGATGGATAAAGAAGCACGATACTACAAGGATTTCGAAAACACAGTACAGGATCTTGATCTGGTCAACGAAACAATCTCAGAGGCTGCTCACTCAACATGGCAGCTGAAGGACATTCGTGATGAGCTTCGTCTCCTGCAGAGGCTCTTCGAAACACAACTCGAGGTTGTGCGTAAGGTTGCTGAAATTCTTTGGCCGAGCAAACTTCCCGGAAACCCGAGTTTGAGCAAGGAAGATCGTAAGATCCTGAGAGCTAACTTCGTTCGCGATCTTGGGCTCGAGAACCTGATACAGCGCGTGACGAGATTGAACCAGGATGCATATACGACGCTTGGAGGAGTAAGCATATCGAAACCCTTACCTAAATGCCTTGCTAACAACTAACCTCTCTATTAGGTCAGCACCATCATTCAAGCTATGCAAGCACAAGCATCCCTCAAAGAAGCCGAATCCGCTCGATTCATGAACCACATCATCCTTCCATTCACCATTGTAACGGTCATTTTTGTCAGTATTTCAACAACCAAGCAATCATAAATCAGCCGCTAATACCAAAACAGACTCCCCTCTCGTTCTTGACGAGTCTTTTTGCAGTAAACTCAGATGGGTTCCCGCATAACGATGATGGAGAATTAAGAATACCCGCTGATTGGCTTGGATGGAACTTAAGTAAGTAACTACCTTTTGCGTGGTTTTTGTTCTGTTATTAATAGGCGGCCAGTTGTCGGTGAGCTCCTAGCACTCATACCTGTGTTTCTACTGGCCTGGGGAATCTACCATCTGCAGCAGAAAGGAAGAAGGGATAGTTCAAAAGATCCGCTTACGTCAAGACTATTACACAAGTCGAGACCGGCATCCTCCTAAGTATTGCGAATAAATACAGAGCTCCATATTGTCTTCATCCTGGAACCAAGTCCAACAGCTTACAGTATGCATGGTCTTGGGCTGAGATATTCTATAAGGAAGAGGTAACCTGTCTTCATTCAGTTACGCATCGAGGTGACTCTTCCTACACTGTCACTAATGACGGCATGTGATGAGGTTAAAAGTGCCCGTGTTATGGTGAAGAAGTGTTGTTCCTTTGTGAGATGGTTATCTAGGCCAGAGAATCTCCAATTAGAGACATTGGCGTTGTATTCTCAGTTCTCCATATCAGCGGCGCCAGAGCTGCAACACTGGTTCAGAGCCTGTAGGTCTTGTTCTTTACCGTTCTGTGTTGGGGCTGATGAAGTCTCCTTTAGCCTCTCAACCTCCGGATGTGCCGGCCTAGTGAAAGGTAGTAGTGGTCCGGCAACTGGTGTCAGCAAAATATCTTCTGAAGCAGAATAAGGGCATAGCGAATTATTTAAAACTCGCCGAGTAAATTAAGTAATATAGTATTAAAATATTACTTCCTTAGTCTAGTAACAAGAATGAGTTTTATAATTATTTTATAGCCCAAGAGCTAGTAGTAGTATAAATAGCCCTTACTCTACCCCGCATCCTTCTTCGGATAAAACGCGTCTTAGCATAACCCTCGATCCACTCTGCCCATTTCTTCTCATTCCCGAACCTATACAAAGATAATCGTTATGGGTGAGAATCATAAACCAGTGCCTAGAAGTAAAGTTCGGTCTAAACGAGCGCAATATGTCAACCAGGCCTGGTAGGTAGCCCACCGTCCATGCCACACAATGCGCCATACATGTTGTAGCTGACTGCAGCTCTAGCACCTACTGTAGACGACGAAAGATCAAGTGTGACGGTATGTCTTTCATGTCCCGTGTATAAAAACAATGCTAAGTCCAGATGAAAGGTAAACAGCCTTGTAGGGGATGCTCTTCGCTGCGTAAGATATGCGAGTATGAAATACCGCAAAGTCAGCCCAAGCCAGCCCTGTGCGTCGCCACGATTCTAGCAGAAGATCCTGTTAATATCTCATAACAGGGCGAGCCCTCGGCATACACTGACCGCACCTGTACATACTACCAGTTCTGGTAGCACGGCTGCTGAAGATAATCCCAAGACGAATACAAACCAATCAAATCTTATCTACGGCGAAACCCAGAAAGTCCAAATTATGCCAGATACTTTGCAAACCGTTCCCGAATTCTGCGGCCCGTCGAGCTCCGAATTCGCCTTCAAAGCCGTTAGCGGTAACCTCAGGGAGATGGGCATGCCTTCTGCTCTTCTCAGCAAGCTGAGCTGTGATTATGGTAACCTTTCCGAAGTCCCATCTCACTTCTCGAGTTATGGCCCGTTCATGAAGCTTGTGGCCATGGATCCGCTATGGGATATACCTAAAACGGAGGCTGTTACTCTTGCTAAGAAATGGTTCACTAACATGGGTAGCTTGTACCCTTTTCTGCGCGAGGAGAAGCTCATAGATACGATTGACAGAGTGTATGCAGTTATAGGGCCTATCAGCACCGGGACGCCAATCTCTAGAAGAGAGCTGGCAGCAGAGGCTCTTTTGAATGACGAGACTACTAAGCTTAAGATTGTTCTCGCTGTTAGCAAAACAATGGAGAATGGTGGTAGAAACGATCAGGCCCAGAGGCTGTTTCAAAGTACAACAGAAGCAGTTGAGACTTTAATATGGAACCCAAGTGGCATCAGCGGCATACAGCTGTTGGTATTAACTGTTAGCAGCTCTATCACTAGTCCAGACTGGTCACTAATTCTCTCTGTAGGCCATTTACCATTATCAACTTGATGATGAAGTACGCACTGGGAGGATGATTGGGCTTGCAGCAAGACTTTGCTTGGAGATAGGACTACATCGACATACAACGATAAGGAAAGTTTTTGTGAATCATGAGGATCGAAAGACTGCGTTGAATGTTTTTTGGTCTGTATACATGCTCGAAAGACGCATTTGTCTTGGTCAGGGTATTCCTTATTCTATCCAAGATTCCTACGTTGACCAGTCGCTATTTCTGCAGGTTGGTATAAAGACTAGAGGGGAAAGCTTTATTACTAATGACTTTCTAGGATAACTCGGATCCTGTACTACGATGCCTCCTCCAATGGACTAAGCTCGTAGGGAGAGCGTGGAAGGTTATGAATATCGATGGAGAAAACGGGATGGAGGTTCATGAGAATGATCTCGAGTACCTGGACGCCCAAGCTAGTCAGTGGTACGACGATCTACCACAACACTTGAAGCTCGACGTAGGCCACGGCCAAAGTGAACCATTCTCAACGTCTCTCTTTATCCAAGCAGCTCTGTATCTTCGGCAGAGTCTTCTTCGCAACTTGATATCCCGGCCTGTACTGCAGTCTGTCTCTTGCATCAGCCAACACGAAGCCAAGGCTCATGTCGCAGTAGCCCTGGCCAAAGACGCGGTGTCGACGCTTTGCAGACTGAGTACTCACAGGACCTTGATATTCTCCCATGTGCTCTTCTTCAAACATCTTCTAGTTGCAGCATTTGGGAATATTCTACTCGCAGTTGTACATGCCCATGGCCTGTTCTGGGATACCGTGCGAATGGAGTTTGATCAAGCGCTTGATCTTATTGAGCTTCTCAGCACAAGGTCACCCCCGATGCTCCGGTTATGGCAGCGCCTACAAGGCTTGCGAGAGCTTCCTGAAAGGCTGAATGGGCTGTCAAAACCTGTGTCGTCAAGTGATCTTCAGACACAACCTGATGAAGACCGTGGAAGGGATAGTTCATTGCCGGGCTCATCAAATGATTTGATGTTCTTCAACTCGAACCTACCCTCTCAATTCTTGCCCGGAGACTTTACGTTCTGGTCTGAAATCGGGATTGGAATTGATGGATTTCCTGATTTCTCATTCCTTTTACATGAACCACTGGAATGAAGGCGTTATCCAGGTATGGAAGCTTACGTATATAACAGACAGTTTGCTAGTGTGGACTAACTGACTCTGGTTATAAAAGTGGTAAAGTGGCGGTTGACCAAGTAAATACCAATGACGAGGATAAAATATAAGAGCATTATGATTTAAAGCAAAGAGGAGATGTTATAGTATTGATATTAGAGGTTTAATTATTATTATATATTATTTTCCTACCTTATTGATTAAGTTTATTAAGACTTCAGTCTGGCTAGAGACTTTATTGTTGATACTTTTGTGGCTGTTATTGGAATACCTGGATCCCATTTATTGGTCGTTACTGGGTCAAGGCTATAAAATATATTATATTCCTATTCCTTATATTTTAAGTAGCCTAAGTCTTATTTGAAACAAAGCTAGAAGGATCTATACGTATAAGGAAGTAAAGATAATATTACTGCCGTTCTTAAATGCCCTAAGCCAGACTGACAACAGGCTGTCCAGGTCTCCATATTATGCCTTTTCCGATCTGAGGGTCTTGAATCTAAATCATCGGCAGTTGAATGTGCGGGGAAATTTAGCGCACTAGTTCCGATGCACCCGCTAGTTCCGCGGTGTCCAAGGACGCTAGTTCCGCCTCCGTGATTCCCGGATGGTATTATGTAGCTGTAAGTCGGGATAGATGTGTATGCAGATGAGCTTGTAGATGTGCAAAGTAAGTATAAAAGCCTGAGCTATAACTTCTTGTTTTTTGCTTCTTGCTTGTTATTTATCGCATTGCTAAAATGTCACTTAAGATTGAATCCTTCATCATCTGGGCCATGAGCCTGCCAATTCTTCTTCAAACGTCGGCCGTAGTCGGCTTCTTAGTACTTGGATACATTGTTTACTATCGCCACCTCCACCCACTGGCCAAGTACCCTGGTCCCCCCCTCGCCTCAGTCACCAACCTGTGGAAGACCTACCATCTTTGGAACTTGCATCTCCCGCATACACTTGTTCGTCTGCATGAGCAGTATGGCGACGTCGTACGGGTCGGGCCAAATGACTTGTCGTTTCGTAATCCCGACGCCGTCAATACAATCTACAAGGCAGGTCGGCAACTACAAAAGACGGGGTTTTATGATGGCTTTACGACTTTTAATCCCAACTTGTTTGGAACACAAGATGAAGAGGTATGCCAACCTTTGTCTATGCATTGACGTTCCACTAAGTCGAGATATCAGATTCACGCCATCAGGCGTCGCCAGATGGCCCATGCCTTCTCCCTGCAGTCCATCAAGGAGATGGAATATTTTGTTGACAGCCATATCCTGAAACTGAGGAAAAACCTCGATCACTTCTGTGACACCAACCAAGAGTTTGATCTCAAGAACCTGATTGCATTTTATGTCTTTGATGTGCTAGGTGAGCTCGCCTTTAGCAGAAGTTTCGACTCGCAGGATGAGAGAGATCTATCCCGGCTACCTCCCATCAACGACCATATATATCTTGCTTGCTTAATGGGAATGACGCCAGACGCTCTCCCTTGGATCAAGAAGGTTCTACCCTTTATCCCCATTCCATGGCTGCAACGTCTGTTCAACGCTCGTGCGCAGCTTCGGAATCTAACTGCGGCATGTGTCCGGCGAAGGATTGAAGCTGGATCCAGCGACCGCAAGGACCTTCTTTCGTGCTTGTTGATGGCCGTTGACCCTGAGACTGGGTCCAAGCTTACCGAGTTGGACATTAATACCGAGGCCTTTGCAATGGTGTAAGTGACATTGTCTATATTTCCTGCCATGTTCTCACAAGCTGCAGTGTCGCTGGATCTCATACAACGTCTGGAACACTGACACTCCTATTCTCGCATTTGCTTCAAAACCCTGAGATCTTGGGCAGAGTTATCCGAGAGTTAGATTCAAACTTGTCTAATCATGAAGGTCAAGTCATTCCCTACGCGGCCCTCGAGAAAGATCTACCATACACAATGGCATGCATACATGAAAACTTTAGAATCAACCCGGTGTTTACCATGCCATTACCACGGAAGATTATGACTCCCGACGGACTCGTAATCCAGGGACGCCAAATACCCCGGAAGGTAAGATTCAACAACCTAATTGAGTCATCCAAGTCTAACAATAGAAAGACCACTGTCTTTGCTCTTAACCACGTCGTTCACCATAACCCATCGGTTTGGGGCAAGGACCACGACCAGTTCATCCCAGATCGCTTCCTTAGCCCCAAAGGTAAAGAGCTCCAGGGGTACCTGTCGCCTTTCAGTACTGGGCATCGTATGTGCATAGGTAAGAACTTGGCGATGATGAATATTTTAAAGGTGCTTTCTACGGTACTGAGAAATTACAAATTGGAAATGATCGACCCGGAAGAGCCGGTTGATACTTTGAGCGTCGGTATTTCTGAGAAGAAGGGAGGATTAATGTGCAGGATATCGAGGAGATGATCTTGGTTAGCAATGGCAAGGCCGAGGCAAACCCGAGGCGACTAGATAAGTAGCGCGCCTAGATAGGCCAGGTACTATAAAGCCACATACACGGGTACACGTTTTGGATTGGCCTAGAGTGTACCCTAACTGCTGATCACCAGCCATTCCGTCAAGATGGTGTAGCATCGGGTCGGGAGGGTATCGGATCTGGGGAGTTGGGTGCTCGGGAACTGGAAGCGCTGCGGTTGCACGGGACTGCCTGTCATCATTGTTACCTAATTCCAGTCATCAGCACTAGGGAGACTCTATAACAACTATAAAGACATTGCTCGGCTCTTGAATCAGATAACCCCATCTTTCGTAGTTTGCTTCCAAAGCCGTCAACTCCACATTTGTTCACAACATGACAGAACAGCAGCCCCCCCGCCTTCACAATGAAATCTACCCATTCCTTCATCCATCAAAATTCAGAAACTCTCTGAAAGGACAGGTTGTTCTCATTACCGGTATGTGTCTCAGCAAAGAACTGTTCTCGTCATTTAACGCCAAGCAGGTGCTCTTGGTACCATTGCCGGTGCCACCGCAGAAAGTTTTGCTACTGCTGGTGCCCGCCTCTTCCTATCCGATATACAGCCCTCGCTGCCAGATTCTAACAAGGATCGTCTTTTACATCTTGGTGCTGATGCAGTGCATTATTCTCGCTGCGACGTCGGCAACCCCAATGAGTGTGAGGAGCTAGTGAAAAAGGTAAGCCGTTCTCAACAATACGCCATAACATATTCGCTAACAGATATAAACAGGCTGTTTCCACCGTAGGCGATATTGATATCCTCATCAATGGTGCTGGAGTTGTTGGTATCCGCGTGGTAAGTGCCCCAAGCATTGATTTGCCTGAACGCAGGGACTCATCAAGAATGCATGTACAGTTCCATAAGCAGGATCCTGCTCTTTTCTTTCGGGACATGGCAATCAACTTCAACGGACCACTCGTCCTGATGCGTTTGGTCCTGCCCGGCTTTATTGAGAGACGCCGAGGGTGCGTGATCAATATTACTTCCAAGGCAGCCACTGTAGACTTTCCTTTCAACATTAGTTATTGTACCAGCAAGGCGGCTTTGGTCAAGTTGACGAGCGTCCTCCAGGCCGAGGTAGATGAAGTTGCTCCATCATCTGACATCAATCTATACGCGATCCATCCTGGCGCGGTGCGTTCGGGTATGAAGACAGCAGGTCAGTGAACACCGAGTCCTAACATTTCTTAAGATATGCTGACACAACATGTGACGCCACTAGATGGCCATCATGATGCCGCAGCTGCAGAGTTCCCTCAAGTCTTTTCCCGCTTCGAAGAATGGATGAAAAAGTTCACTGGCTCGCCGCACTTGGCTGGCATGTCATGCGTGGCTCTCGCAACGGGCATTGCGAAGGATGCGCTGAGGGGCAGATACTACGATGTAGAACAGGACTTGGAGGACGTCATTGCTCAAGCTCCGTTGTTGAAGGCGGATCCGCTGCTTCACACTCTGCATATCAGTATGCTCGGGTCATTAGAGCGAGACGAGGGTGCTATTGCACAGGACCCGGAGGAGAGGTTCGACTTCCCTGGCTTTTAGAACAGTATGAAAAGAAGGTACAATTAGAAGGACTAGTTTAGGACTATACTGATGGGTTGGGCGAAGGCGCCTCCGAATCATCATCGGGTGCAGTAGAGGCACTATCCTGCGTTTGGACCCACGACGATTGATCCAGTCCGTCATCTCGTAGAATCCAGTATTGCTGCTTAGAAGAAACAGTGCCGCTGGGTTGGCCGTCTTGCTTAACAGTACTAGGGAACGCGGGGTCAAATATTCCATGTTGCGTGTCAGATGGAGGATTGGCCACAAGGAGAAGAAAGCCTGGGGCAGTGTTGCCCCCCATGTCCTCGGAACTCAGTGGCAAGACATTAAACTTCGCTGGGTAAAAGTTGACACCACTGGACCAATACTGCGTATCTGTTGTTGTAGTGAGCCCTGCAGAGTTGGTGTTTGACCAATCAATAGACATATCCGAGCCTTCGCCAGTGTAGTCAAAATTATAGATGAACACGGATGCGCCTTCCATGCGCGAGATGAGCGTGGCAGGGCCGTTTATTGGGTGGTTTGCCTCGTCGAAACGGAACTCGACAGCTGGGTAGATGCCTTCGTCGTCATCGCAGTCCAATGGATAGAGCTGGTACTCGTCGTTACCGGCATTGAACTGAGGTGCGCCGTAGTCTTGGTCATTCTGAACGTTGCGACCACTGCCTGTCCAGCCGACGTAGTTCTTGACGTGGGTTTCGTTATACCACATTCTGAACCATTGGTTGAGGTTTGAACCGGTGTCTGTATAGTTTGGCTTGAACTTCTTGACGAAGGGGGGAAATTGGTCATATGCAACACTGAGGACAGCCGTTGCGTTGGTCTGGAAGTTGGACGTGTACTCGTCGGCTTCTCCCTGGAGATCACTGGACGACATAGTAGGGGCAGCGAGTACTGTTTGATCTAAGTCAGTCTGTCTGTTGCACTACCCCCACTTAAACTGCTTTAACAAATGCTTACTAACCTCGCAGTGCAATGATCTGGCACATCAAAGCATAGCCAGCCATGCTGATACCCCACAAAAGGATACTATTGTAGTCATCGAGATAGTTCTTAAGCGTGAACGTGTACTGGCCATTCACAGACGTGTACATCTTTGCATAGCTAGCCGCATGCCATGATTTCACTAAAGGAGCTGTACCCGGACCGAGGCCTTGCCCAGTGAGAACATTAAAAATGTTGGTGATGTACGTTGGTGCATCATTGTTGAACTCATTGATCAAGGTATTGATCTCGCTGGTGTTGTTGAACTTGATCGCAGTAGCGTACCGAGTCTGCCAGGTTTCTATGCTGGTGAAACTGCCACCGATCATGGAAATGTTTGTCTGCTGCTGCTCCTCGTCTTGGAGAGAGTTGAGCGTCTTTTGGATGTTGCCTAATGCGGTCATGATCTGAGCTTGACGCGCATCGGCCTCTTGCTCTGCTGCAGTATCTTGAGGTAGTCATTGGCGAAATCCACGATTTTCTCGACGATCTCCATAGTTCAATCTGTGCTGGATGGGCTTTTGCGAATAATGAGAATTGAAGTAAATTTAAAGGATTCAAGAGTAGATTTAAAGCAGCTAATCAAGGCTATATATACATCTTCAAGAGGAGAAATTATTCCTTAGGAAGCTGCAGGTGTCTTATCACATGGAATAGATTGAGGTTCCAGGCCTGTACACTAAAACCCAACTATTGGAGTCGGCTGAGACTGTCGTATTACAGCCTACCACAGCCTGCTTGGGGGCGCTATCGTGGACCTAAGTGGGGAATCACGTCTGACTATTGCCCAGCCTAGGCCAGTTTCCTACTCCCATGCATGTTCAGCTGGGCCAGAATGAACCACTATTCTAGTGATTAAGCCTATTCAATAGTTCAGAGACTGTAGAGCCAATGATGGTAGTAAACAGTAAGAGTTCAGTGCCTTATCTGAGACAGTTGGGATCTAGATCTACAAATCTAGAACGCTCTAATGCTACTCCCAACAGAATAGCAAGCTATGGGATCAGATCAAGGCAAGGGATATCCATTAGACATAATGCTCCTCATGATTCGAATCTCTTCTTCCAACTCGAGGATACGCTCTCGCGCGAGGTCAAGTACTTGACCCCTACTCAAGACCTGCCCTGAACTTGGCGTATTGTCTCTACCCGCCAAGGTGTTTGTTCTGGACGCCGGCAGCACCACCAGAAGATTTTCGAACTGCGCCTTGAGTCGTATGCGGTATTGCTTCTCGGCAAGGTGATGGCATTCTCGGACGTGTGCTGTCCTGTTTGAAGTCACCTGGTATCTGCGGTCTTTGGGCTTATGCGATGCTTCCCGGAGTTGAATCTCGGATCTCAGTGGGACCTGAACTGTCCGCATTGACAGCTGGCTCTGTTGTGCTAAACATTTGTTCGTTTTGGTGGTTGGAGATTGCATGTCGGCGTCGTGGTTGGGCGCTGCATCAGAGCTCCGCACATAGTTGAAGGGGTAGCCAGCTTGCACATAATCAGCAAGCTCAGGCGAGCTTGACGTGTTGGAGAAATTCTCGGATGGTAAGTACTCATCCACGTCCCATGGGAGGCTTTGGGCAGTATCTGTTGAGAAGATAGCGTGAGTAAGCATCGCGTGTCAGTGTGGAGGGCAACTTACCTTGCTCAGGTGCAAGGTCAAGAGGCATCTGATGAGTCTGAGTTAGTCGACGGTTCATGTTATTGATCTACAAGGCCGGTATGATCGAGAGCTAAAGTACAAACAGTTCTGGATAGATGACTGTGTAAGAACAGTGTAAGGATGTAAGATATGACCTACTAAGGGCTGATGGTCATCAGCGCTTTGATGCAGGGTGCTGGAGGTACGACCAAATTCCAAGGCCGCCATCTGGAACTGCAGCTGGTCGTTGGTATATTGATTGTTGGCTTGGTTGAACGATTTATATAGCCTTTTGCCAGACGAATTGGCTTGTTACTGATTCAGCTGTCAACAAAACTGGCATTGCCTGGCTATTAATGAATCTCGTTTTCATGGTACGCCGTGACTTGAAGCCCCGCAGCAATTAAATACCCCGTTCAATAGCCCAGTCCTGTACCGAGATAGTGGCGTGCCGCATGCTATATAGTCCGATTCCGAGACTTGGCGATCGACTCTCCCACAGGGCCAATCTCCCAATGCTTATCGTATTTCAACATGACAGCGTCGGGGAGTTGGGCTCGCGGCTAATTCCGTCTCCCCGCGTCTGCAAATCGATTTTGCGCTGTGAAGAAGTCTGGACCGGTCTATATGTTTGTTTGGCTGAGGTCCAGACCGTAAGACACGTCATTCGGAAGCGGGGTTCCAAAGCTTAAAGAGCAGTCAGCCTAGAACTATGCTAAGCTCTGGGGATGTCCTCTCATTCTTCAAAAATGGCCGTGCAACATTCATTGACCTTGATTGGCTTACAATACCAAACCCTTCGCTCCAGCCACCTATAAGTCACAACCCGTCACATACCTGTTAACTGCTCGTCCCTCACTAGGCTTCTGAATCGCCGACCGCTACATTTCCCATCCCTGTCGGGGCATTTCCAACTATAGCAAAGCTCACAACCATTGCCATTTGAGGCGTTCATGGTGCTGCGATCTTATGTTCGGCATTGCTTTTTGACGGCACAGGACGCCACATCCCCCAATTCCTCTTGTGGTTTTCTTGAATTGGGATCAAGGGAGAGACGAGGCCTGGACCTCCTCGAAGACCGGGCTCTGATGAGGTATAGCTGATTTCCCAGAACAAGCTAATCTAACGATGTAAAGAAGCATATGAGGGACTGTATGTATGGGATAACACTGGCTTGAGTAGCTCTACGTATATTTCCCATTATGCTGTATGGTTATTCTTCAACTAATCAAAGAGCGCGTTCTGGCCTTTTCAGCTTCTACAGTGATAAAAAGATGTGTCGATAGTGAGGGCTAATAAGACAGCCGTGATTGGACCTACGTAGATGACCCTGTCAGTCTTCACAGGCAATCGGAGGCAAGCAGTAATAGAGCCATGCCACTTAAGAACATCTTAAGACTTTAATTAAAGTGTCACCAAACTCCCGGGGCTACCAGTCAACGTGGCACAATTTGTGTCACGGGGTGAGCGGTAGGACATGTAATTGGTACATTGCTATGCATTCTTAAATTCTAGTTAACTTCTCTCAGTTTTCCATCATCACTGAGTCTCATGTAACGGAGGTGCAAGACCGATACCCTCAGCACCATATCCCTTATCAAGCGAATCTGACGTGGCAAGTCATGTAAGAAATGGATTCTCAATTCCCGGATGGCACGATAGGGACAATACTCTAAACCCCTCTTTGCGTCATTGCTCTGTTCGCCGAATAATCTAGTCCCCTGCAAGCATGTTGCTGCTTACGCATCTAACGCCACGAATACCCCTAGATCATTCCCTAAATCCCGAGTACCCGGTTGACTACAGCCTTGTAATGGCAATTCAGCTTCGTTGGCCATACTGCATCGGACTCTATCCATTTTCGGAAATCATATCGTTAAAGACAAAAATGTGGCTTACTGCCATTATCATATGACGGTAAAATATATTCCCTTAGCCGCAAGCTAAACAGTTATCTAGAATCCCTTATCAGCTATGAGTCTGACTTGACCAAGGAAGTACTAGATCTTAAGAGTTTATTACTGCAGCATTCAGAGTGCCATTGTACTATGATTCAGGCGTTCATTACCGCTGAGGCCAAGAAGTCTTTGCACAGCCTTCTTTCACCAAACTCATTAGGTTAAGCTTATGAACATAAGGTTTGACTGAGCTGGAGGTAAACTTTTTATTAGGTCATATATGCCATCCCACAATATATAAATTACAGCAGATTTCCTAACTATATAACCCCTAATACCGGGCATAAGTGTACTTATTTATAGCTGCTGCTTCCTATTGGTATGAGTAAGACACGTGATATCAATACGTATATATTAGGCTGCAATGCATGCTGACTCAAGACTCTTTTATTACACCCTTATTACATCTAGGGACTTGAGATCTCGGAAAGCCTCAGATTTAATACTTCTGCTTTCCCTAACTGCTATGAGGCAAGAACTCGGGGTTTCTGATGCTTGAGCTCACAATGGTAACTTCCGACAACACGATGCAGCAAGAGCTGGATAACAACTCCGATGATCAGCAAGACCTTGATCTGGCAATTTATATGCACAGCCTCGCACTTTTGTTGCGAAACCACTTCCGCGATACGGGAGAAGAACAATCAATTGAAGAGGCAGTATATATGGCTGAAACTGCCATCCTTGTCGCATCAGATTCCGACCCTAACCGGCCACGCTACTACTACAGCCTTGCCCTGATACTGGGGGATCAGTTTTGCTACTCGGGCCTCCCTGACAAAATTGACCATGCTGTTAAGGCAGCTCGCCGAGCCTCAGAGCTAGCCCCAAAGGGTTGCTTAGACCGGCTATGCTATCTCGATACTCTATCCTACATGCTATATGACCAGTTTGATATCTCAGATGATCATGATAGCTTGAGAGATTCTCTCAAGGTTATTGAAGAAGCAGTCCAAGAATGCCCAAAAAGTCACCCGGATAGACCAGAATACGTAGACCATTTCGGCCGTGTTCTGGTTGATTTAGTTTCTTTTACTGGCTGTCTCTGTCGCAGAACTCGGCCTTGGTTTGGAGCATGTGAGACAGTCTGTCAACAGCCTACCGGACGGTTACTCCCATAAATCTCAATGCCTATCAACCTTTGCGGAAATGCTTCATTGCCAGTATTGCAACACACTAGGTGAAGTTGACCCTTCGGAAGCTGTACAGGCAGCAAAGGATGCAATCGCGGCAACCTCTGAGCGTAGTCTGGAAAGGGCAATTTATCTACATTCTCTTGGGAGGCTCCTTGCCGACAGATGGGACTACGCACAAGCATCAAGCGATATTGATGAGGCTATTCAGCTGGCGAGACAGGCCACGGCAGAGTTCTACGATCATGATAAAGACTGGGTCCACCGCCGGATCGACTTGGGACGTTTCCTTGCAGGTCGTTCTGCCGCTATAGGGTCACTTCAAGATCTAGACGAAGCCATAGAGATCGCTAGAGAGGTTCTCAAGGTACCGCTAAACGATCACAAGGGACGACTAGGGAGATCTCTTGATCTTGCGAACCGGCTGAGCCAACGACACGTGAGGACTGGATCACTATCAGACCATGAGGAGGCGATAAAGGTCGTCAAAGCCAATCTTTCATTGGCCCAACACGACGACCCAGCTCGAGGGCATGCGTTTCATATTCTCAGTACCGCTATGGGTGATCATTATTTTTTATCGGGGTCAATGGATGATCTTGATGAATCTATCAAGCTTGCACAAAGAGCTGTCGAGAACACGCCGATGAAATCCACAGATTGGCTAGGCTGCCTAGCAACTCTAGGTTCTAGCTTTGCTACAAGATATCGCCAGACAGGACGACTGGCAGATCTTGACGAAGCCATCAGAATCCTGGAGAGAGTAATGGACCAAACGCCAGAAAGAGATCGCATGTGGATAGGAGTCGTGTCTTGCACCGGAACCCTATTCGCCAATAGATATGAAAGATTGGGAAAGGCTTCTGACTTGGAACGATCAATTGAACTGGCCCAAACTGCGCTTGAAAAATGCCAACAAGGCCACGAGAGCCGAGGGGGCTATCTCCACAGACTGTCAACTGCACTGGTACATCGTTTCGAACGCGACAAGTCCATGACAGACCTTCAGACTTCCATAGATCTCAGTTACCAGGCAATGGAAGCAACGTCCACCAATGACGTGAATTACTCAACCATCCTGCATGGGATAGGGGTAAGTCTGGGACTGAAATACAAAGTAACAAACGGTTTGTCAGATCTAGAGGAAGCTATTCGCTTTGCTAAAAAGGCCGTTGATGCTATGGCCGAAGCGCATCGCTACCAGACTGAGGCCCTCATGACCGTGGGCGAATATCTTTTCAAGCGGGCAGCGGCCACTAGCTGCAAGGATGATGAACAAGAAGCAACACGCTTCTTCCAGAGAGCAATCATGAAGACTCAATCATCAGTCAAGAGTCGCATGGAGGCTGCACGCCGTCTTATCTTCATCTACACGTCGCAGTCACAGTGGCGACTAGCCTATGAGGCTGCGGCGATGGCTATTGACTAACTGCCCCAATTGGTAATGCGCTCGCTAGGGAATACCGATAAGCAAGAGCTCTTGACGATTGCAGCTGGCCTATCCTCAGACGCCGCTGGCCTCGCGCTTCAACTTGGTAAAGCACCTATGGTAGCTCTCAACATGCTTGAGAAAGGTCGTGGAATGATCACATCGTCCCTGGATGACTTACACATGGACCTTGACAATATTAAAGCCAACTACCCTGATTTGGCAACGAGATTTATTTCTCTACGCAACCAATTAGGACGAGACGAAATTCGTCAAGGGGATTCCAGCTTGGCATGGAATCAAGATTCTGATAAACGGCATGAGGCTGGTCATGAATTTGATAAACTCGTTGCCGAGATCCGTCGTCAACCTGGCTTTGAAGATTTCTTACTTCCGCCCACTGAGCCAGAAATCAAGCTAGCTGCTAAATATGGTCCGATAATCATGGTCAACGCCTGTGCCTTGCGATGCGACGCCATCATAATCGAACCGCATCAGATTCGAGCAATACCATTACCTGATCTCGATCACCACACCATGATCGACTTTGTTGTATATGGTACACTAAGAAGTTCACGTGCAATGGAATGGTTGTGGACCTGTATCGCCAGCCCTGTGCTAGATGCTCTCGAGTTGACCAAAGCTCCAGGCGCTGAGTGGCCTCATGTTTGGTGGATTTTGACAGGACTCCTAACTAAGTTCCCCATCCACGCAGCCGGTATCCATAGAAAAGGTACATCTGATAGCGTCCTAGACAGGGTTGTCTCCTCATACCAGACCTCAGTTCAGTCAATTATTCGTGGACGTAAACGCCCTACCGCAGCACGGCCACTGCAGCAAGCACTATTAGTTAGTATGGAGAAAACACCTGGCAGCTTCAATCTCCCCAACGCACCAAAAGAAGTTGCTGCTGTCCGAAAGGTATGCGAGTCAATGTCGATCACCACGGTCGAGTTGAAGCCTCATAAGCAAGACATCATTGCGCAGCTATTTCGGTCGGATATATTTCACTATGCTGGTCATGCATACACAGATGGGCATAACCCGGTAGAAAGCTACTTATGCCTGGATGCTGATAAAATCAACTGCCTTACGGTCTCAAATCTCCTCAACAACAAATTGCAAAGACAATCGCCCTTCCTCGCCTACCTCTCTGCATGCGGAACCGGAGAGATGCAGAACCACAACTTGACTGATGAGGGTATTCATCTTATAGCTGGGTTTTAGCTCCTGGGTTTTCGGCATGTGATTGGGACTCTTTGGGCGGTTAGGGATTCTCTCTGTGTTAAGATCGCGAGGCTTGTTTATGAGGAGCTAAGAGACAGCGGAACGACCGACAGGACGGTAGCTCAAGGTCTACACAATGCAACGAGGAAGCTACGGGATACTTGGTTGAGCAGCCGGGACAGCAATCAACGTAGTATCAGCGTTGAAATCAACAGTGGCCAGGAGAACTCAATGGGTGCGAGTATGAGACGTCGTACCATGTGGCGAAGAGGAATCATGGCCTGATTGGATAGTCTATGTGCACTATGGGGTATAAACTCGTTACACTGTCATTTACTTCATAACTCTGCTTGTCGAGACAGGCATTACCAGACAATACTACCGCGGGTACGGTGACGTATAAGAGTCTCTTAGATTAATTCTCATATTATGGAATGTGCCTGGGAAGCAAGAGAATAGCCGGAGTCTAAAAGTTTAATAGGGAAGCATCCATCGGAGCCATGGTTGACACCTGCCTGATTGGGCCATCGGAGCACCGGCCGATAGCTACCTGATTCGGCAAGTGGTTGAACAAGCGTACTTGGAGAAGTTAGATAACGCAAGGAATGGACCAGCTTCCAGTGGGAATTGCTGATGAATATGATTCTTTCGCAGATTTATGTGGATCTGTTGAGTCGAGAAAACATGTCTTTTCGATGCCATCTTGACAGCGCTAGACTGGGGGGTTTCGGTGGCTAACAGCTTAGCAATATAAGCATTTAAGCTTATATCGTATGCCGCTTACTACCCTTTCACTATCGCCCGAGTGGAGAATCATCAGGGGACGGCTAGGAAGGTCGTCTTGGCAATATCTGAACGATGTCACGTCTCACAAGGATGCGGTACGGGACAGAGTCTTGAATTGAGTAGGGACTTTTTTCTCTCTCGCCCTGTCGCGGTCTTTGAAGAATGGGATGATGTCACTCATGAATTTGTTGCCGTGAATGGCAGGAGAGCGGAATGCTAATGGTGATGCATAAGGCAGTGATTGACCCCCATCAATATATATTTCCCAGCTAGTCGCCCTGCTCCGAAAAAACAGCGCATCCTTTTTGTGATAGAGAATACTTCCTTAAAAGGATCACAATGACACGTCTAGCACAGCTACTACTTGCAGCCGGAGCCACTCTTGTCGGCCTCACCTCTGCACAATGCAACCTCACTCCCACAGCCAGTATCGCTACCGCTGATGGCGTCGAGTTCAAGCTCCTGCGCACCGGTCTGCAGCGCCCTCGACACCTTGTTGTCGACACCGAGGGCAATCTTCTGATCGCCGAGGCCGGCAGCAAGGGTGTCAGGAGGGTTGTCCTCAATGATGGTAAAGACCTCGATGTTTGCATCGACTCTGACGACGCCCTCATCTCGAATGCGAATGTACGTTTCTCCAATCCTGCATGTTCTTCAGAGGCGAGGATGTAATAGTAACAAGACTGTGTGAACGTAGCTGAACCATGGCATTGCTCTGACCGCCGACGGTAAAACCATTCTCGTTTCTACTCCCAGCGAGGTATACGCCTACGACTACAATGCTTCCAAAGGCACCGTCGGCTCACGTCGGACCGTCATCACAGGTATGAGTGCGACTTCGACTCATTCTACCCGAACCCTAACGATCCCTCTCGCCGGCAATCCTAACCTGTTGCTCGTGGCTGGCGGATCTGATGGTAACTTGGACGTCGAGACTGTGGACAAAGATGTTGTGCGCAGTCAGGTTAGAGTCTTCAAAATTGATGAGCTGTTGGCTGCGGATGCTCCTCTTGTGTATGGCGAGGCGGAGGTACTTGGTTGGGGTCTTCGTAACAGTGTTGGCTGGGCAGAGGACCCTTCTACTGGACATATTGTAAGTGCAGCCTTTCTGTTTCAGTCAGGACCTTGAACTTTGGGGTAGAGCTTTCGAACTGACCTGGTCTACAGTGGTCCGTTGAAAACTCAGTCGATAATCTTTACCGCGGCGACGTCGATGTCCATAACACCAATCCTGGTGAGGAACTCAACTTCCACGGCCTCCCCAATGACACCTCCAGCGCCCAATACGGTGCCAACTATGGATATCCTGGATGCTTCTCCATCTACGACACTTCTAACATCAAGGACTACCCAGGCGGAGCAGAGGTTGGTAAGCAATTTGCTGGTACGCCACAAGGTGAGACAGACCTAGGATTCACAGATGAGGAGTGCCAAGAGAAGCAAGCCCCAAGGATCACGTTCGGATCACACCTTGCGCCATTGGACATCAAGTTCCTTGAAGGGAGTGCGGCATATATTGCATTCCACGGAAGCTGGTAAGTGCTCCCAGTTGTTGGATGAGTGTTAACTAACTGATTTCAGGAACCGCAACCCTGGTGATGGCTACCGCCTCAGCAAGGTGGACTTTGCCAACGGCGAGCCAGTGCCAGAATCTGACGACCCTAAAGCTGAAGTGCCGCTTATGTGGAACACGGACAATACCAAATGTCCTTCAGGGTGTTTCAGACCGGCGGGCCTAGCATTTGACAAGTCCGGAAGGCTGTTCTTGACCAGCGATTCTACGGGAGAGCTGTATGTCCTGACAGGCGTATAAGGTTCGAATCGTAAAGAAATTTATCAGACAGGTTATAATTAGGTGAATGCAACTTATTCTTACTATTAAATTGTGGCCATATCAGTATGTTATAAGAAAGGAAACAATCTATCTGTGAACCCAAAGATCAGCGGCAAACACCGAGCCCATCACTATTACGGCTATAAGTGAAACCGCATTTCCCATTACCAATAATGAAACCAGCGCCAGTATCAGCGCCCTTCTTGGACATAAAGTAGTTGGGATGGTTGCTCTGCGACTTGCAAGTCGAGCCAGCGTGGTACAAAAGGAAACAGTTGCGGTTAGCAGCACGGAAGCTTCACGTCTCGCAGCCAGTGAACTGCATACAAGAGCTGCAGCACTCTTCAGCACTGCTAGATCCATTTGCAACGATCTGGAAATCAGAGAGGATACCAGGGCCGTTGTTAAAAACGTTGGTGACGTAGTAGCCTGTTCCTGCGCTGTTAAAGTCGGGTCCGAACATGTTTGCTTCTTTACAAGCTGCATACTCGGTGGGACCGGAGATGACCTTTGTTTTGGTGGTAGTGGCAGATTTTGTTGTTGTCTTCCACTTGGTGGAGTAGGTGGTGACCTTCATGGAAGTGGTGAAGGACTTGGTGACACAAACGTCTTTGGGAATGAGAGTTATAGTAGTGGAGATTGTCTTGAAAATGGTAGTGGTCTGCATACCAACCGTCCGTAGTGACCAGTCTCAGATCAGACATGACTTTGCTGCACACGAGAGAACGCTTGGAATTCGATAACTTAAGACCTCGAGTGTTATAACAGCCACTACCAAGAACACCAAGGCTACACAGGCTGCGAACCAGAAGGCCAGCCGAGCCAAAGCATCTACAACGTCCAAGGCTGCAGCAGCATGCACTCCCTCAGCTGTTGCCAACACCAAACATCTCCACGTTCCGTTTGCAGACTCGCGTCCCCTCCAAGTCCATCATCGGCACAGCCTCTTCTGTGAAGAGCGTGAACACTTGCGCCGAGACCTGTTTGAGGAGTAAGTAGTGTATGAGCTTTGGATACGGTGAGGATAAGACATGTCAACTCTATGGGAAGAACCTCAAGAGTCTTGGTGTCACGTCGGGTAAAGGGAAGCAGGCCTCAGTGTTTTATGACAGGAAGTGCTATGCGTATAGCGAATGCTCCAAGTACTATGGTAGGTTTGAGGATGGACTGAGGGGAACAGGCAGCAAGCCTCGATTTGCATAATTTCTTTTGTCGCTAAGCACAATATTTCACACTACGTATACATGTTCTTATATTTTATTATCACTGGTACTTCTGCTGTGCGAGTATATACTGTGATGTATTGTCATCCGAGTCTACCAAGGTATTTAACTATGTACAGTGAAGGATGTGCTGGATCCCTCGGTAGGACTGGACCATTTGTATATAATAATACTTCCACCAGGTTGCAATGTACAAGGAATGTAAGATCTCCCTCCCCACTTCTCAAGTCCAAGACTTAGAGATAGCCAAAGCATCGGCTGTCCCCAAACTCCACAAACACTCAGGTTATTTAACAGCGGAGCTTAGCGCTAGTGCCAACAGCGGCGTTGAAGAAGCTCCAGGTCTCACCAGGGGCGAACTTTTGACCGTTGCCAGTAGGGTCGGCAACGTGGCCACCACCGTGTCCGATCCAGGTAACGGGCTTGCGGCTGCAAGTGTAAGAGGTCTTCACGTAGTTCTGGGCACCAGGCGAGGGATCGTTGACCGTCTTCTGCTGGCACCCGTTGGTGCCGATCCACTTGTCGCGGAGCTGGCGGCCTTGCGCGATGGGGAGAACGTTGTCGGCGGATCCGTGGATGTGGAGGTAAGAGACGGGAGTGTTGCCACCGTTGCAGCCGGAGAGGAGGGCACCGGAGATGACGGCGACAGCAGCGAAGTCGTCTATGATGAGTTAGTATACGTGACTTGGGATTTATGAGGATGATGACGTACTGGGTCGAGAGCAGGCGACGCTGTGGCTCATGGCACCACCGTAGCTGAAGCCAGTAGCGAAAACTTGCTTCTCATCAATGCAGAGGTTCTGCTTGGCGAAAGCAAGCATCTGGTCAGTGAAGGTGATATCCTCACCACCCGAGTTAGCCCAACCAGCGTTGAGACCGTTGGGAGCAATGAAGATGGTGGAATCGCCAGCCAAGCTGCGAAGACCGTAGTAATCGCCCTGGACGACGTTGTTCATGTTTCCGCTGAGCCAGTGGTAGCCGAAGACGAGACGGTGGGCCTTGTTGTTCTGGTAGTTGTTGGGCAGCTGGAGGGTGTACTCGCGGTTCTTGCCGTTGACCTGCATGGTCTTGACGCCGCTGGAGGGAGGCTGCTTGCCACAGCCAGCTGAGGCAGCGTCGCCGAGCCCAGCTGAGGCGAAGAGGGCGAGGGTGAGGGTGAGAAGAGATTTCATCGTGAACGAAAGGACCGAGCCTGTTCTTGGTGGAGGAGAAAGAAGAAGAAGAAGAAGAAGAAGAAGAAGAAGAAGAAAGTGGTTGGTTCTGTCTAGCAGATCCTTGTGAGATGAAGAAGAATTAAAACTCTTGAAGGTGAAGAATTGAAGTTTATTATATACTAGTTCTCGTATCACTAGACGTTGCCCTGTTTTCCAGCTGCCGAAGCTTCACCCGTGCCAGCCCTGTATACTCCTCACCAGGGGTTTCCCAAACCGGCCATCCTGCAGAGATCATTGTCATGCGTTTAGTCCAAACAAGTTCACCCGGCAGTCAATCCATTTCTCTAAACAGCCAACAATGTCCATCAATGGTCGAATGAGGGATCCGGAGTCTGTGGGTCCGAGGGCTATATCCCCTGTCACACTGAGACTTGCATGGGGATGTTTCGAAACAGCAATAGTTTCATTATTAGCCGGTAGGTCATTTTCCATCAATTACTGAGGAGGTCTGTTTCTTGGACGCTGGCCCTGAAATTTCGCCTGCAATCTTTGCAAAACAAGCGGAAAATTGAAGGCAATACCTTAAATTTTTCCAGAAAACTTGACATCGCAAACTGCGTACCATTAGGGTTATTACCCCGAGCTGAATGCTCTGTTGGGCTTATCGATAAGCTGCCTCACTTCGGACGAGTTTTTCCTGATGGGGCGAGGCTGCAACGGGAGAATTGTTAAAGACAGCGTGATGGCTATAGCATACTTGAAATGTATAACACGATCAAGTATTTACCAATCATGGTATCAGTGTTTTTCCGGAGCTCGTGTTGTAAGTCTATGCGCGCCTGTAGGAATTGAGTCTTTGAATGCATTGACAACAACGATCTACATACCAGATGCAAGTAAGTGCGGAGGTGAAATGAACTGCTACGTTAACATTTTGTCAATTTAACCGTTTCTTGGCAAAGAAATTGGTAATAGCTGATAAAATGAGTATAGGGTGATTTTCGACAATGACTGCAAGAGATGCAGTCCTCTTAAATATATAATTTATATTCTTGCTCCCGGGTAGAGCACGCAATCCCCCACATTCCGTGGCTTGAAACGTGGCTTCGACGATAAGACCTTATCGTCATCCCAACTATCTTATCAGCCATTATACAAGGAACAGTGGAATAGACTTTGACCTGGCATAAATGGGCCGATTATGAAACTGGGGTGACGTCCAAATCAAGGATGATTGACGTTTTTACCGGCCCGTTGGACCGTTTCCCAAATCTGTTCCTAAAGTTGCTCTCGCTTCCCCCACACTCCAGACTTGTCCCATTCCAGAACGGAATCTAGCCCTCCGTTTGGTAGACCTCGTGATAGGCCGACTAGGGAGTTCAACACCAAGTCTGGCAGGAGTCCCATATATAAGCCAGGGGGCTTGCTTTCCATGGCATCACTCCCGCGGGAAAACTACCATGAACGAGGTTGAACGGGCAGTTTGGTTTATCCAGAGCTCCGGATGCAACCCCCGATTCCACCAAGTATTGCCGAGCTTAGCGGAGAACGCTCCCAGAAAATCAAGGCGATGACAAATGGTGTACTGACCTGCGTTTGTTTCAGAGTGACAGTAGCAAGGGTTCATCTCACTTCGGTGTCTCTCGGTTCCAGCGTAGATAGCTAAGCTATGGCCAAGATGGTGGGAATTCCGTCGGCTCATGTTTAAAAAGCTCCGTTAGTCTGCAAGAAAATGAGACTTGCACTTGGGAAAAGGACCGACTATGTTCTTTGAATTACGACAGCTTCATCGTAACTGGCCATTATTGTGAGTTGAGATGAATGAGCTCCAGATTGAGGCCTCGATATGTTCGCGGAGAAGCTTCCGTGGTTCAATTCGGTATAGCATGTAAATTGGGAGATGAGTATAAAGGAAGGCATAAGATGTCGAGAATATAGTCCTTCATCAGAGATCCAAATCAATAGTAATTCACTATCTTTCTTCTCAGAACAACCATTCTATCTTATACCAAACTCACAATGAAGAGCTCTCTTGTCTTCCTCGCCGGGCTTTTCGCCCCCTTCGCTCTCGCCCAGACTCTCTGTGACCAATACTCCTACTACGCCAACGGCGGTTACGAGTTCAACAACAACCGCTGGGGTCAGAGTTCCGGCTCTGGTTCTCAGTGCACTTACATCGACTGGTCCAACAGCAACGGCGCCGGATGGCACGTTGACTGGAGCTGGTCCGGCGGCCAGGACAACGTCAAGGCGTACCCCAACTCTGCTCTCCAGATTAGCACCAAGCGCATCGTCAGCTCCATCAGCAACATGCAGTCTGCTGCTGCTTGGTCCTACAGCGGCACCAACGTCCGCGCCAACGTTGCCTACGATCTCTTCACGGCTTCTGACCCCAACCATAGCACCTCTAGTGGTGACTATGAGCTTATGATCTGGTGAGTGCCCCTGACTAACATCGGATATTGGGGAGTGACTAACACGCTTTGGGATAGGCTCGGCCGATATGGAGACGTCCAGCCTATTGGATCTAAGCAGACCACCGTCACCATTGAGGGCCGCAGCTGGGATCTCTGGGTGGGCATGAACGGAAGCATGAAGGTCTTCAGCTTCGTCGCCGCCAGCGCTGTCAACAGCTTCAACTCTGATGTCAAGCAATTCTTCAACTACCTTGCCAACAGCCAGAGTTACCCCGCCAGCAAGCAGTACCTCCTCAGTATGTATTTCTGTACTCTATTACCTACCCATTTACTAACATTGCAACTACAGCCTTCCAATTCGGTACCGAGCCTTTCACGTAAGTCAACCCTGCTTCGTCTTGACAGACACATACTAACCAGTCAATAGTGGAAGCAATGCCAAGCTCACTGTCACCAACTTCAATGCCCACGTCAACTAAATTGCAGGATCGATCATCTCTCGGGTGGAATAACTAAGGGCGTATACACTTCTATGTTACATATTTTCTTTTTACATATCACATTCAATAGCAGGCTATTGTAACTACTTTGAACTGTTCACTGTGTGCGCGATGGCTCGTCAAGTTCTTAGTGACTCTATGACAATACCAGCGGCAAAGCCCGAGGCAGTTACTCAATCACATATTTGGATAGGACAATGAGTCGTTAGACTTCTGTGTATACTTTAGACACAGTGGCAGCGAGGCCTTCAGTCCCCTCATGATCTTCTGGCGTTTGGACTTTAATGTCACATTTGGTAACAGTGACATAGTTTTTGATTCAGAAACTTCACTCATTAAATAGATTGGCTCTCATTTATTAATCTATAGCAGACAGAAAGTAGCTTCAGCATTGGTGGACGGCCTTATATCACATCTGACACTATTAACAATCCAAGTAAACCGCTCGAGGATTGTTAGCACATCTACTTCATTAACAGGGCCGTGGAGCATAGTGAACTTACCGTTGGCGTAAAGAGAATACGAATCAGCGTTGTAAAGACAAGACAGAGGATCCAAAGCAGTAGAGTTCTCATAGCCATAAGCATAATCCTGAGTTGAAACCTCCTGCTCATACACGGCTCTAGCATGCGTCATTTCGTGGATCGTCGTAGTGGCGTGGTCCTGCTTATGGCACTTTTGCGGTAGAGGGGGCAGCGTATCGTAGAACAGCGGACACATGGTGACATAGCCGTTGACCCAGGTCGTATAAGCGATCAAGGGACCGTCGCTCTCACAGTATCCAATCTCATCTCTGCAAAAGACTCGTGTGTTGCCACTGTCTGAAGTAGAACACTCTTCCGCGACGGCGAGAAGTCGGCCTGTCACGTGTTCGCGAGTCTTGGTCTCGTTTGACTTGAAGTACTCGACGAACCTCGCTGAGTGAACGTCAGATGCATCTTTCGCTGCGGCTCGAGCAAGAGTTTCGCAGTTCTTTACACCGTTGGCAGTGAGCTTGAGCTTCTCAGCGGTGCACGAGTCCTCCTGGAGAATGGTACGCTTCGATGATTTTTGCTTTGCCTCGGCTGACGAAGCTTTGGTGATCTTCATCGACAGAACCTCGGACTTGAAGGAAACTGGAATTGGCTTGCTAGATTCCTTTGAAGCAGCGGGGATAATACCCTCGGCATATACAGAGTATGTACCAGCCTTCAAGTCGTACATGGTAGACAAGTCAACAATTCGAAAGATGGAGGACCCGGCTTTGAGCGTCTCAAAGTGGTTCGTCTTGAGTCCATCGTAGTAGAGGCTCAGCTCAATGCCCATGAAGAGTACCTCATTTCCTGCCTTATGTTAGCAACTTTGCTTCTGGGCTTGGAGGATAACGTGCCGCTCTCATCCTTCAGAGACAGTTTCTTGACAGGTTGCTCATCAAGAATTGTACCGATTTTGAGAAGACTCAGATCAGTAGGTCCGTCGTTTTTGATGGAGACATTGACCTGAGCCGAGTGCCCAGATACAGGCTCCAGGGAGACGGCCAAAGCGTTGGTGTTTCGCGCATGCCTGTAGTGAGGCAAATGCGCCTGAACGCCAGCTGCAAGATAGGCCACAAAAGCCAATTTCGGACAGAAGCGCATCTTGGAATCGAGAATAAAGAAAGGAATGATAATGTAGATTTTGAATTCGGCTGATCATGCTTTAATATGTCAAAGGGGAGATGGCAACGCTCGAGCCCCTTATTCGGGGTGTATTCCCAGAACAGAAGTGAACTCCCTGCCAAGAGTCGTGATACGAGGTCGAACCCTGTCAATATGGTTGCATTCTGAGCACGAGTCATGTCATGCGCCTATTAATATTCCAGACGAAGAAACTAGACAGTCATCACCTTATAGACATGTTCAAAGCATAATCATCTTAGTATTCCCTTTTTGTTGTAACATGTATTTGAGGGTTGATGTAAACCACACTCTTTGCAATCTCTTGCTTCTTCAGTCTTATCGTTACTTTTCAGCAACACAACAAAACAGCGCTTTTGATGCCATCCTTCAAGTTGGCAGATATGGTTAACCAGAAGATACTCCTCATTATCGCTTAGATTATATTCCTGCTACCTGTAACGGCCTGCGATGCATGCGGCGCAAACTATTCCAGGTTTATGAGACTACTCGGCTTATATGTCCGGTTTCTACCGTCTAAACAATACTGCTATTTGATAAAAGTCAAGGTAAGAAGTTTGGCGCATGTTTACAGGTGGGCACTATGATAAAAAGCAATACCGAGGGTGAACAAAACATAGAGAACTCATGTTACATATTTCAGCTAAACTAACTCCACCATGAAGACGAGGAATTAGATATCATAGGTAGCTAAAGAAACTTAAAAATGAAAGCAAACTGAGAAATCACTCATACCAACTAATCCTTTCATAGACATCTCCATAATCTCGCCATCTTAACCTAGGCTCTCCCTGTGCATCCTCGAAAGAGCAGTGGTGCTAAGCCATCGTCGGAACCATTTTCCGAAAATCAGGAAGACGAAAACGAACAGATTGTTGATAGTTAGTGCGCCACAAAATATGCCTGCAAAGACCTTAACATAGCCATCGGCCTGGACCCAGTCGATCACTTTATAACCAAAGGCAAAAGAGACAGACATCTTGCCAATGTTCATCGCAATCAGCATCTCAGGCATCTTAGCCTCATAAGAGTCCATAGCGTATGCGAGCGTGTAAGTGAGATAGAAGAAAGCTCCTTTATAAGTCATGTTAGTGCTTGCGCCCGGAATGCCTTCACAACATACCGAACTGAAACATCCCTACAGCAAAGACAAGTCCAAACCAATGCAAGTGGTTTCCTGCAATGTATCCATACAGAATAAGGGCTGCCGGGGAGATGAAAAAGACAACTACTAGACACCAAAGGCGGTACTCGGCTTCGTGAATGTTGTTGTTCTTACGGGTAAGCCAAGCAGAGACTCGATCCGGGACGGTACTAAAGGGTCCTGCTGCTAACAAATAGCCAACAAACGCTGATATTGCCACGAGGCCGGTATTCTCCTGGTTCCATATTTAGTATCAAGCCATTCATCCAAAGCGCAGTAGGAACAAAGAGTTCACTGAAGGGTATCCTACAATTGGCCAGGAGTACGGAGGAGCGGCAACAATGCTTGGGAAAGTAGAAGTGAAGGCGAGACCAGCAAGCCCAATAACCATCCCTACACCAAGTCAGCCAAATATGTCTTTGTTTCTGAGGAAGTACTTGCCATAGGTAGAGCAGACCCAGAACACATGAGGTACGATGAGATAAGTAAAGGATCGGATCTGGAAGCATTCTGTTAGTGTTTAGTCTATGGCATTCCCTATTAAACGGGTCTTACCATCATCATGAATACCGGGGTATTGGGGTCCGTCTTTCCGAAGATCTTGCACTGCTCCAAGTAGGTCTTCCTTGCTGGAACTGTTAGAGACTCCTCAAGCCTAGATTCCATGCACTCCGAAGTTGCTTGGCGCTCATCTTTGACAGAATCGGCGTCGATTGGTTGTTGACTGGAGGATGAACGAGGTTGGCGTTCCTCAAGGTACATTGTTTCCTCGAAAAAGGCGAGAGTGGCGAGGAAGAGGACACATCCGAGAGCAAATTCTATCCAGAAAAATAGATTGTATGACAATCCACTGGACAGCATGTAACTGGCAGCGGTAGCACTTAAAGATCCAGTCGCAAGTGCAACTTTTGACCCGACATGTCAGTGGTGGTGGCTTCGGAGATGAAGCCGAGTGGCTAAAAGGAAGAGTAACACTAACAGGTATACCAGCCCAGAGCCTTTCCTCGTTCGTGAAAAAAGAAGACATCAGCCACGGCTTGCGCTGGTAATGCTTCACAAACTGATGAGCCGAAACCGTGAACCATTCGGAAGCCCATCAGGACATTGTATGATTTGGACAGAGCACAGCCTAGCAGGCCGATGCAGAACTATCCCCATGTATCAGGTATATTATTTTCCTTGTCGGGAGGCTCAGAACTCACGATAATAGTCGAGATTAGCATCGTGGGTCTGCGGCCGATTTTTTGGTACATGGGAACGAAAATAAGGGAGCCTGCTCAGATAAAGACCGAGGTCCTGGCATTAGCAATGTTCCTAATTTCAATGGATTGTTCTTACCCAAACCGAAGAGAAGATTTGGATTATTCACCAGCTGCGATGTCTCACTGGGTGTTTTACCAAACTTCTCAGCGAGGATGTTGACATAGACGCTTGGGCCGATCAAGGCACCGTTGGCTAGAAAGGAATACGCTGAGACGAGGAACAGAATCGAGTATTTCTTTCTTTGGGTCCACTAACAGAAAGAGGTCATTACTCTAGGCTACATCGTCGTTGTAACTTGACAAAGGATGGTACATACGTTAAGCGGATCATTTGGGTCGGCGGAGGGAGTTGGTGTTAAAGAAAGACCGTATGCAGTTTGACTGTCGTCTAAACATCCGTTGAGTTCAGGCTCTACATGATGAATTCTGAAGATGGGTTCATACCCGTAACTTTCATATCAATGGTGCCAGGCACCTTTGGCTCTTCAATGCCACTGAGTTGTATTAGAGTCGGATTTTGCTTCCAGAACGTGATCTAGAGATGTGTGTTGGACATGCCTTGGGCTCTCATGTTGTTGATGCATCCTGTCGTGAATGGGGTTCAATTCTTGCCTAGATAGCAGTAAAGCTTGAGTTGGATTGAAACGATTATTCTTTTCTGCCCAGATTTATATTCATAAAGTGGCTCCTATATAGGTAAAGAGATGTAGGTCTCTTGGTTGTGATATGCTCCCTCCGTCGTAATAAGGGAGCCTAGCCACTACTTGCTCCAGGCCTCCTAGTTGCTAGTGTTGATTTACAAGTCTGGGGAAATAAGGTTTCAGTAATTCATGTGGAGACGATCTTTGACTATTGGGGTTAGAATGGGCCTGCTGCCGAGGGTTGTAAAGGAGCGATGCCTGACACGGTATAGCTCCCGAGGCAGTTTTTCCTTTTCGAGACATCAATAATCGACAACAAGGATAACGGGGGAGTTAAGACTTACAACGATTAATCGGAAAGCGGAAATCGCAAATCGGAAATCAGAAGAGAATGTGGGGAGGGAATGCGGGGAGAGAACTCAAACGGCCGCGTCTAGAAAACAGCTGTTGCATCGTAGTGTATTAGCGACAAGATACAGAGTTGATGGCACTGCATCAAGAAGGATGTCTTTTAGGGTATGGACTTCACAATGCATTGTTACTTCATATCATTCTCCAGCATTTCTATTATAATTGTACTTATAAGGTACTATGTATTGATGTGTCCTCTTCCTGTTTAACTCCAGACGTCTCAAGTAGCACGGCGAATACATTTGCTGGTAGATATAAAGTGTCAGGACGAGGGCCTCAAGCAGCAGATTGGTTCATCCTTAAAAGCCCGGCACTTGCTAAGATCCCGGAAGGCGGAAGATTCGAATTTGAGTTTGAGGTTTTCCGAGATACCACATGTTTTTCCGGCCGGATGGCACCAGGCCATGTCCCAATACCCTCCGTACGAGGAGGAGCCCCGCTCAAAGTTCCCTTCCCCATGTCTCATGCTGTAATTTATAATCAGATATCGGGATGTGATGTGGGATAAAGCATGGTTTAGTCCTTCTAGCGTGGTTTACCCCATAGTGCTAATTCCACGTAGGCACAGCCGGGCCAATAACGAATATTGATTAGCATTCTGGGGAAACCCGTAAACATATTCGTCAGTCTTATACATGCAATCTAGACTGCAGTGGAGGCTTAATCGGTAATTCAGTACGGGACTTGCACAGCTTGGCTTGAAAAGCATTAGTTATAGTCTCTAAACGTTTGGATTATATATGGATCACTGTCGTCAACATCCAATTTCTCCAATCCTGATAAACCTCTTCAAACGCTTTAACATATCTCTTCAACCGCTTCAACATATCAAATATGACGCAAGGTACTCAAACAAACGACGGAGATACCTTTTTCGGCCTGCCGTCGGCATGGAGGCAGGCCTTGGAGTTTTCCCAGCATGGTGTGCCAGGCCGATTCGAGAGTGAAGTAGCTGATATGGTGGTCTTTGGAGACATACCGAAGGAGATCAACGGCACCTTCTACCGTATGATGGTCGACCCCCTATACCCCCTGATGCCCAACAATCCCGCTATTGAGGGTGATGGCAATATCTGTGCGCTGCGCATTCAAGATGGCCGTGTCGATATGAAGAACAGATATGTCGAAACGGAGCGCCTCAAATTAGAAAGGCAGGCAAAGAAAAGACTCTTTGGTCTCTACCGAAATCCCTTTACGCACCATCCCTGCGTGCGCGCAGCCATTGAATCTACAGCAAACACAAACGTGATCTACTGGGCTGGACGACTTCTTGCTCTCAAAGAAGTGGCTCAACCATATGAGATTCACCCCGATACACTCCATACTCTCGGATTTGACCCCTTTGCCTTTCCGGGGAAGACCTTTTCTGCTCATCCAAAGGTCGATCCATTCACCAATGAGCTGGTCTGCTTTGGCTATGAAGCAAAGGGCTTGGCTACAAAGGATATTGTAATCTACTCACTCGATCAAAGTGGAAAGATCAAAGACGAGCAGTGGATTGAATCGCCTTGGTGTGCGTTTATCCATGACTGCGCTATAACAGCCAATTACATTATTCTTGTTCTGTGGCCATTTGAGGCCCACCTGGATAAGATTGAGTCTGGCGGTCAACACTGGCTATTCAGCTACGATCGCCCTGCGACCTTCATCGTCGTACCAAGAAGGCCTGACGATCTACCATCGGGCTGGAGCAAGGGCGAATCACGGGTCTATCACTGGGAAAACTCTGTTGCCATTCATACCGCTGGGTCTTGGGAAGACGAGGATGGGAAGCTTTACTTTGAAAGCTCTCGCGTTTTCTATAATACCCTGCCCTGGTTTGAACCCCCAGGGGAGCCAGACATGAAAGATCTGAAAGCCGACTATGTTTGCTGGGAGATCGATGTCAGCCAACCGACCGGGACCAAGGTGAAAGATCCTCAAGTCATCCTAGATCTTCCAAGCGAGTTTGCTCGCATGGATGAAAGGTTTCTCACGCGTCCGTACGACCGCATGTTCACGCCAGTCTTGCTACCCCATCGACCAAATCCTGCACCGCCAGTTGTACCGCTATGCCTCAATGGTTATGTCATGCTTGAGAAAGGCAGCAACCGACGTACCTTTTTTGATCCAGGGCCCCATGCTGCCGCCGAAGAACCAATCTTTATACCTCGTTCTGAGAGTGCTACAGAAGGAGATGGGTGGGTGTTGGCCATGGTACAGAGAACGGACGTCAACCGCAGTGACCTGATTATGTTGGATACTAGACATTTTGAGAAGCCTGTCGCTGTTATCCAACTGCCATTCCGGACTAAGAACCAAATTCATGGTAACTGGGTAGACAGCAAAGAACGCGACGGGCATATACTACCATTAGTTAGATAAGGTACATATTGTGCAAGTAGGGTTGCTATGTCCAGATTATAACATAAGAGACTAAATCGGTAACCATTTTTATTTCTTAGGAGTGATATGCCCCTTGCAGTGTGAAAGCTCTTTTGCCTAGTCTACTTTATTCTTCCTTCGCCTTCATCATTCTTTCAGTGTACTCCTTGCCAGCCTTCAACCACCATGCGCCAATTAGGATTGCCAGACCACCCACGACAACGCAGGTGTAGTTCATATTTGCAACCTCGACTGGCATAACATAAGGGAAGGAGAAGAAGATGATGGCAAATGTCAGCCAACAAACTGTCACGGTGTTGACAATGGGCCCGATAGTTGGACCCATGTGGAATACACCCTTGTGCATGTTCTTCCTACCGGTAAGCAGGTTCGTGAGAATTGGGAACATGTAGGAAATGTTGTTGATGGTGACGGCCGTTCCGAGAAGGGAGTTGAATGCGGTCGATGAGCCGAGATACAAACATCCCAGAGCAGCGATGACTGCCGTGACCGCAAGCTGGGAATTGAAGGGGATCTTGAGGCTTGGGTGGACCTTGGACCAGCTGAAGAATGGTTAGTTACAAATCTGGCAAGTCGCATTGTCTTAGACTTACACCTTGGATAGGGGGATGGCTCCATCGCGGGAGAAGGCCCAGAAGATCCGGCCAGTGCTGAGCTGCGAACTGATCACACATGGACCGAGAGCAATGAAGAGGATGAACAAAAGACCGAACGCACCGCCAGTCTTCTGGGTGACCTGGCGGAAGAGCTCTGCAAGCGGCATGCCGGTGTTGCCGGATGTAAGCTGGTCGAAATCCTGGATCGAGAACATGAGACTGATGAGATACGTGATACCAGTGCAGAACGCGATGATCAAGGTAATAGCGATGGCTAGGGGAGCATTCTTCGAAGGCTGCTTTCAGTCAGTTCCTGCTCACGAATCTTGAAGGGTCAGCAAAACATACGTTGGGCATCTCTTCTGTGATATGTGTCACACCATCGAGACCGCCAAGAGAGTACAAAGGATTCACCAGACCAGTGATGAAACAGATAGCATTGTTGTTCCAACCAGTCGTGTTGATCCAGGTCCTGAAAACAAATTCAGGATCGCGGTGTGTCGGGGCACACGCAACGACAGTGACCAGCACAACGAGCCAGCCGATCTGCAGGTAAAACAGCGAGAACTTGTTCAAGGCGGGGATTATCTTGTTGCCGAACATGACAACCCCAGCGGTGAGTAAGTTCAGGCCTTGGTAGACGATAAATGTCTGCCAAGCTTTAATCTCGAGGTCAGATATATACAGAGCGACCAATGCCATGAGAATCTGGGCGTAGATGATGTTGGTGGATGCAGTGGTAAAGATCCCTGACCTGTCAGTGGATGAACTCTCTTGATCTCGATGACTTACAGCCGAGAACACTGAACCAACCAGTGAGAAAACTTAAAATTCCAGTTGCTCTTCTTGGAGCCACAGCCGCAATCCAGTGATACATGCCGCCCTCGGTAGGGTAAGACGACACAAACTCAGCGAGTGACGCTCCAAGGAAACATTGCAGAATTGTCACTAGGATGAAGCCGTAGATAACCGCACCAGGGCCACCAGCTCCAATCTCAGTGATCAGACCAAGACCCAAACCCGTCCATGAGATAGTTGTCGTGGAGGCCAGGCCGACTAGACTCAGGGTGCTGAAGTGTCGGTTGAGTTCCTGGGTATGACCTGATTGCAAGAGTTAGTATGACCGACCATTTGAAATAGTGGTTGTAACCTGTTTGACAAACCCATTTGCGCCAGACGAAGTTCATCGGCATTTATTTCGGCTTTCGTCTCCGAAATATCCAGACTCCGCTTTATGCTGGATATACCTTGATCGTCTGGTGCAGCCATTGTCGTTGAGCACAGTCGCGATTTACTACAATTCTCTTGTCTGTAATGTCGCGATCGCAAATGTCAAGATATGAACCAGCCTTACAGAGGTTTCATTATGCTTCTGGGGTCACGCGAGATATAAGCATATTCATGCCCTAGCGCGTTATCTTAATTCTCGAACGATAGCTTATCGGGAGTCGGCACACGCTCACATGTTGTGTAAGCCTTGCGATATGCAGATCCCCTGTTCAGAACGGGTCTATGTAACCCCATATTTCCTGTCTCTCCAATCGCGGAGACAAGTCGGATACAAGGGCGATAATACAGATGCACAATCAACGGCCAACTGCGGACCGGTTCGGCTAAAGCACCGGTAAAGACCGTGATTAGATAGGATATCTTGAACCAAGAGATCGGTCTTGTGAGCCAGATAAGGCCGTAGTCTATGCGGGGTAACCAGCCCCTCCACAGGGTTCATGTACTAGCATCGGGGAACCAAGCTAGGGTTATCATTGCGATACGTGGAAATTGGAAGGTCTGAACTCGAAGATGTTGATCGGCAGACTCTCGCATGGCATGATGCCGAACTCGGCTTTCATGGTAGAATGGGGTTAATAACTCGCGCAACTAGTGTCTATGTATAATAGCATGGCTTATAACATGGCATGGCCTCCTCACACCTCTTCTTGTCTCTATCCACTCATACAGGTTGAGACAAAGTCGAAGTCATGCGTTTCTCTTCCGTCATCAGCCTTGCAGCTCTTGCAGTCAGCCATGGAGATGCAGCGGGTAGCTATGTCAAGTCCATGTCGCCGAATGCGCAACAGCTCTTCACTGAGTCAATGGAATGGATGGATACCTACTACGATAAGAAGGCAGGTTACCTGTACGACTTCAGCGCTTCGGTAGCGCTCCGCCATGAGACACGCAGCTCAGTCTGGTACGCCTTTGGTCTGTTGGCGAGGAACGAGGGGTCTGATGCTGCTGAAGCTGAGAAGATCATCAAGAACACCATTGATGCTCAGTACAAAGTCCCTGCTGATGAATGGTATGTTAAACAGCCAATGATGTAGCCGGTTTGACTCTGACGCTGATCCAGGTACGGTGACTATCAACAAGAGCCTGAAGAGCCTTACGTTGGCAGCCCAGCGTATCCTCCCAAGATCTACGGTAGCTGGGACCCAAACTGGCGTGGTTTCGTTGGTACGACTTTGGTCATGTGTATGGAGGAGTTTCCTCACTTGCTTAGCAAGAGCACGCAGAGTCTGATCCTCCACTCCCTACATAACGCGACCAAGGGTGATGAATACCGGTTCGGTCACCTCGACAAGACCAAGGACAACCTTTACCCCTCGTACAGTAACCCTGTAAGTACTTTCCGGTCTAGAGTCTTGTGCTTTGTCAGTTCTCTGACCATAGTCAATGGCAGTCTATCATGCGTGCCTTTGTTTCTGGTTGGACGGGCCGTCGTCTCAATGACAAGAACATGACTATTAGTGGCGAAAAGTATGCTCAAGACATTATCGATCTCTTCAACATACACAACACCCTCTCTGAGTTCAATTCGGGTACCTATACCGGCGTATCTCTTTTTGGGCTTATCCTTTGGAGTAAGTATCTGCCCAAGGATTCTGTCATGACGAAGAATGGGCCACGAATGGTTGAAAGTACCTGGGATGCTGTTTCTCAACTATGGCACCCTGGCATGAAGAACATAGCTGGTCCTTGGGATCGAGCCTATGGTTACGATATGAACCGCTATCTCAGCTTGATGGCTTTGTGGTTCTGGACTTTGACTGGCAAAGAGAGCTCCTCTCTGACTTCCCATGTATGCAATCCCTCCTTGCAGTACCTTCTGGATTTGTGAGACGGTACTAACACGGTGTCATAGCCTCAAGTCATGTCGCACATGGCTGACTACGCCTGGGCGCCTCTTTTCGCAGCCCTAGACAAGACACACCAGAAGCTCATCCCGAAGAAGACACTCCGCAAGCTTTCAAAGTTCCAGGGCGAGCATACCTTCACCGGAAGTGCTTACTATCCCCCCTTCGATACTGTATCGCGTAACATTACCACCTGGTTATCCGAAGACCTTACTATCGGCGCCGAGTCCTATGATGAGATCGTTATTGGCGGTCCATCGCAATCTCAGGAGTCTTTCAACCCCGCCGTGGTCCAGTGGAATACTGGAAATGAGATTTCTTTCATTTCTGTATGAACCCTGAGTCTTCTCGCAAAGGCACAAAGTTAACAAGATCATAGCTATACCCAACCGAGATGGCTCTCCAATCCCGCGTCAAGCCTGGCAAGCTCAGTTTATCGTACCCTTACGGCGACGCCAGTTCTGTCTTTACCTTTGTCGTCGGTACCTTTGAGAAGAAGCGTACTGTCGCTAGCTGGGCTGACATCCAAGGTCTGGAGGTGAAGGTCTCTGGCAACATCAACTCGACTTATACCCTCTCATTTGCCGGTGGCTATGGTGGTGCAGACAGTCTTATCCGGGATTTCGAGTTTTGGAACTTTACGTACACGATGCCTTCCGACTTCCAGGGAGTGCCTTCTGTCGAGCTTGATTTCAAGCTCACTTAGATTCAGTCTACAGTAGATTGTCGGCTGAATAAGGAGCTTGGATGAAGAGGACCAATAATTAAATAACCGTTGAAAGTTTAATATCAACAACAAGTCAACATTTACTATAATACAGCTATCATCACGTTAATCTGTTGACTCAATTTGCTTTTACATACTAATCGGTATTGGCTAAAGATTCGCTGAGCCTAGTTCAACAAACTCGAACTTACAGCATACACAAGCCGGCGTCCCATATATCATCTTTCCGACTATCCTATTGCGCTCCACGACAATCCCGATACCATCCGGAACATTCTCATCATAAAGCAGCCCAGGGATCCTATAGACCTGCGCTACGTCTGGAATAGGCTCCCCCCACATAACCAGTCGGAACAGAGACCGCCGCCCACAAATCTTACATCTGATCTGACTAATACCTTCCATTGGAGTTCCGTACTCCCGCAGGAACCAGTCTGCTTCTCCGGCTGCAAGCTCCAGGCGTGACTCTCGTGCGTGCTTGCCATCCTTACTCAGCTTCAGAGCCCTGATCATCTTCTTCGCAATATCTAACCTCTGCTGAGTTACCTCTTGCCCTGGTCTGATGTCTAGCAACAGCCCGTACTTTTCTAAAAGTCCCTGTATCTTATCAAGATCATACCTGACTCGAGAGGTAGAGACTTCTCCGGGTTTTCCGTTCTTCCATTCCATGTTTAATGCTTTCTCTTCGCTATGAGGGAATATGCGATCCATAGCATCACATAGAGCTTGTGGATCCTGGCCGCTAGCCCGGACTACCTTGGATAAAATATAGTCTACGACCGATTCTGCATCTGCTACGAAGTCGTAGTACTCAAAGGTCTCAATGATGCCAACCGTCTGGAGTTTGGGCTGGATCTTGCCGTCCCGAATAATTGGCTGAGAGGTCGCTTTCCTATGACATCTGCCCATGTCCCAGAGCTTCCACGTTCCCGTCGAGTATCCACGCAGCCACGGTGCTCGAGGGTCCGTTTCTTCACCTGGCGATGAGATGAACAATAGGGGTGAGTAATCGCCCTGTTGTAGCGCATATGTCGCCAGAGAAAAGAAGTATTCGAAGCGGTTCTCGATGAGAACGAGAGGATCTTGTTCCGGTCGGAAGTCAAGCATCTTCCCTAGAGCCAAGAAGTAGTCTCTTGTATACTGACACTTCCGATGACCTAGAATTCCGATTGCCCACCCGAGAGTTCGATGCATATCGTGCTCATTCTTCCATGCCTCCATATCTATCCATGAAGTCATCCTTTTTAGAGTCGTATTTTGCTTCCAAATGTCCTCTGTGACAATCGAATTACTTCGTTTCTTGACCCATTTTGAGTGCGCAGTGTCTAGGTGATGACATACATCTCTGGCATAAGCATCACATATCGCGTAATCCTCCGTGAGAATGAGGACGTCATTACTCTGAATGTACTCTAGTGTCACCCACATGCGGTCGAACCACCGAGACCGAATGATGGCCGCAAGATCAACTATAAACTTGTCGTAGGGAGAGTCCTTGACGTGGCCCGAGAGATGGGTTGCCCCGACGTCGTCCAAATGGATCACTGTTTTCGCGGCATGGTTATATATCTCCGGTATCAAAAGGAGGAGCCGTTCCTGAACCTCTGGGCGCCATTGTGGAACGCTCAAGTAGTCATGCCAGACTTCGCAACCAGGAAACTTGGCCGTAAGCGCCAGGAGGGTCCTGGATGGTATTTGGTAAACTAGCCTGGAAACGTCGATGCTCTCTAGAAGAAGGTCCTGCGCAGTGGCCACCGCGGGGTGCCAGGCATGTGAAATGGGGACATAGTTGATCTTTTTAGCCTTTATACAAGAGAGGTGTCTGTTGAGTATCCTGAGATTCCATGGCGATACTGGCTCCTGAGTGATATCAATGACAGATAGTTGTGAGTTGCTGTTCCCGGCAGCTATGGTTCGTATCGGAGGTTCCCCGTCGGGAAGAAAGTGTTTCCCACACGATACGCAATCAGAGTCAAGGCCAGTACCCCATACATATGATAGGAATGAGGACTGAGGGGTCTGTCGCAATTCGCTACCGACATGGAATGATACACTAGGCTCCGGTGGTATAGCTAGGGAAGCAGTGCTATTATCGCGTTTCCTCTTGAGATCTGCAGTACTTGATGCGATACTGAGAGAAGTTGAGCCACTGGCAATGCCATCGGCAAAGTTCTCGCTCATGTCAAGTGCATTGAGTATGGTTCAGAGAAAGGGCTTACTTCAGCGAATTGCCAGGCTGAGCCAATAGGGCGGACTGACATGGGGAAACTGCTGGCCGACGTAAAGTGCCAATTGATGCCAGCTTACCACATACCTAGTGAGGCCTTATGAGAAGACAGACCAACTGCGCTGAAGTGAGCATGATAAGGAGGTAGCAAGAGACGAAGATGAGCTGGCTGAAGTGAGATTAACTTGGTGGCTGGCTTGAGATAAGGAAAATCGCGCTAAGATAAGCATATCAGGTCATGTCTCACGCCAATCTCCTGCTAAAGAACATTATCGAGTTAATAATTGCGCTTTTATATAACAGTTAAAAAACAAAGTAACATCTTGAAATGTAAAAATAGTTTACAAAAACCCTAAAGGTCATCTATGCTGCTAGCCAGACTATTCGCCCGCCGTCCAAATCTCAAATTCAGATAACCCCCACCCAACACCAGACCCAGCATTGGGTGCCTCAACACGCAGTCGAGAAGTCAATATGGGAGGGAAGACGATCTTGGTCTCAGCATTTCAGCTGGTTGGCGTCGGACTGCGAACTCGTCCGGGGATTGTTACCCACGCATTACCTGTCCAGTACTGAAGGTCGTAATTGGTAGGGATCCGAACACCATCAGAATAATCGTAGAAGAATAATCGCACATTATCGACAGCTTGATCTTTGCCTAAGTCGACTCCAAAATGATCTTTTGGATCAGAATCTCCACCCAAGCAGCAAATTTTGCTATCGCAATGGCATCCCCATACTGGTAGGAATTAATCGTTGGCCGAAAGCCAGCACCTCCATGATAGGGATCATTAGACTCATAGGAAGCAGCTGTATACTCTGTGGCATCCCAAACAGGTATCTGCCAATACAGGCCTAGTGAGCTGGAGTAATGGTTATCCCAGCCTCGATACTGCTTCACCAGATTCGCAAGCTGTCCAACTACAAAGTCTTTATCTCCTGTGATCAAGTATTGTTTCCACAAAGCAGTGGCAGCCCAGAAGCTGTACTCGTGCGCCCAATCGGAAGTATCTTTGTTGACATCGTCTCTCATTGGCTTTGGGAACTGGCCTGGTCCAGCGAGCCAATACTTTGCGATATCCTGACCATATCTCGTATCACGTATCCACCGACCTTTGGTGATATGAGGACCTGCAGCCGCCACAATACCACCATACGGTGCGCCATCGCTGAGGGGGTTCAAGAACTCACTGGCCATGTAACCATACTCGGCTCCAGTGTAAACAAGGTGTTCTTTGTAGGTCTGCCAACGGTAGTAGTATACTTCTTGGGTATGCTTATCAGGTATTTCCAGCAGAGTAATGTTCTTCTCGAACCAGGGCTGATCTTCTAAGCCTTTTGGAAGCAGATCCCGATCGAGGAAGGCAGTCCCTCCAGCAGACGACGACATGGCACGTAGGAAGCACAAGTGGTAGCTGATTACAGTAGTCCTTAGAGTACACCTCGGTAAGTGCAAGATAGCATGAAGCTTTGGGAAATCCATGCGAAGGCAGTAGAGTTATGTGTCAAAGCTACGGCTGATGTTGACGTCACATGCCACAGCGTTCATTTCACAATGGAAACGCCACATGCCAGTACGAAGATCCAGTGATTCAGCGTGGCAGATTGCAGCAAACTTTTGTTTCATTCATGGAGCAAGGCACGAGTAGTCATTCTCTGAGCCCTTCTAGAACACGCAATCTACAGACTATCTGATAATACAACATCTCTGATTCAGTATAGAGTAAAGTAACGTAACTCGCGTGTTTCTTAGGGCTGCTCGTTAGTATCTGTGGCGTTCGACCATTGAATCACTAGCTATTTCGAGCTTAGCTGGCATTCCAGTCTCTGGTAGCACCAACACATCAAGAGGTAACGATGAGATGATGAGCTACGCCTTTCCGTTTTAGAGTAGAAGGAGGGGTAGGTTGCTGCTTACGTCACGATGGTCTCTTTTCGGCCACCAGACAGACAGTTCCCACCCAAGCTTGAGGACACCAGAAGAGGGGGAAGCTTTGCAGACTCGTATAATTGCTAAGGTCAAATGGGTTAATGTCTCTGACTAATTCTTTAGACTTCAGCATGCCGTCATCCAATCACAAAACGTACTGGGGCTGTGCTCTTTGAACGCAGAGCGAATGCGAGTTCGGGGACCCCATACGCCACGTTGCTATTGTTGGACACACATGCTAGCCATAGCTCGTGTCAAATCTGTCTCTTGCGCAAAGCTTACATCGCTCAAAACCGTAGCTTCACTAATGGCGTTGTCAATTTGAGCTCCACGTGCATTCCGTAATGGTACTATGGATACGACTGACGATGATGGGCTTTCTTGCGTGAAACGTAACAATCCTTTGTGGACTATTCGTTCTTTTTGAGGAGACGAAGTAAAGTAAGTTGACGTTGACAGCCCAGTATATAACTCAGAGTACCTTTCATCAAACCAAAGACATCACCAACAACCCATCACTTCCTCAATAATTCCCACAGCCATGTCTTCTCAGCTTGAGACAGTTCACTCGTTTAGTGAATCAACATCTGACCTTTCTTTGCAGAGAGTGTCACGCTGTGATACGATTGCCCAAGAGTCTCTGGGCGGGAAAATCGAGAATGTATCGGTTGCTCTACCTCCGGTCACCCTCCCAGATCAAAAGGGCTCAGAACTGACACGCGACCTTCGATGTAAGTTCTCTGGCCCTTCATCTGTCAATCACTAGTGCTAATCTATACCAGATAAACACGCTTCGACTTACCGAAGAATTTTCGCGTTCATCTTCATTGCCAATTTGGCAGTGTTCATTGCCCTTCTCATCGCCTCTAAAGCCACCATCCTATCAAGAGATGCCGCCAGCGCAGCTTCTGCCAACCTCATGGTATGCATCCTTTTTCGACAAGAGGAATTCGTGAACCTTTGTTACGAAATCGCCGTGCTCGCTCCTCATTCGTGGCCGCTCTCTATTCGGAAACGCCTGGCTAAGGTCTTCCACTACGGAGGTTTCCATAGTGGCGCTGGCGTTGCTGCTACTGCTTGGTACATGGTCTATACCATCCTTGCCACTCAAGAATGGGCTGCGGACAAAAAAGAATACAGACTCGTCAACATGATCACTGGCTGGATCGTTGTTGCTATGTTCCTCATCATTCTTATCGCAGCCTACCCAAGCATCCGAAGAAAGTTCCACGACCATTTTGAGGCTTTCCATCGGTTTGCTGGCTGGATATCCTTGCTCGCGTTTTGGGTACACAACATTGTGTCGGCTCGTGTTACGGCACACGAGTGGAATAAGTCTATAGCCTATGCCCTTGTGCGATCTCCCAATTTCTGGTGTATCTGTGTTACAACCTCATGCACGATTGCATCCTGGTCCCGATTACGCCGCCGGGTTGTGTACCCCGAGAAGTTGAGCGATCATGCCACTCGACTTCACTTCAAGTACCGAGGAATGAAACCGTTCTATGGTCTCAAGATCAGCGACAAGCCAATGACAGAGTGGCATGCATTTGCTACCATTCCAGATATCGAGCCAGAGTCTGGCAAAGTCGAAGGCTTCAGTGTTGTTGTTTCCAATGCTGGAGATTTCACCAAGAAGCAGATCATGAATGACTGTGAGCGAAAGCTCTGGGTTCGCGGTGCGCCTCTTCATGGGCTTCTCTATACATCAAAGCTCTTTCGTCGAATCGTCATTGTCGCTACTGGATCTGGTATCGGGCCTTGCCTTTCTCTTCTCCACGCCGACGAGACCCCTCGCCGTGTCCTCTGGTCTACTCGCGATCCTGAGAAGACCTACGGACCAACCGTTGTCGGTGCAGTTCAACGAGCTGATCCAAATGCAGTAATCTGGAACACCACCGAGCGAGGTTATCCGGATATTGTCCGCGAGACTTACCAACTTGTGGTGGAGTCTGATGCAGAGGCAGTTTATATCATCTCGAACCCCAAGGTTACTGAAAAGGTTGTCTTTGGTATGCAAACACGGGGTGTCCCAGCATATGGAGCCATCTTTGACTCTTAGATGCTCGGGTTTGAAGACTTACACGCAAACGGAATTAGAGTGCCTTTTGAAAGAATTACTAGAAGATCGGTTATATAGACTACTAAGAGACCAAATATTCACATTGCATAAGTAGGCCTCTCGAGATTTGACAGGTTCTCCCTTGGTTTAAAAGCCTGATACTAGTGGATCTCAAACGAAAGGTACCTTAGGGCTGACCCCAGGACTGAGAAGTCTTTTCACAATCACGTCTTCTGGCCCATACACTGATAAATTCAGATATCTTTCCTAACAACGTCAAGTGGGGCTCTTCGGTATGAGAAAACATCGTTTAAACATCAATCTACTAGTACGTATTACCTGAATGCTCATAGATCCAGACTGAACATAACTGATAGCCAACTCCGGTGTCGCCGAGAGAAACGAGACTCAAACGCCTGATATAGCCTTGTCCACTTTTTGCGTTTTATAATTCGTTACTTTGGCTTCCTCCCCCAGACTACATAAAGACGCATATAGGCATGAATGCGCGGGTTCACAAGATCTCGCCGAACATCAATTAGAGACACCTATGGCCGAGTTAGCAGTTGAATACATCATGCGAGATAGCAGTCTAGCATGCTGAATTACACGCGGGCTGGCTTACCTCAATCTGAGCACTGGTTCGTTCAAAGGCCTTGTTCAAGAGCTGATAAGAGAACCCAGATAGTCCATCGAGCATGTGATCAGCCCACATCCATCCTACTTGCTTGAGCCGTGGGTCCTTGGCCCAGCCGTTGATAGGCATCTTGATGATACGTTCGTGGACATCTACAAAGCCAACCCGCTTGTAGATCTCTTTGAGATTTTTGCCGAAGATGGCCGGGCGCTCTAGCCTATTTGCTGCCTCTATCAAGTCATTGCACCATGTCGCAACCGGGCCTTGAGGATCAAGCGTGTCGTCGTCGCACAAGGGAGTGCAGTCCGTCTCTTGCGACTCAAACCAGCCGCCGGGTTCAAGCGCATCAAAGGCTTGCTGGGCTATCTGCGTCTCAAAATCGGACCAGCATCCAGAAGTACTGCGGGTGTGAATATAATCGAACTTGTGAGTGAACATCCACTCGTCGCTTCTATTATATCTTGATCAGAACGCTTTTGCGAATAGGGCGGATGTCGCGGATGTCGCGGATGTCGCGGAAAGAGACTTACGAGTCTTCAACGTAGAAGTAGACGTTTGGGGGCACGTCGTTTGGTTGAATGGGAGACAGGTCTGTGCCGATAATTGTAGCATCGGGGAAGATGTCACCCATCTGGATAGCCCAGTCGCCTATACCTGTGGCGATATCGAGAATGTTCTTCGGCGGCCTTCTAGTAGAGAGTGGCGCCATATATAGCTTGCCTTTCATGATCATCTTATAGCACTCACCCATAATTCCGAGACGCTCTTGCTCTGTATTGTCATTAGGGAACAGGTATGCTATATGGCAGTGAGTGGTCAGTCATATGTCATCAAAACAGCAAAGGAATCTGTATTGCTTACACCCAGCACGATAAGCATGATATGTGCGACCAAACTCCTCGGGAAACGTCTGCACACTATCGGTCAAAGAAGCCGAATCATCCCAGTCCTCGACCTGGATAAAACTCGACGTTGCTGATGAGGCATGTTCTGCCGAAGACGCTGATCTGGCCGCAGACTGAGCCTGAGACTGAGACTGAGATGAGAAAAAACACACCAAGTCAGCTCGCTGCAACGTGCTCTCGACATGGGACAAGTTTAGCCTACATTAGCTCCCAAGGGAACGCCTCCGTCTGTCGCCCTCAAGTCAGTCGTCGAGGGGCAGTTGAAAGTGAATTCCCCACTTCGGGCATTGACCTCGTTTCCACCGCGGGCATCTCGGTTCTGGCCCTCCAACGGCCGTTGGCTCTCTTGATCCACCATCCAGTACATGTATCGACACGACGACGACGTTGTCGTGTATATGTTGGTTGGCTCGGTTTGATATGGGAAGAAATTTGATCATAATGCGGCTCAGGCCCTGGGGGCAAATCGTGGTGGTTGGCGAAGAAACTAGTGGCTGACTGGAAATTAATTCCTCCTTTTCCGATCTTAGCGTCAATATTTCTGCAAACAGCCATTTCGCGCACAAAGAAGAGCACCTCAGCCTTGAATGAGATTAGCTCTTCTGAAAAAAGCCTTTTCTAAAGAAAGTAAATGCTGCAACTAGTTAGTATGCAGAGTTTCCATGTCAGGATAAGTAAAACTGCCACTTTAAACTCTCACTAAGAGACATAGTAGGAGTGCTCTATAGATTAAACTGCTACCCAAATGTCTGGCATGTTATTCGTCCCGCTTGGCCGGGAATCCTACCGGTTCCGTGGCTCTGGTAATGTCTTGTCACACTTGGTCCATGTCCCTGGTACTTGAGGCGACACGTCACGCAAAAATGAGATGGGGGATCCCGACGGCCTCGGATTGGCCCGGCCTCAACGGAGCATGGACCATCTCTTCAGACCTGTTCGTGAGGCCCGATGTGGATGCATGCCTCGGCTGCTACCGCACTATCAAGGATGCTGATGCACTTCACAACCAACACGCTCAGAAAATGGCGCAAACCATTGCTTACACCTGACAGATCATTTAACCTGTCGGTGAAGGTCAGTTTAGCATCACCAACTGCAAAAACGGTGGAATGGCAGACCGCAAAAGATGCTCTATACTAACAGCCCCGCTTTGCTTCAGGGTAGTCAAGTTGCTTGATTAGAGTGGCATTCCAAAGTCGCCGCCATAGCTTTAGATATGGTAACCTTTGCCAGTGACTCCCGCTTGCTGATAACCGGTCACATCACTAGTGTCCTAGACACGCTAAGAAAATGATCTAGACATGCGTGACAGCGTGGCCCGCTTCGCTTCTGGCGGCAAACCTCCCGCATATGGCTCAACGTGCGCTCCATCCTGGCTTCGCTTGTACGAAAGGTCCATACGCGACCATAAACAGGCAGCCAGTAGCGGCATTTATCCCTTGCAAACTTAGCAATACAACATGAACAGGAGGGAGGCGACTATAGTCTCTTCATACGTGTCATTTTAATGATACATGTCGTGAAATATGATATGATTCCAGAAACCGAGCGCCGGGAATATCACAAGAATAAAAGAGGGTTTAGCTGGCCGAGCTATCTAGACCAGATAAAGGAATTCCTGTCCGTGCCCAGGTCCTAAAATTCATCGTTCTCAGCCACTTTTCTCTACTTTGCTCTTCAGATCGACTATCCATTTCAGTCCACTTCACAATTATACCTTCCGCTATGGCATCCTCCGTCGATCAGTGTGAGGTACCCGAGCTGCTTACCCGCTTTACTAGCTGGAAGCATCCTCAGACGGCCCACATATTCCAGTACTCCAGACAGAGCTGTGACCGCTCACTCAAGGAAGTCTCTCAAAATGAAGTTGTCTCGCGCAATGGCGAATTTGCCGCATGCGGAGGTCTCTACGGAAGCTGGGTCTACCCCGGTGGCGATGCTGAGAGGATCAAAGTCGTTGCCGACTTTTATTCAGCCTGGGTCTTTCTGGATGATCTTATCGACAACAGCATTGACATGAAATATACATGCGATGTTCTTGACGACATCAAGGCCAGGGTGACAGGTCCTCCCCAGGGCAACCAAGGTCTTGACCATTTGTTCAGGCTCTGGAGTCATGAGGGCTGGAACAGCGAACTACTCCAGCTCGCAAAGGCTGAAATAGATCTCTGGCTCCATTGTACCCAGGCTCTTCGGAAGATTGAAGTGGAACAAGAACCGGTCTCTGTGGAGGAATACTTGACCTATAGGCAAACCAACGCCGCTATGGGTCTCATGTTCCTCATCATGCCATTCACGAGGCCAGATCTTGCCGACGACCTCCTTCGTCTGCGCAAATGGTCTCCAGATACCCTGAAGAACATCTTCAGCTACAGCGGCCGAAACATGGGCGTAATTCTCGACCTCTACAAGCTCAATGCGCATCATGCCCAAATCACCGAGTACAGCCACATCGCTGCAATTATTCAGCAGAATTCCGACACCCGCATGGACTTCCAGCAGGCTGTAGACCGCTCAGCTGAGATCTTCCACGAGTATGAGGACAAGCTTGCCGTCGAGTACGCCAAGGTGGCTACCTTGAGTCCCCGACTCGCCAAAGCTTTGGAAGACGTTCACGCCGGTAGCATTGCTTGGCTCAACCTCATGCGCGGCCGCAGATACGTCAAGAAGACCCAGTCACGACGTCGCGGCTATAGCGGAATGATCGCTGCGATCATCATCTGTGGACTCCTCCTGACTGCTCTTCTTATCCTGTGGCTATGGCCTTCTTTGTGGTCTCATTATGTTCCGGTTGGAGGCAGACAAATCCTTGCAGAGATGTAATCCAATACACAGGATTGTGAAACCATGGTGGAGGAGCTTACATTTTACATTCATTTTATTTCACGACATATAATGACATTGGGCGGCTAGCGTAACAGAATTAGTTTACTGAAGTTTGCATTAAATATCACATGTTCATACCGAGGTTGACCAAATCTTCAGGGTGAAAACGTGACATGCCAAGCGCTTCTTCTGAGACCCCAAGATAAAATAATTACAGAAGTCATTTTCAATCATCACCAATTCCCCAGGTAACATATAAAATGATCATCCTAAAAACAAAGAGACAATCACAAAAAATAAGCAAAATTTGCGTTGCTTGCCAATTACGATTTTATATGCAATACTGGATCTCTATGGGCAACCTGGCTTACCGAATAGATTTGAGTACCGCCCAAAATGGCTTCTTGTCCCACAGCATATACGCTTTCTGTTTGGTGGTCCAGCCTCTGCTTTCCGGCACTGACTCAATGTCAAAATTGTAAACGAGGCGCGCCAATGCCAGGCGGGTTTCAGCCCAGGCGAGGCTGTAAAATAATGAGCTCAACGATCGGATGATAAGATAAGATAGGGACACTTACTTGCGACCGGGGCAGTTTCCGTGACCTAAACCAAAGGGCTGGAACGCATCAAAGCGGTCTTCAGCGAATTCGGGGTCCTTCAGAAAACGCTCGGGATGATATTCAAGAGCCTTCTTGAAGTGTCGTTCAGAGTGGTTTGTGGCCCACGAAGCAACAGCGACAACCGTCTGACTCGATCAGCTTTTATAGATAAGAAGCAGAGACACTGTTAACTCACATTCTCTGGTACGGCATGGCCAGCGATAACGGCACCGCCATGGGGGACGACTCTTGGCAACGCAGGCGGGACTGCGGGGAAACATCGCAGGGCTTCGTTCAAGCAGGCAGCGAGGTAGGTCAGTTGGTTGACAGATACTATTGTGATCTCTTCCTCGTTTTTGAAGGTTGATCGAACTTCCTCAGCCAGCTTCTGCAGTTTGGCTGGATTGTCACTCAGCAGAGAGACTGCAGCTACCAACAAGGTGACCGAGCTCTCGGAACCTGCTGTGATCAATATCGTAGCATTCTCCATAAGCTGAGCAAATGTCTTCAATAGCATTCGCGTTAGTGCACCAGTCGGAAATTGACTAGAAAAGGTGAAAGACATACCAGAGGTGGCTTTCGGTCAAGGAGGGGTTGGAATATATCCAGTCTTGGCTTTTCCACCTTGATGCGCGCCTCGACCTTTTCCCTCGTGAGGTGTTCATGCAGTATCTTGCCCCTCAGAAGGGAACTGCCTGACAACACATGGACGATTCGTTGAAGGCCCAGGTACATCAATACCTGCATAATGGCAAACTCTCTGACATTTTGACTCACGGCTTTGACCCAAGGATGGTATTGCTCAGATTCAAGCCCTCCAAAGTCAGACCCAAAGCCAAGATTTCCAATGATATCGAAAGTGTAGTAGTTGAACCACTCGCGCAAATTGATAGGGCTTCCGTCCTTTGAAGCCTCTGTCAATTTGCGGATAAGTGTATCTGTATATCCTTGGATAATGGGCTCCTGGAACTGCAGCGATCGTTCTGAGAAGGCTGGTAATAGCTGCCGCTTCATAGAATCATGATACGGCCTATCTAACGAGACAAAAGTCTCTGGAGCGCTGGGACCAGCCCACTGATAGAATCTGTCATATCTGGCCATATCTCCAAGCCGAGCTGAGCCTCCATGAGCGGCATATATGTCTCTCCATGCCTCCGGGTCAATGAAGGACAGCTCGTTGGGCCGGATGCGCACAACAGGGCCATACTGCTCGTGCAGACGTTCAGTCTCGAACAAAAGATCTCCACGCAAGAACTTGTAGTGACGGTACAATGGGGAAGCTCGACAGAGAAGCGGACCAGGAAAGTTACGCAGCGGGTGCAGGAAGATGTTATACACCACGTATCCAATACAGAGCACTGTCGTCTAGGCGATAATTAGCTTAGAACGTTAAGGAAAAGCCGTGGTGTCTGAGACATACAGCAGCGGCACCTCCAGCTAGAATCGAGACACTAAGCATGGTGGCTACAATGAAGCAATGCTTTTACCGGCGATAGCATGAGAATGAGAACAGTAGATCTTCCAGCTAACCGATCTGGGTGAGGTTTTATTGAACTGCAATCGGAACTCATGGAAAGCAGTGTAATTCCCGCTTCCTCATTGCATGTCTAGCGCGGGTTAATGTTGTCAACATCATATTCTGATATTCTCTTATCATTTATGACTAGACAAGGGTTGGCTCTCCAAAGACTGAGCTTACGAACTCAACAGCCGATGTGTGCATTTACAAATACGTGGCTCGCTATTAGAGGCTGGGGCAATTTTGGTGTGAGTGGGTATACAAGGGAGGACCAACATGCATAGAGCAGGATATGGAAAAGCTTAGAACCAAGTAATTCGAGTGGTCTCCACTTCCCGCAAAGGAACCCAATGAACCAGCAAGGGTAAGAAGAATCGGAAATAAGTTCTCTTTTAGGACAAGACTGTAGTTAAGTTAAATTGGCCTGGGACATTGTAGAAATAGCAGTCTGATAAAAAAAGGGCCTATGTACGGTATCTAGCTGCTGTATTTCCACTGAACCTTAGCGGCGGTTAATAGTGTTCAAGGTAGAAGTATAAGAGGGCTTCTTCTGGAAGTTGTCGTCCCAAAGCAGAGCAGATCCCTCGCCGGGGAAAGTTCCGGGGACCCAAGAATACTTATCAGAGATACCCTGCGAGCGATTAGTAAGAAAGAAATCAAGCATGTGAAGCGAGAAACATACCCAGACGGTGATACCAACGCATCGCTTAACATCCATGCAAGAGCCAACGATTCTGGCATAGGCATCAGCGTTGGTCTGGAGCTTCTGCTGGGTAGCAGGAGTGTTCATGCGAATGTCCAGCTCAGTGTAAGCGACGTCGACGCCCAGGTCAGCGAGGCCCTGGAGGACGGAAGCCAGCTTGGCTCGGGAGGGGGTAGGGGTGTTTTGGGTAGGAGTGCTCTCGCTGGTCATGTGAGCCTGCAGACCAATGCCGTCGATGCGGAGACCGTAGGACTTGACGAGTCTAGCGATGCGCTTGGCACCCTCGGTCTTAGCGTTGCCGTACTCGAGGTTGTAGTCGTTGTAGTAGAGCTTGGTGGTGGGGTCTGCGGCCAGGGCCATGCGGAAGGCGATGGGGATGTAGGCCTCGCCGATGACACGGAGGAAGACGCTGTCACGGTAAGTTCCATCCTCGTTGAGAGCTAAAAGATTGGTTAGTAATCCAATATTGTCTCAAGAGCCTCATCATGAAAGTCAAACTTACCCTCGTTGACAACATCCCAGTGAGTGCACTTTCCACGGTAACGTCCCATGACGGCGTTGATGTGATCTCGCATCACAGCCTGCAGAGTCTGGTTGTTCCAGTTGCCGTTTGCAACCCACGATGGGAGCTGGCTGTGCCAAACAAGAGTATGACAACGCAGCTCGTAACCTCGTGAGGTGGCGGCGGCAGCGTGCTGGTCAGCAGGACCCCAGTTGAACTGGCCGCGGTTGGGCTGGATGGACTCCCACTTCATGGCGTTCTCGGGGGTGATGGAACCAATCTCATTCTTGTTGTTGATGATGTTGATCTCTCCCTGGTCATCGCGCACGGTGAGAGCAGTGCCGAAGTACTGCTTGCCAGCGGCCTTCATGGCAGCCTGGAGGCCAGTGGCCTGTCGTGCCTCAACATCGCTAGTTACATGTGAGCGATGCTATCGCCATTCTCTTAGCATATGACTTACGGAACAGGGTTGGCAACGGCGAAGCCATTGAAAGCGGCCAAGGCCACTGTGGGGATGAGACTGAAACGCATCTTGCAGCTGGTGAAGGTGAGTCAAGAACGAGACTTAAACTTGTCTGCGATGAACCAGAACATTTCTCTGGATCCAGCGATTCATCTCATGTTATATATCAAATCTGTTCATGATGTCAATTACCTAATGTTTCCCGGCTAAATCAATGTCTTGGTCGTTTCACATCTCGCGGCACTTTCTCTTAACCAAGATGGCTAAAGCCAGGTCCGGGGTCATTAGCCGGCTCGGCATAGCCAAATCAGCAGACTGAAAACGTGTTTCTGTGCAGGCATATGCTAATATTTGTTTGTTCCTTGCATGAATACGGTAGATGAGAGGAAATAGAGTATGTTTGATGTCAGCCAAGACCTAGCAAACGCGTGCAACACATGGATATATGCTCAAATACAGGTCAAGTTGGTTCAAAACAACGAACTTGTTATATATCAGTTTGTCTACCTGTATTACAGAAGAGCCATTTTGCCACTTTAACAACTACAGTCTCATTATCATCTATCAGTAAGTTGTAATTCCCCGGACAATGGCCTCTACTCATCGCCATGAGAGCCGAGGCTAGGTGAACTGAGAGCCATGAATTCTAGATGCCAAGTGACCCTTCAATTACAGGCTAATAACAACATCCTTGACTCCCCACAACAGACCAGATCATGTCTGGGGTATGATCATGAGACTTTGAAGCTTAAGTGTAATTCATGCGGTATTCGGATCGCGCCTGGGGATGAATACGATGATCGACGCGGAGCGTGAGCCTCCGACTACCGAATTCGTGTCTGGTGAGTGTGGGGAAATGTACCGTGAATAACCGGCTGAGCGGTTAGCGTTAGCAGCATGGCCAATTAGGCTGTCGGCTGGCATTATGTCAGCTTCTTCCGGTGAGCGGTGAGCGCGTCGACGACGCGTTGAGGAACGCGTCAGATACAGGGTATGTTGACGATAATTGTGTTGGAATAACTGCGCTCTGATATGAACGAACAAGTGATCTAGATATTGAGAAAAATAAAAACAAAAAAATTACATCGAAGATACATATGTACATAAAGATTATATCACTAATCAACCCTCGCGCGCTGGAACTTTGGAAAGCTCAGAAAGAAAATAATCCACCAAATGTCCAACCTCAGCAGAACCTCCATTAAACAGTGCTTCATCGCCACTTGCAGATACAGTGACATCACCACTTTCGCCCACAATGACATTGAAGAAGAAATGATGATCAGACAAATGAGCAATGCCAAGTCCCCCAATGGTAGAGACTGTAGATGACGGCTCTGTACCGGTGAAGTAGTCAGAAGCGAGTGGCTCAGGGAGCCTATACCTCTCCAAAGCTTTCGGCCCGTCTATGGGGTTCCCGTTCTGAGATGCTGCATGATCTCGTCGGTGGATGATGTTCAAGTGCGAATTGAACTTCGGGCCCAGCTCCCGAACACCATCTGTCTGGCTGAAGCAATTCAGTTGCGCGAGATGGTCGTGGATGAAACCGAGTAGGTCTTCAGTTGACGACTCCAAGTCAAGAGAGAACGGCGTCATAGAAAGAGTTGGGATACTGGCTGTAGTTAAATCAATGGTTTGCATCCCATCAGGTGATGAAAGAGATCGAGAAGCATGGTTGAGACCAAAGGTAGGCTTCGTTCGTTGAGTGAAGTGCTGCAGTGTCCTTGCGTAGGACAAGATGACAGCTGCAGATACCTCTGAGCTACTCTTCTGCAACAGCGACTTAATGCTATTCTGAGGGTCGATGTTGAAGCTCGTCTTGAACTGCGGGCCAAGCGCCGACAGAACAGTATGCTCAGCGTTGTGACCCAATACTGTTTCTTGAGCACCGGAAAGATGACCCCTCCAATATGCTTCCTCGGCTTCTGGTTGTCTGACTCCTCTGATACTCTGGACAACTTGCTCCAGTGGCTGACGAGGCTCTTTGATCTTATCCCCGTTGAGAAGATCGTTGAGGTCCTGTTCAATCATCTTGATGCTCCATGCGTCATAAAGTGCATGATGGAGTCTCAAAACAACCGCTTTACCATCTGCAGCTTCTAAGAATGAGAAGCGGGCTGGAGGCTCCTTCAAGTCTGATGCAAAGGCATTTTCCTGGCTCACATGCTCCGCGATCAACTCCTCGACAGTCTTTGATGTGTCTTGCAGGGCTATGAAGCGCGATCGGGCTGACCATTCTTCTGACAAGGTAACTTGGTACAGTTCGGCAGGGGTCTCTCCTGTTGTGAAGGTGGTTCGGAGGACATCGTGTGCTTTGATAAGCTCAGACCAACAGGCCGCGACTTGTTCCTGTTCGAAAGTCTCGGGCAGTCTGTAAACCCATGGGGCTTCAAAGAATCTCTTCCCATTGTGTAACCAAAGCTCGAGGTGAGAACGCTGACCGGGTAAGGCAGGGACGATAGACTTGATGAGATGTTCCGGCTGTCCGAGGGTCTTGGGTATTGTCAACCTCAAGCCTTCTCGAAGAGGCTCCGGTTGATGCTGGGTGCCATTCGTCGTTGGTTTGCGCGACGATGCTGGACGGGTGATGATATCGCGAACGCTAGCGCCCTTCATGATCTCGAAAACGCTGACATTGAGTCTAAGTTGCTGCTTCAAAAGCTTCGATAGTCGAATCGCCAATATCGAGTCTAGGCCAACGCTGATAAGTTTCGTACTGTAGCCAATCTCCTTTCTACCTCGTCTTGTTCCTAAAACCGTATCTACAAGCTTCAATGCTGCATCGGCTGTTGGAGTCGAGCCATTCATATCAGGCTCTGTCGGATTGCTCTTGGTCTCTTGAGGCGGCGTATTGTTGACTAGGTTAAGGTACTTGGTGTCAACTACAGGCGCGTCAAGTCCATGAAGAACGTGGTACAAGGCTGCATTCAGGCTCTGGCCCAGTGAACCAACCTGCTCTTGGGGTAACTTGGCCCTCAGCTTGCCATTGAGGATATTGTCCTTGATATGGAAGCTCACGATGAGAGGGTAATCATCATAGCCTGGCCCAGTCGCGTCAGCGTGCACGGACCTGAAAAGGTTCTCAGAGTCATCGCTAGTGTTTGAAGAGTCAAGAACTCCGTCAAATACGAAGAGACTTTGGAAGAGGGCTGCTGGTGCATCTGCCTTCTCATGTCCTGATCTCCAGAGCGTCTGGATCTTTCTCAATGAAGCCATTGAGTTGGTGCCTCTTGCACTGTCGATCTGCTTCTGTACAAGTGCTAAGGCCTGTGAGACATTTATGCAGCCGTCGAGGTCATCAAGTTTCACTCTCAAGGGCAACGTGTTGATAGCGGGGCCAACGATGGCAACATCATCATCGGCATCCATTGAAACAACTTCTCCATACACCATGTCAGATTGCCTGTAAAGGGACTCGCACAAGACCTTGATCCAGGACAACTGCAGTGCTGCCTTGATGGTCACGCCGAGATCACGGCATTTCGACTGGAGGAGCGACAGTTTGCTCGGGTCTATGCTGAGATGGACAGCAGATGATGCTTTGAGATCATTATTGGGGAAGTCAAGTGGTGTATACGTGTAATCGCGAACGGAATCTGTCCAGTAGGCAATTGAAGCCCTTTGCGAACAGGCGACAGTCCTTGCAAACGGCCTGTACAGATGCTTCGGCTCGTCAACGCCATCAGAGAGGTCATTGTTGAGGCGCCGATGGTAGTATCCTTGGAGAATACTCCACACAGACTGGATAGATGTTGCATCATACAGAGCATGATGGATTCGCAAATGGACTCTTCCGGGCACTGTTGACTGAACCTCCCAACTGACGCAGTCGCTTTGCTCAGTGGGAGATACGATACCAACCCACGGCGACTCATCATCGTCAGTGAAAATGAATCGGGTCCTGAGGATCTCACATGCTTGAACTGTGTCTTTCACAGCAGCAAAAAACTTGTCAAGACCAGGTGTATCATGTGCAAGAGCATAGTCAGAAAGTTGGATGGCATGAACATACGTGTATGCATCGCCGTCAGTGGCCAGTGATGCGCTGAGCATGCCTTCTTGGAGTGGCGTTGCGATGAACATGAGACCCTTGGCTAGACGCTCAAGGCTTCTGTCATAGAGCTCAATGTCACTCAACTTGCTGCTGGCATGCTCACTGCTGGATTGCGACTTGACGGTGTCAACTGAAGCAGACTTTGCCTTTGCATCCTGCAGAACCTGTGCAACGCCCTTGATGGTTCGTGCCTTGATCACGGCGTGCGAAGACAGCTTGGTCTTGTGCGACTTGTTGATCGACTTGACGAATGGAAGAACGGTGATGGAGTCAAGACCAAGCTGATACAATGATGTCGAGTCTGGCTTGGATGACAGCTCAGATGGACTGAGATGGACGAAGCGACTCAGGACAACTTGGGTGTCAGCGAGTGCCTTGTTGTAACTTGGTGCATCTGTCGAGGTGCCGTTGCTTTGAGGGCCATTGAGAACCTTGGCTGGTATGGCCTTTGTAGTAAGAGGCGAAGTAACAACATCCGACACTCTGACGGTCTTGTCAGCGCAGCTGTACGCAACCTTCTCAAAAATTTGGCCGATATCCTTGAGCTGCCCGACGTTCAATGCTCCAGCAGAAGAAAGCGTCAGCATGATCTTTCCATCAGCGTGAAGATCCACGTCAAACGCCAAAGCCATGTCACTACTGCTACGAGTAGGTAAAGCGGTCAATTGTCCTGGTTTGGCGTCACTTGGTTCATTGGCAGGCACGACATTAATACTTAAGAGACTGTCGAAGAGCTTGTCCTCCGATCCAGACCAGCGCTGGACCTTGTCGACGCTGACGAGTGGCATGGCACCTTGGCAGACATCGAGATGAGACTTGTGAACACGTTGAGCTAGTTGGGGCAGAGTCTCATCGAGGCTGTTGATGGTAGCGACTCTAATGAGAGTATTGAGACATGGGCCAACAAAGCTGTCAACATCGTTGGCAACGCCGTCTAGCAATGGTCGGAGTGACATGATGAAGCCATAGACAACGGATGGCTGCTTAGTGAGTTGGGCGAGGCATAGAGTGACAGCTAGCTGGAATGCAGAAGATGCTGATACCGTTCCTTCAGGCCCCAGGGAGTGAGTTTTGAGTCTGGCGTTGAGTTCAAAGGCCGTGTACCCAAGACGAAGAGTCTGACGAGCCATGGTACCACTCGTGTTGTTGTCATCAATGGCTCCAATGCGACATGGTTCAACTCCCTGTAATTGTTGTTGCCACAACCGTCTTGTAGCGTCGAGTTGCCCATCTGATAAGTTGCAGTGATTTGAAATGGTGGACAAGGTTGCTAAACTGCTGAATGCAGCAATTGAAGGCGTCTGGCTGCTGTATGCCGCTTCAAGCTTGTTCTTGAGGGAGTCGATAGCAACACCGTCGAATAATGCGTGGTGGATGTTGAGTGACATGATGGTCTCGTCTCGGTCAATTTTGGAAAGCTGGAATCTGATTGGAGGTCGTGCATTCATCTGAGACACAATATCTGCTGGATGCCCATGATCAACCAGAGGAGAAGATGGTAACGAGCGAAGAACGACCTGGAAGATATGGCCGTCATCTTCACGTTGAAGGAAGCAAGTTCGGAGCATTGCTTCCGAGGCGATGACTTCTTCAGCTGTCTTCTTCCATCTATTGATGTCTGTGCCGCGACTGAGACGGTAGCTGAACTGTGCTACGTATGGAACATCATGTCCTTCGGCGTTCTCTCTTTCATTGAACGCACTGAGCCAAACGAGAGACCGCGCGATGAGTGCAGACTGGAGAGGGAGACAGGGAAGGACGGCCTCGATGTTGGATGCATCTAGACCTTCTGGAAGGGCACCGAGGCCTGACACACTCAGAGTTGGGGTGTGTAGGTCGTCTGTGGATGGAGGTGTTGACAGAGGCGTGCTGTTGGTCGAACTACTGCTCTCTTGTTCATCAGCAAGTCTTGCGATATCTGCAACTGTACACGATGAAGAAATGAGATGCGTCATCTTCACCTGAGAAAGCCCACGCTTTCTCAGAAGAGAAACCAAGTTCACGGCGGACAAACTGTCGATACCAAGACGTTGGATGCTGCTGGTGCTTGATGCCTTGACACTGCCACCGACGGCTTCTTCTATAGCCGCAACGACAATCGACTCCTTCGAACTCAAGCTGGTCCCAGATCCAAGCGCGTCTCCTGAGTTGGTGTCATCTCCGTCGCGATCTCGTTGACTGGCTAGGAAGTCCTTTGCCAAACGCGCCAGGATCTTGGTATCGACCTTTCCAGAGGCGGAGAGGTATGGGATCTTGGAAACCCAGACAAGTGTTGGTACCATGAAAGCAGGGAGTTTGTCCTGACACTCGTGTTCGACCATGTCGAGTAGTGAAGTTGACTCCTCGTCCTGGACCTTAAGTAGCTCAACCTCTTGTTCGGTCTGGCCCTTTGGACTACTGGTCTTCCTAGCGATGAAGCCCAGAAGCTGTTGATGCTGGTTTGAGCTATCATCCCCCGTGGAAGCAACCGCCGCTGCAAAGTCAAAGTCACCCAAGCCATCGGCAACTTGCTTCAAGAAGCCAACGACCTCATCCAACTCAAGTCGCTGTCCGCGGATCTTGGTTTGCTGATCAGCTCTGCCAAGGAATTCGAGTGAGCCGTCGTTCATCATCCTCATCATATCGCCTGTTCGGTAGACTCTCTTACTGGTGCCGTCAGGGAGAGTAATAGTTTGGAAGCTCTTGGCTTGTTCGACAGGGCGATTGAGATAGCCTATTGCCACCTGAGGACCAGCGATGCATAGTTCACCTGGCTGGCCTCTTCTCGCAATAACAAGGCTGTCACCATCGCTGTTGGGACATAGAAGTAGGGCTTCAAGGCCTTGTAAAGGAAGACCAAGATTGCGAGCATTAGAGTCTTGATGCACAGCATGGCCCAAACATCCGATAGTGACTTCTGTAGGGCCGTAGAAGTTGAAGAGAACAGCCCGGTCGTCTGATGCGTCTGAGCCTTGCGTCTGAGCCCACGTGTTCAAAAGCTCATTCGAGGCCTTCTCTCCGCCAGTAGTGACTACTCTCACTGATGGAACATCTTCAGGTCGTAGCCTCAATTGGCTCAACACCGAGGGAACAGATCCAAAATGTGTGACATTCAGCTCATTGATCAGCTCCTTCAGATTCGCCATCATAGCCGTGCGGTCCTTTCCAATGACGACCCTATGACCAAGATGCCAGGGTACGAAAAGCTGTGTCAGATGAGGATCGAAGGCGCGGGATGTCAGGTTGAGATACTTCCCAACACCACCAAGTCTTGCTGTGGCCGGGGAGTGTTCTACCAATCGGGTACTGAATGCAGAGATGAAGTGACAGAGGTTACTGTTGGAAACTCGAACACCCTTGGGACGACCAGTAGAGCCAGACGTGTAGAGAAGATAACCGCCAATGCCGGTCGCTGATGGGATCTCAGACACAGGCCAGGACAGAATAGTGTCGATGTCATCATTCGTGTCAGGGAGCAACAGCAGAGGGGGATCGTTGTCATCATCTAGTCCCAAGTCATCGACAAGCTCATCGGTTGTGATGACAAGCTTGGCACCCGCATCTCTAATGAGGAGCTGTTTACGAGCTGGAGGCAGATCCTCATCGACGGGAAGATACACGAATCCAGCACGGAAGATGGCCAGAGTGACTGCCAAAGACTTGATATCTCTACCAAGGCGCATAGCTACAGGTTGATCAGGCTGTAGACGCGCCTCATGCTGAATCAATCTCGTAGCAATGGCGTTGGTGAGCTTGTCGAGCTGGGCATACGTGATGGTCTTCGAAGCAATCTCCTCATCGTCATCTGAGGATTGGAACATGACTTCCTCAACGGCGATCCAATCTGGATGCTCTGATGCGTGGAAGGAAACGTGCTTAGTCGGATTGACAGCATCAGTTTCTTCGCTGGAAGTTTCACCACTGATGGACAGAAGACTCTTGCTAAATCTGTTATGGAGCTGAGTCAAGGGTGCTTTCGGAGCCTCAGTCATGACTTGCGCTTGGGCCAGGATCTGGTCCAACAAAAGGTTCAACTGAGACTGAGAAATGCGACGTCCATCTCCAGTGAGTTCAATCGTTCCGTTGGCCTCAAAGATGTTTAAAGCAAGTGGATGCTCAACGTTGAGCGACAACGCCTGTCCCACCTCCTTGAACATGGACTGTGTAGCTTCGGCTTGGCTGTCATCTGACGCAGGATGGTAGACAAAAAGACCCGGGAATGGAGCGTTGCTGCTACCGCTTCCTCGATTGAGCATCTTCTTGACATCAACGGGATGAAGATTGTGTGTGCTCTGGAACATCTGTGCTGACTCGGTAGCCATCTCCTTCCAGAGTTCCTCGGACGAAGCAGCGTTGGCGCCAATAATGAGAGGCAATGTGGCGATAGCGGGACCAACAACTCGTGCGAGATCTGGGTGGAGGACTCTCTGCGAGATAGTGTGTCCGAGCACGACAGCGTCAAGTTCGAGGTATGAGGCGAGAACGCAGCCGAAGGCAGATTGGAGCAGTGTTGGAAGTGCAACTGCCGAAGTAGATTGGAGAAATGGAGTAGGAATGTCTTTCTTGGACATGAGAATCTTCTGAACCTGTTTCTGTCGAGATTGTGTGAGGTCAGGGAAAGGTGCGTTCAACGTGCCTCCACTGGCCGTCTTGCTGATCTCATCCAGTCGACGACTCCATAGCGCAGCTGCTTCGTCTCTCTTGGATGGAGTCGGCAACAGCCCTAGGTCGAGACCTTTCTCAAATTGCACAACTCCGCCAACATCTCCGACAGACTCCATGTGATACAAGCTCGTGACAGTCTCCAAGAAGACATCTGAAGCTACGGCGTCGTAGAGGACGTGATGCATACTGAGCATCATCTTCTTGGTGTCTTCGACGAAGGTGACAGCCCATGGTGTCTCAATAGTGGTGGTTGGAGACAACTCAAGCTGCAGCTCCTTAGCCAGTTCAACGAGACTCTGATCCTCCTCAGAACGAATCTGGGACCAGTGCAAGATTGGCTTTTCTCGGATCAACTGAAGAATCGTAGAGTGAACCCCCCTCTCACGAGCCCAAGAAACCGTGTTGTTGCTGCCATCTACGTCTAGCTGTGTCAAGGGCACAAAGACTGTTCGCAGGATGTCGAAGCGCTTGGCTGCGGCAGTCCAAGCTCTCTTCAACTGACGATCATCGACGTCGTCTAAGTGGCTGAGATCGAAGATGCGATGGGCCCAGTAGGCCTGTGGCTCGAGCATAGTCTCGACGATGAGGGACTCCTGCATAGGTGTTGCGGGGAGGATGTCCTGCGTATCAGAGGGTCGCATGTCGCCCTTGATGTTATCAGTAAGCGCCTTCTTGATAGACGCAAGCCATGATGTTTCTGTCTCGCCTGCTTGGGTCGACTGGTCTACTTTAGCCTTCTTTGGCATTCGACTGAGCGTGACATCGACCAGTTCTCCCAGAGACTCGCATCTCATGAGATCTAGGACTCCAACTTGACACTTGAGCTCTCGCCTCAGCAACCAAGCAAGCTTCGTAACTTGTAGTGAGCTGAGACCGAGACCTGCCAAACTGTCATCCGGAGTGAGGTTCTCTGTTGGGATGTTGAAGTGTCCGGCGATTGTCTGGAGAATGGGTAGCTGATCCTTCGTCCACTGCTGTTTGGCTTGATGACTCTGCCCTTGAGATTGTGCTAAGTCATCTCTACCAGCCAACACGTTGAGATCCGACTCTGCGTAGATAGCCTGCAACGCCTTGCGATCAACCTTGTTAGAAGCAGTCCTGGGCATGGTCGTATCCAGAACAACAACGTGTCCAGGCACCATGTAAGCAGGCAAGAGATCCTTGGCTCTCTTGAACACCTGGGATCTGATTTCAGCAGTGTCAACATCGCCAGTCTTGACCGAGACAAACGTGACGACGACTTTGTTATCATTGCCAGCGGGCGCACCTGGGCGTTGGAGATATAATGTCTCCACGTGTTCAACCGCAGCATCGTCATCCTTCAGACTTGCACACGCTGCACTGATCTCACTGAGTTCGATGCGAATGCCAGTAATCTTGACGAGATCATCATTACGGCCGAGAAACTCAAAGCCATGGTCATTCAATCTCACGAGATCTCCAGTGAGATAAATGCGCTCATCGATGCCTGGACCGCCCTGGATGAATGCCTTGGTAGTCTTGGCTTCGTTTGCAAGATAGCCTTTGCCGACTTGTGCACCACCCAGAGCAAGCTCACCGACTCCGTACCGAGGAACAAGCTCCCATCGCTTGGTGCCTTGTGAGGTCTCAACCTCTCGAACAGCGTAGGCCGTGCAGTGATCCAGAGGAAAGCCAACATTGGCAGCTTTAGCCGTGTCTCGACTCTTGCCAAAGAACTGTCGCATCGTAGAGACGACGGCGTTCTCAGCTGGGCCATACGTGTTGTATGCACGAGTCGTAATGTCGGGATGCGCCCAGGACTCGGCGACATCTTCCGTTAGCTTCTCTCCGATAAATGTGACATATTGGAGAGTTGAACCCTTGAGTTCTTGGACTGCAATACTGGCTCCGAATGAAGGTGTCAGATGTGCGTGAGTTGGGCGAGACTTCCAGATGAACTCGGTGAATGTGCCTAAGACCAGCTCTCGTGTACCGCTGATGACGCTTCCCGCTAGGCCCCAGGTGTAGAACAGGTCTTGCACAAAGACGTCGAAACTGTAAGCGGAGAGCTGCAACGTGCGAACTTGCTCACGATCGTCGTGTTCGACGAGGACTTGCAGGTCTCGCATCGCTTGGGCAGCAGCGCTGTGCTGAATCATGACACCCTTGGGCTCACCCGTAGTTCCAGAAGTCCACAGGAGATATGCCAAATCCTGACCTGTGATTTTGGAGATGCTGTTGCGTGGTTTGGCTCGAACCGATGTACTGTGGTCATTGTACTTGTCAACTAGAATGACTTGTACATCCTTGAGGGCGTCTTGAACTAGACAAGGCTCTACGAGAGGCAAAGACTCAGTGGTTGTGAGGAGCACCTTGCTCTGTGCTCGGGCGATGAGAGACGTTCGACGTTGCACTGGAGACGTTGTGTCAATAGGACACCAGGCAGATCCAGCCTTCAGAATAGCCAGGACAGCTACGTAGAGCTCGACACTACGTTCCATACAAATTGGAATGATGTCGATGTCTTTCTCACACAATATGTTCGCCAGACCGTTGGCTCTGGCATCAAGCTCTGTGTAGCTCATCTCAACTGGAGCGGAGTCGAGCGACTGGTAGAAGCTCAGTGCCAGGAGATCGGGAGTCGATGCAGCTTGATCCTCAAACTGAGCATGCAGAAGCTGAGCTCTGTCGCGAATCTCTCTAGTTGCGTCGTCCAAGCCTTCTTCTATTACCGGGATCGTTCCCTCAGCAGACAATAGGCTTCTATCAATGCGCGCAGGCAGACTCTGTACCAGGTCATCAGGCAGTGACGTCAGAATAGTCTCGGTGAGTGCCGCAAACTGCTTGACGACACATGTCGCAGAAGTGTCTGAGAATGTCTCGTCACGGTACGTCAATTTGAAGACGACATCATCGAATCTTCCATTCCTATCAGGCGAGTTCGGGTTCGTGGGGAAGACTTCAGCAAACATGGCAAAGTCGTAACGTATAGCAGGGTTTGAGATCTCAGTCCAGAGCAAAGGTGCCTTGTCTGGTCCGTCATCTTCGGGTTGGGGATATGCTTGCAAGGCTAGTGCGGTGTTGTATGGGAGTGTCTTGAAGACGCCGAAGGATGTATGTCTGTGACTTTGAGCGAATCTAGAATGATCCATCAAGCTGCCGATGAGCTGTCTGAGAGTCTGCGCTTCTGGCAGGCCAACTCGACAAGGCACAACAGAAAATGTTGGACCGTGGACAAATCGATCGTGACCTGAAAGAACGCTGCCAAATGTCACATCATCGGTGTCTGCCTCAGAGAGTATGTGTAGAAGCATAGCCCAAGAGGCTTGGAGGATTGTAAGCGGAGAACCTCCCAGTGACCTGCTTTTACTCTCGAGAAGTTCCCAAGGAATCGGACTGGTGTGTTGTACCATGGCATGTTGACGAGTCTTGGTTGAAGTTGGTTTGACGTTGTTACCGCTGATGGCTCCAAGCGGCTCAGTCTCCCATCCCTCCAGAGCCTTCTGCCACAGTTGGTCTGTCTCTGAGTTGACATTCGATGCCCATTCGAAAACGGCATCATAGATTCCTTGACGTGGAAGTGGCTGAAGGCCAGAGTATTGACGAGTGATGTCTGTCATCAGTACTTCAAGTGAAGGTCCGTCGCAGATGCAGTGAGCAGCGCTTAGGATCAAAAGACCACCATTGCCAGCCTCTTCGGGATCAATGATCTGTACATGGTACAGTCTATGCAACTCAAGGCTAAGGCACTCCTCCGCAAGGTCCAGCCAGGTTTGCGCGTCACCAGAGATATTGCCAGGGCTGGCTTTCCTGTGAGCAATCCGACCAGAGTTGCCGTTTAGTCTCTGCCATGCATCTGAGGTCAAAGCTACCTGGAGGAACGGGGAAAGGTCGTCGTCACAGGGGAGCATTGCCGTCCGATAGATGGGCTGTCTCGACATCGTCGTCTCGATGGCGTCCCTGAGAGCTATAACGGAGACATCTGGCTTGAGTCTGAGCGTGGTGTGGCTGATGTAGTTGCGCTTGTCCATGGCGAAGCTCACAGCCAATTGGCTCTGGGTACTAGTTGCAGGCAGAATCATCTCAATGTCGGGCTTAGAGAGGCTGAGTTTGTCCAGGGCCTCCGACGTATGCTTCATGGAAAATGCCTCAAGTTGAGCCTTTGTTCTAGCTTGCTTACTGGCTTTGGTGATTGAAGCATGGATGCCCTGACTGCTAGGGAAAAAAATTGAACGGATTGTCGCGCTATTTTCGAGGAGAAGTGCCAGTGACGGCTCAAGTCGAGGGTCCTGGGATTCTGGCCAACGCCTCCTGATGTCTTGCAAGATCCTCATTGCACGAAGACTGTCAATACCTGCTTCGGCAAGGACTGTATTTGCAGTGATAGCAGGACTTGAAGTAGGCGAGTCGTTGAGGACATTTCTCACGATTGAAATGAGCTCCTGCTCAAGCTCTGCATCCCGAGGATCTGCCAGAGGCTCAATGCTCCCGGTCATGCCGCGACTGGTAGTTTCTCGGCCGTCAAGTTCGGTCTTTAACATCTTGTTGACAAGTGCCAAAGCTGCTTTGCGATCTGCTTTGCCAGATGCAGATCGCGGAAGCGCATCGACTAGCAAAATCTTGAAAGGTCTCATGTAGTCAGGGAGATGATGCTGAGACGTTTCCAAACACGCCTGGTGCACAGTCTCGAAGTCCTCACTTGGATCAACGACAATCAGACTCACAACCTTCTCTGAACCTGCCTCTGCATCCTGCTTCCAGACGCAGGACAGAGTCTCCTTGACGGCAGGGACCTTGCTGGCCAAAACACTCTCAATCTCACCCAATTCAACACGTCGCCCGCTTAGCTTGACTTGATCATCAGAGAGTCTACCCAGAAACTCTACCATGGGAGAGCCGTTGATGTCCCAGACAATTCTGGCCCTGTCACCAGTCTTGTAGACGCGGCCCCAACGAGGATCATCGCGGAATGCCGCGGCTGTTTCGTCTGGCCGGTTCAGGTAGCCCACTCTGCTAACTTGAGGTCCCGTGATGACAAGTTCGCCTACTGCACCCATGGGGATGGGTTTCAAGCTTTCGCCAGCTTGAGGAATTGACTGGTTCTGGACAATAAGAACACCGCAAGTTGCTAACGGTGTTCCTATAACGGATCCGCGCTGACCTTCAGGCACATGAGCTTGCGCAATAGAGTAAATAGCCGTCTCAGTAGGTCCGTATCCGTTGTAAATGCCCCGTGGTACTTGGCCAAGTTCGTCCTTCGCAGTCGGATTGTAGGGAGCAAAGTTCTGGAGAAGCCGAGCATTCAAGGTCTCACCACCAACCATGAGTCCATTGATTGAGGAGGGATCGAGCAAGTTGGCGAAGCTAGGCGTGATGTTGGTGATATCGGCCTCCAAGGTAGTAACAACCTTGTCGGTGTTTTGTAGAGTGAACTCTCGAGGCGCACAGCAAAGCGTTGAGCCCGTACTCAGAGTCCAAAAGATCTCGAATAGGGAGATGTCAAAAGTTGGTGCAGCGCCTTGGAACCACCTGATAGGCCTGGAGGTAGTAGATGGTAGAGGAAAGCCGTAGTGGGCGCTCAGGGCAGAGATGGTACATGAGGCAGAAAGATGGCTGACGGCTACTCCTTTGGGCAGTCCAGTAGTTCCTGATGTGTACAGGATGTAGGCCAAGTCATTTGCGCTCATTGGCACCGGTGTTGGCTGCTGATCTGGTTTAGTATCGCAAGCCTGCAGGAAGGGAGTCACATCGATAGTCTCTGTGGAGGAGTCGACAAACGAGGACGACTCTGATTCCAATAAGGCTGTTGTTGTAAGCAATACAGATGGCTTCAAGTCTGCCATCAAGGCCTCTTTTCTCTCTGTGGGCGCATCCACAGCGATGGGACAGAAGGCTACTCCCGCCTTCAGAGCTGCCAGATATGAGACATAGAGCTCTGGGCATGGGCCTATGAGCACTGCAACTGTCTTGAGAGACTGTGTCGATTCCTCGCAGGCCTTCACGATCTTGCCCGCCAAAGCTGTTGCTGCGTTTGCAATCTGACGATATGTAAAGATCACGCGACTCCCATTTTCAAGGTCCGTCAGGTAGTCGATAGCGACCGCCTCAGGATTCTCAGACGCGCGCCTCTCAAACTGGTGATGGAGAAGGAAACTCTTCGCACCATCTTCGGTCAAATTCTCATCGCCATGAGTGAGGGAGAGGGGCTCAGATCGTGGTGGAAGGTTGAGGACAGAAGGTTGAGTCCATTCTAGACTTGGGTTATGCCCTTGGTGCGCTTCGATGATGTCGTCTAGCATACAGCCGAGAGATCTCAGAGCAGCGGTGGGGATAATACTGGCGTCCGTTTTGAGTTGGACTTGGTCTTCTTCAAAGTGAAGTTGAAGGATCTATCCAGAACATCAGCATACATATAACCCCTGACTTAATGAACTAGCATATAACTCACCTTGCCTTCACCAATAGAGAAATCAGACGGAATATCTTGATGATTCTCAGGTTTAACGAAACGAAAGCTATCAAGCTCGTTCCTCTCAGAACCCCAGTATTGAGCCAAGATGAAACCACCTCGCTTAGTATCTTGGATACAAAAATTCTCCCCTTCATCAAGAACGACAAGATGAGATACAAGCTTCACAAATGCCTTGATGGCGGTTTCTGCATCAGGTCTTGGCTTGGCAGAGCTGGTCCAGCTGATAGGCTGAGATACCTCTGTCGATTGCTGGTGAGTATGCAGTGGCCGAAGCTGCGTAACAGGAGGCTGTGTCATAGACATTGCGTTATCCATGGTGTTGATGGTATCCTTGTCTTACACCGTGTTACAGCTGTACGGTAGTTCGTGATACTCTGCCGTGGTGTTTACCAGATCATCAACAGGCACAGGGTCTCTGTCGCAAACCACCAAATTACGCCGGCCGTTATCGCTGGGCAATCCTAGGACGGCACTCGACCACACTGATGACGATGTCCACCTCAATGAAGCTAGAAACTTTCGCTCAGCACAGTGTGTCATGGCGTATGGAGCCAAAAGTGGTAGGCAGTTACAGTGTCCATATTCGGTGATACGTCCGATCCCTGCTGACACCCATAATTCATCTCGGTCGGCGTAACGTAGTGGGGGGCTGATGATCTGATAAGATTACGGTTACCTACAGTGCAAACAAAAATAAGCTTGGTTAGCCCTGGAGACTCTAAGACTCAATGCAGCCACCCAACTTGAACAAGGTTATTACGTTATCTCCGAAGATCTTAGCCACAATCGCAATAGCTGCATCAGATAATTCTTGCTCATCACGGTCTATACCAAGTTACGTCATGGAAATTACAATTGCAAAAAAGAATGTCTCAAATTTCCAGGGTCCGGTCTGTCGATCTACCATGCTAATGGAACTAAAGCGCCCCCCATTTTAGACAAAATGCGCCTCCTGGAAAAATCGCTCACGCTGCAGGGCGAATAGCATGGCTGTCTTGTGCGGCAGGTGGAAGCGCTTCTTCCTCTCCTGCGGCAAAAACCTGTCCTGGATTTGAACATGGTTAAGATCGTATTCAGGCTCAGCTATCACCTGCTTAGTGCGAGGATCGCGCAGGAAGCAGCAGTGCTTGATCGACGTGGCGACAGCCTGATACCGCTTGCCGCCGCGGAAGCGCTCTTCTCCCACTATAATGTGGGAGTTCTGATCGTGTTCGCCTACTGTGATGTTGCAATTGGACCCAAAGAAGCACGCTGCGTTGTCCTCCATGACCCATCCAATCTCGGTGTAGCCTGCGAGTTCTCCGTCCCACTCAAACACACATGACATGGTATGGGGGTCTTCCAGTTGCTTGGCAAGGTACGCTCGATGATGCTCGTCTGGTCCACGCTCTTTCCATGCCTTGTTGACTCGGTCCGAGTTTTGCCATCGCTTGTATGTCTCGAAGTGAACGGGATTGGACGCGTCGATGTGTCGGATTTGTAACTGCTGACCAAGCTCGACGATGAAGCGGGAGTAGATGACAGTGCCAGGCTTGGGCTTGGGAGGTCGGACAGGGTGGACGGTGCAGACATTGCCCTTGCGTGTGAAGCCCAGTTGGTTTGCGAAAACACCCATTGTGCCGTTGAAGCCTGGGAATGATGTCACCTCGGGTCGTGATTGAAGCCAGTGCTGTGAGTCTGGTGTTCCGGCGCCTTGCCAGAATGCATCGTGGGAGAGCCAGTAAATGGTCTCTCGGGGAGTTGTAGTAGGTGAGAATGGCGATAGCACGCCCAAACCAGTGCACTTGATGTATTCGCCAATTCTTTGACTGTCGACAGAGATGGCTATCAAGTCATCGTCTCTGTGATCGGGGTGCAGCCACAGAGCGTAGATAGACGCCCAGGTCAATGCGAGGTCCTGCTGTCTACCGTGAGATGCGAAAGGCGAACGAGGATCAGCAACGTCAGAGTTCAAGATCTCTAGCTCAAAGACAGGACCGAATTGAGCTCTATTGTCGTTGACCATGGCTGGCGATATTCTGGTCTCTCGGCCATCCATTGACCATCGCGCCAATGTCGTGTCACCAGATCCAACGAGGTAGTCATTTCCATCGCCATGGCCAGTATTGGCAATCCAGATATTGGTTTCGCCGTCGGGGAGCCTGAACGAGGTCTCTTTAGAAGTGTCCCAAGCTTCTTTTGGTGGCGTCGGGTTACGTGGGGGAGCAACGGAAGTGATGCGGTCAGTAGTCATGCTGGGCGACAACGTCTATAAGTGTTTGTTAATAGGAAGCCAAGACGAGGACAAGATAACCAAGTGGACTTATAAAGATAACGATAATAATTAATGAATAGTGATTGCTGGATTTTACGAGTGCCTAGAAGTCTTATCGACGGAGAAATAGAAGCAGACAAGGAGTTTTAATACTGATTACACTCACTCTGTTTGGTCAGCTTAATACGATGATCATGCTCAAAAGAGTTACTAGTCTACATTCTACGTTTCATTCACAATCTCATTCAGCTGCGGCCGATGAGACAGTTCATTATGTGACATGACATGCGTGCCCCCAGATGATTCAATCCAGGGTAGCTCAGCCAAGATTCAGTGTCTCACATGCATTATTACATTCCGACATGGCCTCGGAGGATTCCTACCCTGTGCTCCTTTCAAGCAATCTTATCCCAACATTCACTGATTTCACCAGAGATAATTGTGAGAATAACCGGTGTATAAAAAACCGGCGGAGGTCCTCGGTAAAGAAACCGTCCTAAACGAGAACAAAAAACCCACCAACGTCATATGCCACCAAAAACTTTTACTTATGCTTGTTTCACCGCACCGAGCCGCTTTCCACATGCCTCCTCTGATAGGTCAATTCTTGACAAATTGCGCATAAGTCGCCCCAAACTGTGTGGAGATCGGCAGTTCTTTTCCCCTTTTAAGTGGGATGAAATGCCGGGGTTAAACTTGAATGAGGAAGCCGACCGTAAGCTTATTTAATTTCCTTGATTTCGTATCCACCGCGGCACGTTACGGAATCGGAATGCGGTTCAGCTTTTCACAGTGAGAAATAACAGGCTAATCAGGCAGACAGGATCCTAAACTGGAAGAGGCAGCCTCCTAGATCAACGGCTTGAAGAAGGTGATGGAAGCAAAGACACTCGACGCGTCCGTTTTTTTGCATCCACTTATACTGCCCACATCACGTATAACCTGCGATGTAACCCTGAATGGAATTATTGCTGATCTGCACACCCCTAGTGAACGGGTATCCACACAGTTTCTGGATCCTGCTTTGGGAGATCCCTCCGAATACGGACCTACAGGCATGAAACGCACGCTGGCTCCTAGCCGGCCTGGGCCTTGGTGACAGAGCCATCGACGTGCCATTTGCCGGGTGAGACTCGTTCCAGAAGCAAGTTTGGTCTCAACCACCATGGCGAGCAACGACGGCAAGAGCTTCCCCCCAAGGAAGTGGTACAGAAGAGTGCCGTTCCTATCAACCAAGCCAATAGAGCAGAGACTCACAGCGCCTAAAGTCCCTTCGCCAGGCAATGTCGAGCATCAAAATGAAGACAAGCTTCCTATGCCAGAGCTTCAGGCAAACTGGCTGTCGATTTTGACCTTCAACTGGCTAGGACGTCTTTTGCGAACGGGCTATACACGACCTCTTCAAGCAGATGATCTGTATGATATGCCCAGCGACAGGCTGGCAGAAGATCATGCAAATCGCCTGGAAGAAGCTTGGGCTGCAAGACTTGCTACGAATCGAGGACGAAAGCCTCTTACTTCATCGAATCCGTTCTCATGGAGACCGTTCTGGGCAAGACATACTACTGATACAACTGTCTTAACATTGGCTCTCAACGATGTATGCTTCAAATGGTTCTGGCTTGGCGGACTCTTCAAGGTGGCTGGAGACTTGTCGCAAATCTTATCGCCTCTTCTCATCAGATTCCTTATCGCTACTTTATCTGACTCATCGCAACAAGGTCTTCGCTCAGGCTTTGGCTACGTCGTTGGACTCTTCCTTCTTCTCGTCTTCTCAGTCACCTCCAACGTCCATGGCTTTTATCGTTCTTACACGACTGGCATCTTGCTCCGTGGTGCATTGATGCACGTCATTTACAGAAGAGCTACGACACAGCTCAGCGAAAAAGCTAAGCTCAAACATGGTCTCGGTACTGGAAAGCTCATGAGTCTCATCAGCGCTGATGTGACGCGAGTTGACTTTTGCTGCGGTTATTTCCACGTCGCATGGACAAGTATCTTCCAGATGCTGCTCTGCTTCGCCTTGACTGTCTGGACCATGGGGTACAGCGCTCTGCCGGGGTTCGGTCTGCTTGCGTTGCTGTATCCTCTTCAGTCTTTTATGATGGGTCGTTTGCTTCGACTGCGACGGGGCAGCATGCCGTTTACTGATGCCCGGGTCAAGGCTGTCGTTGAAGCAGTTGCCGCTATTCGCCTCGTCAAAACAAACGCTTACGAGGAGAGTTTGCTCTCCAAGATCGGAAAACTGAGGTCTGACGAAGTAGTGTATATCCGCAAGAGAATGCTTCTCAGGGCCCTCAACACTGCGGTCTCTTACACAGCGCCGACTCTTGCTTCGGTCGTCAGCATTGTTTGCTATGGAGCGACCAGCGAGAATGGCATGGATGCAGGCGTTGTGTTTTCTGGCCTTGCATATTTTATGTTGTTGAGAACACCACTTCAGGCTCTTCCTACTGCTCTGTCAGCTATTGCAGATGCTAGAGCTGCACTGGAGCGACTGGCGTTGTTCATGCTTGCTTCCGATGTGGATCCAGATTCACCTTCATCAAGTCCTCAAGCCAGCTTTGGCTACTCTGCAGAGGATAAGCAAGTGTCAGATACCGTGATCCAGGTAGAAGATGCCACTTTTGCATATCACGATGACGCGCAACTCCTGGCAGCGGAAGAGGAGAAGGCTGCCGTACAGGAACAATCAGAGAGTAAAGCGCCAAGTCAGAGCCAACGACTATGGCTCGACTCGTTGCTGGTCAAGCGCAATCAGTTAGTTTGCATCGTTGGAGCGGTTGCATCAGGCAAAACCTCCGTCTTGAAGGCACTTCTCGGAGACATGCATCTCATCCAAGCACGTTCCTATCAACTCAGCCTCACTACTTCTTCGTCTCAGATTGCCCTAGCCCCACAAACGGCATGGCTTCTCAGTGAAACGGTAAGAGAGAACATCGTCTTTGGTAGACCTCTCGACCTCGCGTGGTATGACGAGGTTCTCACACGCTGCTGTCTCCATCAAGACATGAAGGCTTTACCTGATGGTGACATGACGGTCGTTGGCGAGAATGGCGTTTCGCTCTCTGGTGGCCAGAAGCAGCGTATCAGTCTTGCGAGAGCTATCTACGGCAGAAGTCCACTACTCTTCCTTGATGACTGTTTCTCTGCTCTGGATGCTCACGTTGGTGCTCGCGTGTTTGACATGGTCGTCAACCAGGCACGCCGCAATAATGAGGGCACCATTGTTTTGGTTACACACTCGATTCCGTTTGCTAGACAAGCTGATCACATTGTATACATGGAAAAGGGCCGTATCGTTGAGCAGGGCTCATTCGAGCAGTTGTATAGCCAGAATGGAGCCTTTTCTCAGTTCGTAGGGTCCTCATCTCTGGCCTTGGATTCGGACTCAGATTCTGAAACCGCAGGTAGCGGTGAATCCGAGAAGGCTGTGCTTGATGAATCCGCCACGGAAGATACACCGAGAGATACAGCCAAGCCTGATACCAAGGACAAACAGGTTACCCAGACTCGCGGCAAAGAGGTGATGCAGATTGAAGAAAGGGTCGTCGGCTCAGTCAGTGGCCGAACCTACATCCGGTATGCACAATTCGGCAACGCCTGGCTCACAGGCCCTCTCCTCATTCTCTCCATCGCTATCTACCAAGGAACTAGTATTGTCTCACCACTCTGGCTCAGCTGGTGGCAGAAGAGCCAGTACACCACCATATCTGAGGACGCATACATGGGCGGATACGCCGCCTTTGGAGCTGGACAATCTCTTGGTCTGTTCTGCATGAGCGCGACATTTGCACTGTTCTGCTTCTGGTGCTCCAACAAGCTTCATCATGCATCCATGTCCAAGGTCCTTCTTGCTCCTGTAGCTTTCTTTGATACTACGCCTCAAGGGCGTATCACGCATCGATTCAGCAAAGACGTTGACGCAGTGGATAACGTGGTTGGTGAGACTCTGCGTCTATTTATCTCAACCTTTGTCCAGGTCCTGGGTACAATCATCGTCGTCAGCATAATTGTACCAGCTTTCCTAGCAATAGCAGCCGCCTTAATTCTCATCTACACTTGGACGGGAATGTACTACCGCCCATCATCACGGGAACTCCGTCGACTTAATAATCTGCTTCGAAGTCGAATCTATGAGCATTTCGGCGAGTCACTTTCAGGTCTTCCCACTCTGAAGGCCTTCGGCGCAGTCCCTCGTTTTGTTGACGATAACGCGCGCAAGATTGACACGGAGAACACGGCTTACTGGCTATCAGTCTCTTGTCAGCGCTGGCTGAACCTCCGTCTGGACCTTTGTGGCGCGACTCTGGTTTTGGCTGCAGGTTTACTGGTTGTTGGGCTTCGCGGTACCATTGATCCTTCGTCTGGCGGTGTAGTCTTGTCCTATATTGTCACGGCTCAGTCTGTATTTGGCAACATGATTCGTCAGAGCGCAGAGATCGAGAATAACATGAACTCGGTGGAGAGGATGCTTCACTATGCCTACAACATTGAGCAGGAGCCTGCGCATCAGGTCGACGACGTTGACAAGGAGCTCAAGGCCCGCCAATGGCCCCATGCTGGCCATGTCCAGTTTCAGTCTTTTACACTCAGTCATCGTCCTGGACTTGAGCCTGCACTCAAGGATGTCAACCTAGACGTCAAGGCTGGTGAAAAGGTCGGCATCGTTGGTCGTACTGGGGCTGGCAAGACAACACGTAAGAACCACGGACAGTCCCTTTTAGTCAAGTACTAACATTCGGATAGTAATCTCTGCATTGTTGCGAATCACTGAACCTACGAGTGGTCGAATCCTCATCGACGGAGTTGACGTTCACACCGTGGGCCTCCACCTCCTCCGATCAAGCCTCTCCGTCATCAGCCAAGATGCCGTTCTTCTAGCCGGTACCATCCGCTACAACCTCGACCCTTTCCAGCAATACAACGATGAGTGGCTGCAACAATGCTTGGACCGCGTCAGGCTTGGCCAATCCTCGAAAGAACAAGATAAAGAAGCAGCGGAAAATGAGAAGCAAGATTCCGAGTCCAGCAGTGAGAGATCAAGTCTGAACCTAGACTCAGAAGTCAAGGAGAACGGTTCCAACATCTCCCAGGGACAAAGATCTCTCATTTCTATTGCTAGAGCGCTCGTTCGGAAGTCCAAGATTGTTATTCTGGACGAGGCAACGGCCTCTATCGATGGCAGAGCTGACGCGAAGCTTCAAGCCATGCTAAACGAGGTCGTTGGAGACGCAACTGTCCTTACCGTGGCTCATCGACTAGATACGATTGTTGCTACGTGTGACAAGGTTGTCGTGATGGACAGCGGCAGAGTAGTTGAGTTTGACACTATTCCAGAGCTATATGCCAGTCCAGGCAGTGTGTTTAGATCTTTGTGCGATGCAGGAAAGATTTCTATTTAGTTATACTCTTCACAAGTAACTACTTCAGTTCATGCTTATAGACGTTCTACCTAAATCTACTTTAATTTGATGCTTCACTTGCGATTTCGGTCACGCGACCAGGTTAGAATCACTTGGGATTGCCACTGCGACAACGGAGTATCATAGATTGATAAGATCGTCTGATGTGATGAGAAGTCTCTTACGTGCATTAGATTGATAAGTGAAGGATCTGCACTCGCCAAGATGAAAGAACGTGGCAATCTTGCGTACCAATGTTACATGAACGGCGTAAGAGTTATTTTTGCAACCCTGAAGTATTACCGCTGCCAAGGCGTCGGCATTGATCCAGGTATAGGGTCTCAATTTAGGTAAAAGTAAATGCATTATAGCTTCGAGGCAACGCGTCACCAGCCTAAGCATGAACGGGATGGCTTCTGATTGAGTTCAAGCCCGTTATATCGGAAAGGAACGGATCAAGAGATCTTCATGATGGACAAGCAATTGGCCACGATTGTAACACTCTCAGGAATCTTAGCTTGTGATTGATAAGACCCCTGATTTGTCAAGGAAACTTTGCCTCTCCCGTGAACCAACCAAGACATGTGATGAGTCGGCGCGTTCCCTCTTCTTGGAATCTTGATCCATGGTTACAGCTGCATCAGAGACATGCTAGGGACAAGGGATATTCTACTGTTTGTATAAATGTGTGACACACTGTGCTCTTAGCTCGACAGGGCAGAGATCTGCATCTCGTCCCACACTACGGCCGATCCCTACTGCACGCGACCATCTGATTAGATGGGCGACCAGTTGATAATCTTGGCTACCAACCAACGCAAGTGGATATGAACAAGATCTGATAATTTTTCTTGGACAAGCCTGACAAACAAAAAAAAAAGACTCACCACGCCTTGGCTAAACCCCACTCAGGCCGGAGTATCAGCACCATTGTCATCCGTTGTAGGCAGAGCCGAGGACCGGCGAGCGAGGGGTCCTGTAATCTGTACCTTGCACACTGTCTGTTGGTTCTGTCTTTTCCTTCTCTGCGAAATGGGGGCGACCAAACAGCTTTTGGAAGCTGTTGTAAAAAAGTCAGGCCAGACGACACTACCGCTGCAGGTTGAAGACTTTTCCCCTTTCTTCTTCCTCCCATTTTATTCCCTTCATTTTCCCCTTCTTTTAATGCTACGTTGATCTGCCGTCTTTGAGCGATCTACAGCTCATTTTCGTCCCTCCCAAAATGTCAGCGCCTAAGCATCCTGAGGGCAGCACTGAGCCCCCCGCCCAGAACACGTCGCAAATGTTCGAACTCGACGAGAAAAAAGACTACGATGCGTCCAACTCTCCTGTCTCCGACGATGACGCCCACAAGGAAGTCGGTGTAGGAAGAGTCGAGGCCTTCAACAAGGTGCTCTACCAGTCTGGCAAGAAGGGCAAGATCCTTCTCTGGCTTCTTGGTATCTCGATTGGTCTTACCATGTTCGCCTACGCTCTTGACCAGGGCATCACGACTACGATATTTGGAACGCTTGCGGCCTCGACGTTTGGTGTTCATAGTCAGCTCGGTACTGTCAATACGGCTGGCCAGATCATTCGTGCTATTAGCAAACCTTTCATTGGAAAGCTTGCTGATATTACTTCTCGACCTACCACTTACCTCGTTGTGCTTGTTTTCTATGCTGTTGGCTTTGCTGTCGCTGCTAGTGCCTCGGGCTTCACTGCCTACACTGTTGGTATTTGCTTCACCTCAGTCGGCAAGTCTGGTCTTGATCTTCTCAGCGACATCATCGTCGCTGACTTGACTCCTCTCGAATGGCGAGGCTTCTTCAGTGCCTGCCTTTCTCTACCCTTCATCGTCACTGTGCCTGTTAACGGCTTCATCGCTGATGGCTTCTATGAAGATTGGCGATGGGGTCTCGGCATGTTCGCCATCCTCGTTCCAGCCCTTCTCATCCCTGCCATCCTCACCCTCTACACCATGCAGCGACGTGGTGAAAAGGCTGGAATGGTCACCATGGCTGATTCCAAGGACGTTCGAATGGGTCGCACAGAGGCCACGCCCAAGAACCTGACATATTGGGCCAAGCTCGCGTACCGAGGTCTAATTGACATCGACATTGTTGGTCTTATTCTTCTTGGCTTTGCTTTCTCTCTGATCCTCCTGCCCATGACCCTGGCTAAGAGCGCAAATGGCGGATGGAACAACCCAAGCATGATCGCCATGATCGTCGTTGGATTTGTTGTCCTCATCTTGTTTGGTCTGTATGAGATGTATCTCGCCCCCAAGCCAATGATGACCAAGCGCATCGTCAAGAACCGTGCTTTTGTCGCTGGCGTCATCATTCACATCTTTAACCAGATGGCCTCATCTATTCGCAACACCTACTTCTCGTCCTACATCCTCATCATCAAGGAGTGGACTACATACCAATGGACTATCTTCATCGGTGTCACTACCATGGGTCTCTGCTTGGTCGGCCCTTTCGTTGGACTCATCCATCGTACCTCCCATCGTTACAAGGGCCTCATGATCTTTGGTGCTGCTGCCAGAATTCTCGGCTATGGTCTTCTAATCAACCCCAACGGAATGATGACCCAGGGCACTGCTCGTCTCGTCGCTGCTCAGCTCATCTTCTGCCTTTCTTCCCTCAACGTCGTTGGTGCTCGAGTTGGTGTCCAGGCCTCTGTTCCCCACGATGATGTTGCTTCTCTCATCTCCATCATTACTTTGTGGTCTACTCTCGGATCCAGTATCGGTAGTGCTGTTGCGACAAGCATCTGGACTGAAGAGATGGTTGCTCAAATGCACGTCGAGATGCCCAATGTTGATGATACCACCATTGCCACTATTTACGGGAACATCAAGACCCTCAAGACGTATGACTTCTTCGATCCCATCCGTCAAGGTTCTATCCGCGCCTACGCCATCGTCAACGGCCATATCACCATCGTTTCAATCTGCCTGTCCTGCATCCCCTTCATCGCCTCTCTCTTCATGCCCAACTTCTACCTTGGCAAGCAGCAGAATGCCGTCAACAACAAAGGTCTTGATGGTGAAGTTGTCAATGTTCCAGACCAGAATGGGCCAAGAGACGCAAACGCGACTCAGCAAGAGCCTTCAACATTCATGCAGAAGCTAGCTGCTCTGTACCGAAAGTAGATAATGTCAACGTGTGAATATCCGACCTTTTATGATAGTTCAGGCAGAAAGTCTCCGGCTTCTAGGACGATGCTGCCATTCGGACATCCTCGTTCGCGTCTCCGAAAATCACCTACTACCATATTATTACCCTGAACCATAGCTACAATTGCCTTAATACAATCACGACAGCTCACCTCACACTACGTGAGGTTGGAGTCAACCATTTGCATGCGTTCTCAGTGCTGACTCTTATGTGACTTGATTTGACGAATATTGTGATCTTTTTGGTTTAATGGTTATTGTATTTAATAGCTTCCAAACAGAAGTCATCACCCGATAACCTCTCGTCCGATACTGCCAAGAGTTGATTAGCTGTTTTTAGTGCCCTTAGCCCAAGACTCTCGGAATAACTGATAAACCCGTGATGCTGACCCACTGAGCTGATTATCTGATCATCTGATAACGATTTGGTCAATGTGACTAAAATGATTTCTGAAACCTTCAAACATTCCATCAAAGCCCAAGATGCGGTACTGGGGATACGAACCATTATGTCTTCTTGCTGTCAGCTTCCTCTCTCATGCTAAGGTTTTAGCTGCCCAAGATCATTGCGGGAAAGCTTGCCGACAAACATTTCGAACATTCCGGTTTGCCGATGCCCCTCCGGGTGTCTTCTTCACGGTACAGGAATGCACAAGTCTCATTTATCAGACTTCGCTTCATCTCTGCTGGGAAATACACTGCGCTGAGGATATTTGGCGGGCGGAGGCAGCCTCAATGAACCTGACATGTCATGATATCAGCGGTTCTTATCTTCCGCCACATAATATCATCAATAACCTTACAGATCACGACATCGAAACTATCACAAGATTCAATGCCACAAGCCCCGATCGATCCCACCTGTATGGAGCTTTAATGCTTCCATCACAGTCCTACTATGATCTCTGGGTCAGAACGCTGGTCAGTATACCAACCCAAATGGGACGTTGTTCTTTGTTAATGGGTTCCAACAGGAGGCGCACGATTACATATGGGACTACCACAACTATTACGGCTGGGCTATGGGGTTGTTCTGGGGTTTGGTCGTCGGAGTGGGCATCGTGAGTCGGGCTCTAAACCAATTCTTCTCCAGTCAAGGTCGAAAGATGTCGTGGGTAAGGCGTAATATTCTTCTACCTGCAACACTTGGCAGACGCTGTGTACAGGACTATGGGGGCTGGGGTACCTTGCCTCCGAGGATACAGACATTGACCCTCATTCTATTCGTGATCGTCAACATAGCATGTACCATACACGGATACGAGATATTTGAAGGTTATGGCTAGTGAGTTACCCAAGTGCTCGGTTTCGAAAGACATGCTGACATACTAATGCCCAGCTACCCTTCCATCTGGACGCAAGTGCTGCGACACGTATCTGATCGAACTGGGATACTCTCCTTTGCCAACTTTCCCCTGATATGGCTGTTCGGAATGAGAAATAATATCGTCATCTGGTTAACAGGCTGGGACTTCAAGACTTACAACAACTTCCATCGCTGGGTTGGCCGAATCGCCACTTTACAGGCCGTGATACATTCAATTGGATATACTATTATAATTCTGCAGCGTAGGGCAAAGGAACAGCTTCGTAGATATGTTTACTGACTTTTGCAGGTGGTGGGTGGAAGTACTTCTGTCAAATATGGACATTTACCTTTTGGTGGACCGGGGAGCTGGTGAGTAGTCAGAGCCTATGACGCTGCCATTGACTAACCACCCTATAGGCCACAATATTCATCTGTCTGTTGGTGGGCTTTTCGGTGTTCTGGGCAAGACGTGAAAATTATGAGTTCTTTCTCATCACGCACATCGTCTTATCATTTTGGATCCTCGTCACTATGCTCGGGTACGCTCAACAATGATAACATGAGCTACATGGCAGACTAACAGAATAGCAGGCATGTATCGATATTCAGTGGTGCCTACGATCCTCTTGTGTGGGTTCCAGCACTGATCTGGCTTCTTGACCGGGTCATTCGTGGATTGCGCATCATGGCCTTCAATCCGAAATTCTGGGACACCAAGGCTCTCATCACTTACAACGAAGATGCACGCATGATCCGCGTGACAGTTCCGACTTCTTCAAGTCTCTACAGCATTGAACCAGGGACATTCTACTATATCATGGTGCTCAATCAACGGAACTTTTGGGAAAGCCATCCTTTCACAGTAGCAACAATATCGGGATCCGGCCGCTGCGACACAGATACTTTGGAAGAAGACTCACCCTTGCTGAATTACGGATACTGTGATGAACGGAGACCTGCATTCGAAAAGTCGCATCGAAAAATGACCTTCTTGATTCGGCCATATGATAGCTTCACTTCGCGGCTAAGGGAGTATGCCGAAGAAGAACGACCGAAGCCGGCGACAGTACGTATGGCTGTTGACGGCCCGTATGGAAAGACTCTGCCTCTTGAACGCTTCACAAAAGTTTTATTTATCGTCGGTGGAAGCGGAATTGCGGTCCCGTTGTCATATCTTCAGAAACTCACGACATCCTCAAACAAGCCGTCAAGGATCGAAGTCCACTGGGCTGTGCGACAGTCAGCTTTCGCCGTTGATGTTCTGAATCATGAATTGAGTGATATACTCGGTAATGATCGGGTAGAGATCAACATCTACCTGACTGCCTGCGATGTTGATGGCAGAAGAGCATGTGATGAGACCATCTACAGACTCGCAAAATGGAGGCCCAAACGATTGAACGTCGAAGAGATTATTGACAGAGCATTGGAGAATGGCTACGAAGGAAGTATCGCAGTAGTCACAAGCGGACCTGCCAAGATGGCTGATGAGAGCAGGAGCGTGGTGGCGGCAAGGACAGTGCCGTCTTCACCACTTATTGAGTATTTCGAGGAAAGTTTCCGGTGGTGATGACTGTAGTATTTAGAAACTCTGGTGTTACATGACTTGGCGTCTGAACAATCACGCGAGTATGCCGAGTGCATCAGCAAAGGAATGGCGCTGTCATCATTGCGCTCCGCTATGTAACATTGCCGCGAACATTGAGACAAGACTAGCTGTCATAGGGGAACAGCGCATTGGTAACGGATATGGACAAATCATCGAAATGCGCCACCTAAATCGGGAGGTGGGGGGGACGAGGGGAAAGATTAGCATAAAGTGGCACTTTTATGTGTCTCGCGTCTGTCACGGCTCGCAAATAAGCTGGTCGCCATATCTTAGAATAAGCTAATCCGAAGTTCTATTATAATATACTAAGTTTATCAAGGTCTTTTTGTCATTTACGGTCAAGCTCCTGAGTTCTATTTCCTCTCCTAAGAAGGTTTATTGCACATTGTAATATGTCACAAATCGGACGCTACCTATGCCGCCCACAAACCGAAACTTAGAATCTGCAAAGTATGTGACTGTGACTCGGGGCACCGGCTTCTTCTTGTGACTTGGCCTGCCTTGAACTATTGGCCTCGCATCCTGCTCAACCTCAGCGTGGTGAACTCTCAATGGGCTGTTTACCCCCCACCGTGGCCATTTACGGATAACCGGCTCACCTCATACAGCCACTCACATGAAATATTTAGTTGAGCTTCCTCTTGCGCAAGCTATGCTTTTCAGTATGACCAATAACACTTTTTCGCTTTCCGTCTCTTCGTAGCAGGATGAAGCGGTGACAGGTTTTGTTGAACGGAAAGGCACATGCTATGGAGACATCGTGGATTTGTTTCCTGTTAATACAACTAGAAAGGTATATAGAGGTCGAGGGGTGGTTTTGACAGCTATTAAAATTAATTGATGCTGAAATCCGGTACCTGGCCTCGCCAATTCTGTCAAGTTCTAGATGGCCGCCAGCGACAAGTCTTGTCAAATTGTTTCAGGACGTGATGACCTATGCATTAGCACTATGTACTCCGTAGCCGTCATCCAATCCGTTTACCCAAATGTTCGTGCATGTGCTATGTGATGACTGAAACTAGTTTCTAATCTCATTTGGCAATGCATATTGGCTCAAAGCGGAGTCTAACTAATTGAGGAGTGTCGAGACAAAATCATACTGCTACTGTCTCGTATTACTACGCCCTGCTGGCAATAAATTCATTATCAGCTGCCTATGTAGAGGAAACCTGCTTTTAGAAGTGGGAGGTTGGCTGAGAGGACAGACTCAGAAGCGGCTTGCTAAAAGTAGTACAAATTCAGCTCTTGGCAGACAGCCTAATGCAATCCTGTAGCAATCACCCTGCACGGGCGGCCGACTAGATCGCTGATAATAGCCTGGTGGCGTATGCGACACGCAAAAGTAAAGGGACTCCCGATGCTCAATCTAGCCAGATATGTCCAATGTCGGCCCATTTGTAGTTTTCAGCCAGCCGCAGAAGCAGCCGCTAAGATGTAAAATCTCTTGGTTGTTTTCCCTCCGTACCTATATCCTATCACCACTCAAGCTTTAAGACAGAGTATAAGGCTAGCAGCAATAGCTATTCTCGGCTATTCCACTCGGCTATTCCAAATCACATTCTCAGTCGTAAGAAAGCAAATCGCAATGCTTCTATTCCAGGTGCCAACGGGAAGTCGTGTCCGCAAGAGGCCTGAGTGATGATTGTGGCTGGCTGAAAGCTGTCTGCATAAGCGCAAGTGAAAATGAAACTGTTATTCTACACCGTCGGTGTAGATTTGTCAAGTGAAGGCATTGCAGCTAGAAAGGAAGGCATTAATGAGACTTCGAGTATAAATACTCCACAGATTTCTATCATTCTCAACGGTCATCGCAGCTCAATTCAGTTTTTACAATTTTCCCTTAATAACAACCATCCAACACAGACACTATTACAATGGCTACTGTAGCTCAATCCGACGCTGTGAGCTATGACACCTTCGAGAAGCTCGTAGCCTCTCAGAATGGCGGTCAACTTCCTTCAGACCTCAAGAGCTTTTACAAGTATATCCTCGCCCAACCTGAAGGTCCATCAGACTTGGCTTCGTTAGCTGCCACCACCGCAACCAAGGCAGACCCTGCCAACAATACTGCTCCTCTCACCACCCCCGAGGTAGAAGCAGCAGGGTTCAACAACCAGACCTCAGCGAATGGCAGTGTCATCAACCTTTGGGTTTACCAACGTGTCTACATAAATGCCCTTAATAAAACATGCACCATCAACATGGGCGGTATTACGCCGGGCTTCCCTGGTGGAGCAACATTGTAAGCTAATAAACATCCAACTGACGATATTGGATGACGCTTTATGCTGATGAATGCGTTTCTATAGCGGCACATTGTTCTATGATAATGCGAGTGATTTCAGTGGTGGTTGCGATGTTGTCTTCACGGGATTCATAGTAAGTTTCCTTCTTTATTCTTATCTAAATATTCCCCTTTATCTTGGGTTTCATGGACTTTGAGAAAATAAAGTGCTGATCTGAATATTCTCTAGACATACTTCGCCCTTTACTTCCGTAGGAACGGTAGCCTGTTTGCCACCTACCAGTCAGGAAGTGTCGGGACGGCCACCGGTGTTGCAGGTGGTACAGGCAATTGGGCTTAATGTGATGGTTATTTTTCTAACTGCAGATATACAAGCTCAATACACATAAACAAGTTCGAGGATATTCCCAGTAGTCCATTTCGCAACGTTGCGTTTCCAGTCCTATAATCTTATTTATCAGATATCTTTTTGAAGGAGGCACGTTTGTTGTAGAGTGTAGATAAGGTAACCTCTGCTTTAAGGATAATGGCTTTGCAGTTTTGCAGCAGTTCTTCGAATTCCGCACAGCCCGTAAGTTCGAGGACGGGGGGCATTTTGGGCAAGGGTGATTGAGAGATATTTGCTTAAGTGTGCCAGGGTCAACCTGCAGTTATTGTAATGCGAGGAAGCAAAAGTTGAATGGATATGAGAGGCGGATGACCCAGTTTATATTAAGGCCTAAAAGCCCTCAACAGCCGCTGACGGAAGCCGCCTGCTGCGCCACAAAGCACTATGCGCGGACCGGTTAGCCCCTGAGTTCTTTTGTTGGCAGTTCTCCAAATGACTTCGCGTTATGTATAAAGGTTTATCCGGTCCATTCGTCTAGCCGCATTGGCAAGAGCCCCTCAGGGAGCAAGAAAATACCAGATCTTAATATAGGGTATTAAAATAAACTAAGTAAAGGGTATCCTAAACTTATACTAAATTACCTTAGTCTTATGCTAAGTTACCTAAGTCTTTTTGTCATTTAGGATCGAGATCCCGTGTTTTGTTTCCTCCCCGACCAGCACGCCTTAGCGGGGATAGTCGGCAAATAGGTAAGCCTGCTGGTTCGCACTGAACACGGAGAGGTTAACGAATAGTTTGTGTATATAAGATATACATTAAGCGAACCAATCCTTAAATCTCTTTAGTCTTGAACTAATTAGATTGCCCTACTAGAGGCTAAACTTAAAAACTTTCAAGAGGTAAATACAGTATATGGCTAGTAGAAAAGAGCGAAAAGCACCCAGCTATAAGAACATTAGCTCATTATACAGGTCCTCTGCCAGATAATGAAGAGATTGGCTAGTCTATGAAACTCCTCCATAGATATTGAGAAATCGCGCATCCTAACAAGAGTATGTAGACTTAAATGGCATCCACCTGAGTGATTAAACATTCCACAAGCTTGTCAATCCTTCTGGTCTGTGATTCAAGTATAACAATCCGACACAAGTAGCAGCGGTTATTCTTCAAGAGCTCGTTGCTGGTCAACAACTCCCCGAACCAAGTCCGAAGTCGAAGTCCACCTCAGACCTAAGATCTTCTCATACCCATTCCTGTCGACAGGTAAAAGCTCTGCATCCTTTACACTAGACGACTTGAGACCAATCTTCCAATCGGGATACAGCTCTTCGGCAGCACGAGCAATAGCACTCCATCCAACTTCAGGGCCCATGATAATAATTTCCTGTCCATTGGGAATATCTGCCTTGATCGCGGTGATGAAGGCCCGGGAGACATCTCGAACGTCTGCGAAATACGGGTACAAACTCACCTCACCGGATACAAAGGTCTTGTAAAAGGTATCATTGATCGGAGCCACTTCCGATCTCTTCTTCTGCAGAACGCTTGGCCCAATGACAAACGATGGGTGGAAGGTTGCAACAGTGAAGTTCGGATTGTTTGCCTGTACCCAATCCCTCGTAGCCTGGTGGGCCAGAATCTTGGACCCTTGATACTGAGATATCATGGAATATTGACCATGCACATCAACAGCCACGAGTTGTGTAGCAGGATTGAAAACGTTGCTCTCTTCTCATTTGTAAGTGACTCGTCGTCTTAAATGTTATTGTCAGACATACCTTTGACGGCGGTTGTCTGTTGAGCAGTACCATCCAAAACGCCCAGGTTCATTAGCGCGATGATGGAAGACATAACCAAGACCTTTTTAATCGACGGGGCAAGCTTTGCAGCTTCCAGAATTGCAGTGGTGCCTTTGACTGCTGGCTGAATATAGTCTGTTTCAAAGTCTGTACTTCCCTGCTTGAAAACAGGGGAAGCCACGTGAAGTACGTAGCTAACATCCTTAAGAGCATGGTGGAACGCGTCTTCTTTCGTAAAGTCTGTTACAATTGTAAACTCGAGTTGGTCGGTGTATTTAGGGAAAGCATCTTTGAGTAAGGCAATTTGCTCTTCGCGACGGACGGTGAGCCGGACGTTGAATCCTGCTTCCAGGGCATCCAGGGTGATCTTGGATCCGATGAAGCCAGTAGCTCCAGTGATAAGCACCAGGTCGCTAGACATATTGGAAGAGTTGAAAGTAGGATGGATGGATAGTTTGTAGTTGATTCAGGTAGAAGCTATGATGATGGCTGTGACAATGTGCCGTAGACAGGTATTTATACGTGTGATGTACGGAGCTTTGTAATGTAAGAAAGCCGAATACATTTTAGAGCTGCCTTGAATTTGGATAATTAATAATTCAAAAAGCGGCTGCATTATTATTCTGTAGCCCATAGCTGATTAGTGTACACCTTTCTGTCCTGGCGCCCGGACCCGAGACTCCGTGCTCCGGAAAGATTTTTTAATATCTCCGTTGACGTCAGCCACGCCCTTTGGTCTGCATAACTTTGTTTGAAACTCATTCTGTGACTGCGGCAAAGGAATTTCAATATGAATGAGAAATCAATCAAACAGAATAGAAAAGTGATTAGTGATTTTGTAATCCGTTTCGCTTAGAAATGTGCTATCTTGAGGCCATTAATTGATTTCTTACTTTTGCTGTATGTTTTCAAGGAAAGAAAGAAAAAGCAAAATAAACACTAAGTACTTTCCAGAAAAAATCTAGAGAATCATATTATCTTCTAAGTTCATGTAGGTACATATATCCTTCCAGCCACAGATCTCATCTGCAAATAACACAGCGAGCTCACCGTTGAAGATTATCTTCAAATATTTGTTACCTCTTTGAACCGTCTTCGAATAAGGACATCATGGCGATTAAGATTCTGTTGACTGGCGCCTCTGGTTATATGTAAACTCGTATATCCCCCATAGCCTCACGGCCGACTGACAATTTCAGTGGAGGCTCCGTTCTTCATGAGATAAAAAGCACTTTCGGAGACGAAGTTCAAGTATCTGCCCTCGTAAGATCCGTCGCAGCCCGTGATGCAGTTCTTCGGATGAACGTCAGACCCATCCATTTTGATGGCTTGCATCATATCCAGTCCATCGAAATAGCTGCTTCTGAACATGACAGTAAGTCAAGAGAGCCTCTCTGCGGCCGTGCTGACATTGTGTCTGTCGCTAATGGTGTATCTTTTAGTCGTGATAAATTGCGCCTCTTCAATGAACGAAGGGTCATCAGTTGCGTTGATCCAGGGCTTGGGGAAGCGGAAGCTCGATCGTGGCAGGGAAGTCTACTATATACATGTAAGACCCCAATGATGTCTTTAAATTCTGAGCCCTCTTACTTACGATTCAGACATCTGGAACTTCCAACTTTGGTGATCACCCCATATCTAGTCAACCCGAAGATGTTGTTCGGAGTGACGAAGATGATATTTATGGTTGGGAAAAGACCAACGCAGAAGGTTGGATCACCCGGGCTGTCGATGTCGCCGTGATTGAAGCAGGAGAGAAATTTGATGTCCGAACTGTCATTATCAATCCTCCCATCATTTGTAAGTCATCTCCAGAGTACGAAGAGGTATGTTACTAAGTATTTAGATGGAAAAGGGTTGGGTCCACTGCACAAATCATCGATTCAAATTCCTACACTCATCAATGTCTCCTTGCACTTCAAGCAAGCCGTTGTAGTGGGTGATGGACGTGGGGTAGGTCTCCCCCAAGCCTATAACTAATTCATCTAATATCATGGAACAAGGTCTGGAACTACATCCACATCAACGATGTTGCATCCTTCTACTGCCATCTGGTCCAAATGATTTTGGATAACAAGCCTCTGCACTTTGGCAAAACTGGTTACTACTTTATTGAATCAGGCCAAGTCTCATGGCGTGATATTTCTGAAAGAATAGCCGAAGCTTGCTTTTCTCAAGGTTTGCTGGAAAAGAAGGAATTGAAGTCACTTACACCTCAAGAGATGTGCATAGCGGTCAACATTCCGTTTTTGAATCCATCTATGGTCGAGGTAATCTGGGCATCCAAGTGAGTTCCTTTGAGCAGACACTACCACGTATCGTCTAAAGAGACAACTAACGAGTTCAACAGTGCTCGGATCAACGGTATCAAGTGCCTTCAGATTAACTGGCTTCCAAAGGAAGATCCGTCTGTATTTGAAAGCTATTTCAATGAAGCCGTGAAGGGACTTTCCGAAGGACATGAAGGGTGATTTTATGGGATATACGTGAATGGAAATAGGTTCAACCGATTTTAGAAGTGGTGAGAGAATGTCAGCTATCAATACACAGACTACGATATGGAGGCGCTTCTATCTAAGCACCAGTGAGGATCAGCTCCATGCCGCTTCATATGTAATTCGCTTGAAGGGATGAAACCTGGCACTCTGTGGATCTGTGGTTTCTGGTTTCTTTCTGGAAGTTGTGTATTACTGGGACCTGGCACTTCTCTTATCTCGTCGTCACATCCATCTGCGATGCACTCCATGGCGTTGAATCAATTTATCCTATTGAGCTCTTTATGCCAGAGTTTCACGCCAACTGTAAGTACATGTCGCAGTTTAGTAACCATCCGAGCCACCATGTGCCGCTACAATAGACGCCTCAATCGACGCTACTAGGCTACTGAGAGGAAACGCAGGGCCTCTCCCCAAGCAAACAGCACATTTAGCTAAGTTTTCTATGAGTAAGGAAGCACTGAGATGTACCGTCATGGAAGTCATCTTTGGCAGCTCTACCTCGAGGGGATCAAAGTTCCCAACCGTCCAATGGCTCAGGAAATGCTGTCTCATATCTTTCTTTTGCAGTTGCGGGCTTTCAATTTCGAGTTCAATGAGTTCTTGATCTCGATTTCTCGCACCAAGAGCGATAAGCCTACTCTCGATATCCATGACACTGAGAAGAGGCAGCTCAGCTTGAGCAGAGTTTGGATAGACCTCCATGAAGTGTGCAGACTCGCTCGGTAGAAAAGAAAGTTCGGCGCAATCATAGAGACTTGCTGTACCTGGCCCAAGCAACCATCTGTATTGCGAGATCATTGAAGTCCGTCGTATACCTGGCAGAGCCGTTCCAAAAATCCGATATTGTTCTGAGGGCGGCTCAATTGATTGTGTTGGCTGCATAAGCGCTCTAAGGGCTGTGGTGATGCTTGAACAGACCAGCCTGTATGCTAGAGACTCAGTTGGGAGTGTTTGGGTCTGTCCAAGGCCGGCCGAAGCCTTGACTCCTGCAATATTTTGCACCACATGGAAGTTATCTATATCTTTCCCGGGCGAAGAATCTCTGTTGACCCTCAGAGTCCGATCTTGGCTCTCATCTGTAATGGCTAAATCACCCGGAGGAACTGCTGCCTTCATTGCAAGCTGTTGTTGTGAAGATGATCCCAAAGGAGGAGTAGTGACGTGAAATTTCTCTCTGTTGTGACTATCGCTGCTTTGATGTTTCTGCTCTTCGATTTCGCTATCATGAGACAAGGATCTTTCATGGCTCTCGGCCCCATCTGCTTCTGATGCCAAGGCCAAGATTGCTGTAGTCATTTTCTTCAAAGGCAGCAGTAGCTCGCGATGCTCTCTAACTATACGCGAAGACAACATCTCCCTCGTGAAGACCTCGATAGATGAGCTCATTTCATCAATGGCGTGCTCTAGCCGCTGCAATCGCAATGCTTGATCCCGCTGAGCTGCGTCTCGTCGGACACGATACACATCCTGGGCTTTTCGGTTGCGGGCACGGCGTGCCGTTACTGATTCGCTTTCATGGGGGGACTCAATTCGGGGCCGACCTCGACGCCTGATCTGCTTTTTTGGGACAGAATCCGACTCTGTGGAGTGAATGTCTTCCATGTTGGTATAATAAATATGTATCTTAGTATGAGAAGCAAAAGGTTGAATGGATACAGTGAAGAAACATGGAACGAACAGCAGTTTTATTTCCTTATTGATTCAAGCGCATCACTATCTGACGTTAGTTTGCAGCCCGACTCTCCAATCAGCCCCTTGCGGACATGGAGGTCCTTTGTCATCACTGGAATGCTAGTGCAATGTTATTGGCGGAGAAAACGCTCCTGGGATGCTAAATTCGGAATGTTCACTAATCATCACCGAGCGATGCGGGATGTATGAACAATGCTAGAAATGTTCCTTTGAGAAATGTTCAAGTATATTACATTTATGTGTAGATAACTAAAACAGTATGAGCCTATTTCTAAAATCTGCCCGTATCACCTTCAAGAGTCCAAATCGGACCAGTCAAGCCATGGCGGCCAAAGATCTCAACTGCATCGTGCAATGACCACTTCTTCCAATCCACATCCGCATGGCTACCGTACCATTCAGCAGCAAAGCGCGAGATCTGTTCAATTGGCCTGACATCTCCTTTAGATATCCCCCGTGCAGAGCACCATTCATCCACCTCCGCTTCGTTACGAAAGAGTAACTGGACTGAGCAAGTGTAGACAACATTTTCCCAGGCTTTTCTCATGGGGACTGGGAAATGAATGACGTAGTCTTTATCTTGGAGTACTCCATCTTTTATAGTTATCTTCACTTCGTCGCCAATGGCACCCAGCCTCGTTGTAAAAGTTCCATTGCCGCCCGCAAGGTGCATGATACCCAGGGAACACCAGGCGCAATTTCCCCACCATCTGAACTCGCCTGATTCTACTATGCATGTCGTCGGCAATGCTGAAAAGGGATGGGTAATCCAGACTTCGCCAGAGTGAGGATGTAATACCGCGCCATGGTAGTTTTCCAATTGCTTTAGTCCATCATGAGTCGCTTTTTCAGAGCATGCAAAATGGCTAGAAAGCTCGCTGATTGCTGGTGGGCGTTGGTTGTGGATGAAAGAGGATATAATGGCTGCATGTAGAGTTGAGTTGTTCATCTTTGATAGATCGCAAGTGTTGAGAAGTTGATGCCAGCAGTCTCATTTTCCTCGAAAGGCGTTTAGTAATAAAAGACGCAGACGAAGGTAAACAGAAAAAGCCTACACTGATTGAGGTTCCGGCGTTGGTTGTCGGTGGCTGACAAGGTGTACAAGATGATATAATAGTTCCGAGCAGTGCATGATTTGTGAATTAACTTTCCCAGGAAACCGATTACATAACTAGGGAACAGGCTTACACCCTACGAATGACACCTGCCCCACTAAAGAGATTAATAATCCTACAACATGATATGAGCACCTGAGGCTTGTCGGGGGAATATTATCATTCCTCCGAGTCAAGCCACTTGAATCGAACAGAGAAGCAATAGGGCGTAACTAGCTGTATTTATGATATTAAGTACTTTAATGCATCAAAGGCTCTGACGACGATTGATTCATCATTTACATCACATTCAGCAGAATAACAACGAAACATGCAGCCAAGGTCTCTTTCCCCGACGTATATTGCGTCTGTCGCGAGAACACCTATTGGCTCATTCATGGGGTAATTTCCACGGCTCATGATCCCATTGGGTTGGCAATATTGATTCATTCTCGTGACCCAGATCTTTATCAAAGTTCGATGCAATCCATCTTGGTGCCAAGGCTATTGAAGGTTAAAACTATCTTCCCCTCACTTAGCCCCTTTGTTCTAATTTCTTGTCAAGGTGCTGTGGCTCGAAGCAAAATCAGTCCCCTTGACGTAGACGAAGTTATCATAGGAAATGTCTTTTCTGCAGGGCAAGTCAGCCACAATCATGCACCAATTACATGAAACATCGGTTTACTAAGTGTCACAGATTAGGTCAGGGCCCGGCTCGCCAGTGTGCCTTGCGAGCAGGACTCCCCAAGTCCACTGTCTGTACGTCAATCAACAAAGTTTGCGCCTCCGGCATGAAGGCTATCATTGTAGGAGCACAGAACATCATGATGGATACATCATCGGTGGTGATAGCAGGCGGCACGGAATCAATGTCAAATGTGCCGCATTATCTCCCCACTATGCGGGCTGGAGTCAAGCTAGGTCATCAGGTTCTCGTTGATGGATGTCTGAAAGACGGCTTGACCGATGCTTACAACGGAGCTCATATGGGCTTGCAAGGAGAGCTCTGCGCATCTAACCACCAGTTTTCGAGGTCTGAACAAGATGAATATGCTATCGAGACTTATCGTCGCGCTCAGGCTGCTGCAGATGCAGGTCTGTTTAAGGAAATCATACCCTTAGAGTCTCAAAAGGATAAGAACTCCCCAACGGTCGAGACATCCCGTGACGAAGGAGTGTCTAAGTTCAATGCGACCAAGCTCAAATCAATTGCACCAGCCTTCAAGTCTGACGGTACTATTACTGCACCAAATGCGAGTCCACTCAATGATGGCGCAGCAGCCCTAATGTTGATATCAGAAGCAAAACTACGAGATTCTGGTATCAAACCTCTAGCCAAGATACTGGCATGGGGAGAAGCAGAGCAAGACCCCGATTTATTCACCACATCACCAGTTCCAGCTATCCAACAGGCTATGGCACGTGCTAGCTTGAAAGAAGATGACATTGACTTTTACGAGATCAATGAAGCCTTCTCTGTTGTAGCTCTGGCAAACATGAAGCTTTTGGGCTTGGATCACAGCAAGGTCAATGTGTTTGGAGGCTCGGTAGCAATAGGGCATCCACTGGGCTGTTCTGGGGCTCGGATTGTCACGACACTTGTTTCGGTGCTAGAGCAGAGACAGGCGAGGATAGGTTGTGCAGCCATTTGTAACGGTGGAGGCGGTGCTTCTGCCTTGATAATAGAGAGATTCACTGATTAAAGAGAAGATGATGCTGCCTTTGAATGGAGAGCTTTGGCAGCCATTAATAGGAGCTAGATCGAGGTAACGCGCGAGGTCTGAACCGGTACCTGCCTAGATTAGGAACTTGATTAATATCGCTTGGGTTTCAGAAGAGTCAAAACCATTGTGCCAAGGAATAAGTAAAACAACCAAATGGCCTTATGAGTTTATCCTAACGTATACTAAATTGACCTAAACTTCATTGACATTTCCAGAATCTACATATGACAATAGACTTGAGCGGTGTACGGCTTACTATGCTCTTCACACTACCAATAATACTTCTCTTCATCATGTATATCGCCATAACTGAGAACACTTGCACGACTTTTAATTATATAGCAAATTGTAACACGGCGTCATGTCTCGCCAATATGCATTCGGCGATGTGATAATATTATATAAGTCTGTAAATTCTCTCTGCAGCTCGTTTTTCTTGCAAGTTCTCTATTAAGCTAAAATAATCTGAAGTATGAAAATTCCACGTGAATTGTAACATTTTATGATCTCTCTCTCCCTCTCTGACTCAGGTCGCCACTTTCTTTAGGACATCTGTAATCACAGCATAGTCTCTAGATACCTCTGTCCTCCAACTTGCCACAGCTATCCTTGCTGCTGACCTGCCTTTCCATGTGCTCCCTGTAACAAATATCCTCCCCTCGCTGTTGATAGTCTTTACTAGTCTTTCGTTCAGCTTCACATCCTTGGCTCCAAGCATCACAACCATGAATATGTTCGCAACTACTTGCTCCTCAGTCTCTCCATCCGGAACGCCTAGTAACTCGTAGGCTGGATGATCCATCACAAAACGGGCGGTCTTTCTGGCAAGCAGGATCTGGCGAACAAGCATATCGCGGTATCCTGTCTTGCCATATGCCGCCAGAGTTGCGTATACAGGTAATGCTCTGAAACGACGAGAGTTCTCAATGGCCATGTTCATTGCCGAAGGTAGAGGTCCAACACCATGCAGATAAGCAGCGCCAGGGTTCTGAAACACCGAGTGAGGGATCGAGATATCCTTTGAGAAGAAGAAGCCACAGTCGTACGGCACGTTCAGTAGCTTATGCGCGTCACCAGCTATTGAGTCGGCCAGTTCGATGCCTTCAACACCCTTCTTAAGTTCACCGTATGAGAGAGGGTCATCGAGCAATCTGGCGAAGAGCCCAAAAGCAGCATCAACGTGCAGCCATGCTCCATACTTGTCACATAGCTGTCGAACAAATGTCATCTCTTCGTATCCATACGTGCTGAAACGGCCGGTGTTGACTTCCCCACAGGAGAGCACGACAATACTAAGTACTTTCGGTTGCTTCTGCAGCTCGCTTTCGAGAAGACCAAAATCGATTCTCCACGGCTCTTTACTCTTGCCTATGTGAATCACCGATGCTCGGCCGAGCCCAATGATACCTGCAGCTTTATATAAAGATGAGTGAGGCAGCGGGGATAGTACTTGGATTGCTTGGATGCCAGCAAGAGACGCCATGCGGAGTAGTCCCAGTTGGCCTAGAGTAGTACCATCCTCGCTGTTGCCCGTGATTCGCTTGAGAGATGTTCCCAGAATGAACTCTGTACCACAGGCTAGGCCTAGTAAGTTACTAGCTGTGGCGCCCGTCGTGAAGACTTTCGCTTTCCAGGTCTCAGGAGATAGGTCAAATAGCTGCAACAGATGATCCAGAGCGCAATTTTCGACAGTAGTGGCAACAGTGAGTCCATCCATATGAAGAGCGAGGTTCTGATCATATAATGTGACAAGGCTGTCAGCAATAACGGCAATGGGGGTAACACCACCAATGACGAATCCATAGTGGTGCGGTGATAAGCTTCCCCCATTGAATCCGGGGACAATATCTGTTGCGAGATGATCGATTATCGTCTGATACCCCAAACCCGTCTCTGTTAGCTTTGTGATCACATTGGCTCTAGCGCGGTCGTAGTCCTTTGGCACTGGTAGAGGTGGATGGGTGTCATCAATGGACTGTATCGAATTATAGAGCTGAGTCAATAGGCTGATGGCTGTCCTCGGTTCTTTGCTGTTCATTTTGTTTTAGATTCAGAAAGCGACTATCATTACAAGACAAGAGGCAATGTGATCAAGAGGTCAAATATCAATAAGCGGGAATGGTGTCTTATGGGCACTTATAGCAACCTCAGCGACGACAAGCATAGCCCAGCTCGATGTTTATATTCAGGGCTTATAATATCCCTTATTATCAATTTCACGACCGAGAATTATTTGTCTTACAATAGGCCAGAAGAGCTTAGAAATCATTATTCAATGGTGTACCTTACTTATTATACTTGCTGACCAAAACGGCCGACTTATATAATCTCCTCCACTTATATAGAAATTAGTCAACAGTTATTAGAAATATTAACTTCACGTTATGAAATATCATTGAGCAAGACCAAGTTTGCTAAATGTCAGTATTTAATTTAAGGACAGTGTAGCTTCTTCACCAACGAAGTCAAATATTCCACCATTTATTAAGTGACAACAGTTACATTTTCTCACACTTGAATTTTCAGAATTACCCTTAGTATGACTTCCAAAGAACCTAGGTCCTCAGATGACCTGATTCAGAGCAACGCGTTAGTTCTCGAGGACGAAATCCCGCATAACACCGTGACTCTCTCGGATCTATGCTAATCATATTTGCATCTCTGAAGTTTGTACACTATTCACCATAAGCCTATCAAACACTATGAGCCAGAGAGATTCCCAGAGATAGTCAAAATGGCAGTTGGTAGGCTTCCATATTTGGTTTTAGAATTTCATTAAAGCTGACCGGGATCACAGTTTCGTGCTTAGACTCACGTATCGTCCCTGAAGTATTTTGCAACCTGGATGTTGGCGGTTTGTTATAGAGACCATTTAACTCATTAGCGCCTAACTATTGGCTATAGAATTGACTGTTATACGATGCGCTGGAGGGCGAGCTAAATACGCCATTAACGATATCGTCACCCTAAATGCACTTATTGGTCTCAATGAGATTGTCATTATCCATCACACAGGTAACCTTTCTGTTAGGTAACAGTGACCGAAGCCGCTAGTTCTAATATTAATAGATTGTGGACTTGCACACGTAACAGATGAGTATCTAAGAGAGAAGATAAGCCTCCAAGATCCTGTCGAAGGAAGAAAGGTTGATGTGGATGGGTTGACGATTACGAGGTAAGTCGATGCAGTAACCTGCTCCTCCATAGCTGTCTGCCTCCCCTGACCTTTATCAGCCTTTACAAAAGCCTAAACGAGGATGTTGCATGGCTCCAAAATCATCCACTTATTAAGAAGGATACAAAGGTCACCGGTCTAGTCTATGATATTGATCACGGGAGTTTGAAGAGGGTTGAAACCATCACTGATCTCAATTACTATTAGAGGTAAATGGAGGTGTCACAGGAGTGAATGTGCTCCGTTACTTGATTTATAGATTGCATTGTTAGCTGCAGCAATACATTGCATATGCCCAGAGTTACACTTGACAGCTACACAGAGCTCAACACGTAAGAGAAGTGTTAAGGAGCGCCATGCAGAAGCTATTTGGATGATAAAGAATGGGATTGGAGTACACCCGGACTGTAGTGAAGTCTCGAAGGATGTTGAGCTTTGAAAGAAGACACAAAGGCTGGAATTCTGTAAATTCAAGGTCAGACTACTTGTCAATCGACTGAGGATGAGGACGCACGTACGTGGTGTAAGGACATTCAGGTCATATGCGCCAGCTCGCGGCCAGGGCTGACTACAAACTATCCTTTATACAGTTTATCTCGGGCTTCAGACAGCAAAGCTAGTTAGTCCTGTGATAAGGTTGAGTTGCTAAAAGAGGCTTTAGCCCCCAGGGCATAAAGGTAATAAATACTAATAAATATATATAGGTAATATACTCTTTACCTTTATTATTACCTAGGATCTTACTTTTAGTTAAAAAGCTAGATATCCTAATAACTAACTCTAAAGGTATATAAATAAATACCTATTATTCTTCTATAAAGATAATTAGGCTTAGAGTATATAAAATATATATAAGATAAGATACCTAATAGAAGTAAGTTTATTAACTTAAGATAATATTCTTAAAATAACTTTTATTATATAATAGCTAATTAATAAGCAGCCTATATTACCTCCTTA